>CM053580.1:370894665-370935117 GCA_028627135.1 Pseudochirops cupreus
TGGTGACCCCCAACCATAAAATTATTTTTGTTGCTACTTCATAACTGTAATTTTGCTACTGTTATGAATTGTAATGTAAATATCTGATATGCAGGATGTATTTAAATTGAACATAACCTACAGGTTGAGAACCGCTGATATAGATGAATATACACATACACATACACATATACATATACATATACATACATAATAGATTATATATATGCACACAAACATACATATATGTGTATGTGATTTATATACACACATAGGAAGCTATACACAGGATAAATAAGAAATAATTAAAAGAGGGAAAACATTGGAATTAAGAGGAGTTAGGAAAGGCTTCCTGCATCAGGTGAGATTTAGTTGGAATTTAAAGGAAATTAGGGTCAGTAGTTGAAGTGAAGGAGGGAGAACATTGCAGGTGTAAGGACAGCCAGAGATAATTCCAGGGAACTGAGAAATGGCATGTCCTATTCATGGGACATCCAAGATGCCAGTGTCACTGGGACAAAGAGTACAAGTGTGTTGAGGAGTAAGGTGTAAGAAATCTGGAAAAGTAGGAGGGGATTAGGTTATGAAGTGCTCTGAATGCCAAACAGAGCATTTAGTATTTGTTCCTGGAGGCAATAGGAAGCCTATGTGCCAGATATTTTGCTAGTACTAGGAATACAAGTAAAATAAGACAGTTAAATTCTGACTTCAAGGAACTTACATATTAATGGAGAAAGATAGAATACAAAAAGGATCTGGAAAGTGATGTTGGATAGGAGTTATACATGTGGTGCACTGTATAGGGAAGTGGCATTCAGGCTTGACTCCAGGCAAGATAAAGTGAAAGCTTGCTTATTGGAGCCAGGCTTCCTATGGGCAAAGTCCAAAATTCCATTGGGAGGGGATGAGGATGAAGACTGGAGTGCTGGCAAGATGATGTAGCAATTTTGGGGAATAAAATTTACATATCTTAATAAAGTGAACAAAAATGAGAGGATGTGATTTAAATGGGTTCAGCAGAAATAAAATAAGACTGGAGTTTGGAGTGGGATCAAGAAAAATATTCACATTGGGGACAAAGTATTCCAACACCATCAGGTAACTCTTCTCTGTCCTTATTATCTCTAGGACTCTCTCTATGGCTACAGTGAGTTTTTGGGGATTTTGTTTATGTTATCAGTGCCTAACAAGTTGCCAATGGGTGGTGGTAGTAGTTACTGAAGGTAAGACTTCTTGAGAAGGTGAGCTTTGTTTGAACCTTTAAAGAAAAGAAGGGAGAAAATGTGGTATATGCAAGGAGATGGAGATGAGAACACAGAAGTTGCCTATTGAAGGACAATATAGATATCAGTCTGGCTAGGATGGAGAAATGATGCTGGGTAGTATTGAGATATGAAGTTGGGTAGATAAAGTGTAGGTAGTAGATAGACTGAGGAGGAAGTTTCTGAGTAGAAGAATGGCATATTGAGAGAGTGTTTCAGGAAGATTATCTTAATAAGTGGATGCAAGAGCTAGAGAAAAGGAGATTAACTAGTAAACTATCCAGATGAAAGACTCGGAACAAAGACAGTGATTGTGAGAAAGGAAAGAAAGGATTATATCAGCCATAGGTTGTGGAAGTCATGGCAGACAATTGTTGGTTCAGTTTTATGGGTGAAAGGTAACATTTCCCATGTTTTAAAATATTGCACTCAACATATTGAAAAGTGAATGTGTCGCTTTTCTAACCAACAATCCTTATTTTTGGTCATTTCAAATTTTTGAGGTTGGTAGACTGAGGGCATGGTGGTACCATTGACAGTAAGGGAAAATCAGTAAAGGCTACTGGTTTAGAAAGTAGCATCATGAATTCAGATTTCAATGTTTTAAGTGTCAGGTTTGATAGTACATCCAAGTGAAGAATATCCTATAATGTAGCTAAAGAAACTGAAAAGAGGGTAAGAAGTCAGGGTAAGAAGATTTGGATTTGGAAGTCTTCTGCTTAAAAATGATATTGTCATAACTAAAGTTTCTAGATTGGATGAACTCACTAAGAAAATGAGTGTACAGAAGGAAAAGCAGAGTGTGGAGACCTAAACTTTGTATCACATCCAAGGGAAAGGAATGGAGGCCAGAATAAGAATAAAGACCAGAAAGAAGAATCTTTTAGGAAGAAATTCATAGGAGTGTGATGTCATAACAATCAAGGAAGGAAAGGTGGAGAGGTTCTTCAAGGACAGGCTAGACAGTATGAAGTTCAGGAGAGAGGGTTGTTTGCCAGCTATAAAAAAAAAAAATTAAATGAATTTCTGGTACATGCCCAAAGGAAGTACATTGGCAAGTCCCTTGACAGCACTCTCATATAACTGACAATATTGGTGGTAGTTCAGGGTTTGGGAAAATCAGCACTGTCACATTCAATAGCCTGCTTCACATAGGATACTGGCCACATACCCTTCATGTAGGATTCCAGGTCCACCATGGGATGGATAATCCACAGGTCAGCAAGCATATATACCTGATGCAAAATTATGTTGAGAGGTCATGGTGTATTTTCATGTGCCTACACAAAGGGTTTTTTCTGTCTGGTGTAACAGAAGAATGAAATGTCTCAGAGGAATTTCCACTGAATAGTACCTTTGCGTACCATTCAAATAAACAAATTTGATTAACATGCTTTTTGTTTCTTAAATAAGAGCAGGTTTGGTTTTGCTGGGCTATCTCATTTTGAAGAACTTTTCCAGATCACAGTTGCCCTGGGATTTTTTCCCCTTTGAAAATGAAATCCAAGCACCCAGAGTGCAAACATGATATTAAATTTACCTGTTGCCAAACCCTAGGGCTCTAATACATCAATCCAAGTCCCTTACCAAAGGAAAGAAACCCAAAGCCAGTGAGCATCAGTGTTTAATGGAAAAATTAAATTGTTCTCAGCTGAGGCACAAGAAAGTATCATTTGAAACAGGCTGGGCATCAATTTAATAAAGTTCTTTTGAGCTGTTTTCCTTTACAATGTATGGAGAAGTGGAATAATTTTTTAATTTAATTACTTTTTATGGAGGGGAGGGGTTTGAATTAACCTCCTTTGTTTAAAAAAGACACTCAGAATTAGCCTCTTCGTCCTCCCTTACTCTCCAACTATTGGGCAGACAGGTCTGTGTTCTTATTTCTCTTTTGAGTAAGTAGGGTTCATCCTTCTCTGATAGGAAAAAGCAAAACCATACTGAATCATCCCGGGAAATATTTCTCAGAAGAGGGAATTTGCAAAACACAGCCAGTAGACCATATGTCATTGTGAGAATACCAGTTGTTTGACAACTTGTTTTTATATATGAGTAAGCAAAAAAGAAAGAAATGGGGGAACTAACTGCATGACCTCAAGACAAATCTAAGAACTATGCTGTGTATGTGTAAAGTTTTTGCCTGGGTACATTCTTTATCCCTTTGCATTGTGCTTGTATGGTCTCTGGAGAAAATTGCTTGAGATGATGGTAGAATTCTGTATTTGTAAGTCCAAGGGATAACTATAGAAACTACTATCTCCTCCACCTAATTGGTTAGGGAAAAATGTTTTTGAGGAAAAAAGTGAGTATTTAACACTGTAAGTTGTTTTACCTGAAAGATAAAGCAACTAGCTGAGAGTGACATAATGAAAACATACATTATATATTAAGGAAAAGGATGGAATAGGAAATCAGCACATTAGAAAAGTATACACACAAAAAAAGACCAGGAATGCATATAAATGTCATTTCAAACACACCTGGGACAGTAGGATGAGGTCTATTGAATTACTTAATGGAAACATATCACTGGATTAGCCAATCATGTCAGGAAAAACAAGAGAAGTCTCCAGTTCGACACGGCACACTTCATCTTCAGTGTAACACCATTTGTTACAGAGTGGAATTTAGTATAAGGCAGATCTGTTTTGGATTCCATTAGAACAGGTTTTGGGGAAAAACTCTCTTTGTGGTCCAGTTAGGCTGAAAATAGATCCAAGAAGACGCATGATTTTCATCGAATCTTGTTGTAATAAAGAAAAAACAAAATAACCAACACCTGGTAACATATGCTACATCCCATGTACACTCTATATCTACAGTCATCCATCTTGCTACTAAAAAGAAGGAAAGAAGCTTTATTGTCTTTTCTCTGAGATGAAGATGGGTCATTTCATGTTTCTATTTATAGTAATCTCCACAAGTTTTTCTCAAAATTGAATGTAGTGTGGAGATGGTGGCTCAGTGGATAGAGTGTTGGGCTTGGGGTCAGGAAGACAAGAGCACAGATCTAGAATCAGTTTCTTACTAGTTGCATGATACTGGGCAAGTTACTTAACTTCTGATTGCCTCAGTTTTATTAACTGTAAATTGGGGATAATAACCTCACTTGTCTTACAGGGTTGTTGTGAAGATCAAATGAGATAATATTTGTGAAGCACTTAGCATAGTGCTAAGCAGCACATAGTAGGTGATATATTTATACTTATTCTTTTCCCTGCCCTCTAACACTAAGTACATTATATATTATTTTTCTGCATTTAGTCCTGGCAATAAACTGGTTGTTGTCAGAGGACCTGCCTAGTTAAGTACAGAAAAGCACATCGTCAGCATGTTGGCCCTTAGGTCAAGAATTCTTGGGCTAATGGTTAGGGATTAGCAAATAGGGTTAGGACAGAAAAAATACATGTTCCAATATTTTGATGGATATGTTTTTTTTCTATCAACACAGTTACTCATATAAGCAGTGAAAATCTCAGTGTTCAATTCTTCTTTCTTTGCTACTTGTCCACATCTTCCCCCAAAACCTCTACACTGTCTACCAAACTCAGTGGGGATATTCCCTCAATACACTGGGAAGAGTTGCTCGTCCATCTATTTCCCATTTTTTTGCTGTTCAGTTGTTTTAGTTGTGTCTGACTCTGTGACCCCATTTGGGATTTTCTTGGCAAAGATACTGGAGTGGTTTACCATTTCCCTCTCCAGCTCATTTTACTGATGAATAACTGAAGCAAGCAAGCTTAAGGGATGTATGCCCAGGGTCATGCAGCTTATCTATGTCTGAGGTAAAATTTGAACTCAGGAAAATGAATGTCCCTGACTCCAGGCCTCACACTCTGACCAATTTGCCTCTTTTTTTTTTACAATTATACCTCTCCTGAACATGTTCTGTGAAGCTTTTCAAGGGTAAGACATCATTGGCAATATATTGCTCTTTATTAATGAACGTCATACATCTTCATTGTTTTTGGGTCATCTGTGATTTTGAGACTTCAGAAATATCAACCCATAAAAAAGATTCTAGCCAACTCTTTTCTTCTGTAGTTATGGCATCAGAATGATGGAAAGAGAGTGGTGCCAAGGATCACAGTTGTTAGACTGTCTATGAAGATTAATTTACCTTGGAACGCTAAATTTGTGATATTTGACTTGACAAATGAGTCGAGAAACTATTTGAGGAAATTAGCTGTATTATGTTAATAGATTTAGAGGAAGTTCTTGGAGATCAAAAAGTAGAAGATATAAAGAAGTTGTAGCCAAAGAGAACAATTATTCATAAATTGTCCTCTGAGAAGTAAATAAAATGAGTTAGCAAAGCTGATTTAAACCTGCTCATAAGGGCAACAAGAAATAGAATTCTATGGGCATTTGGTCACCTTCTCTTAGAATGCTTATCATAAGTATAGACAAGAAGGTCACTGTGAAGCTAGATAACTTATGCTTGTGTTTTGGTGCCTGCCTTTCCCTGTGAAGTCAAGAAATTATATTTGTGAAGACAAGGACCTCCTAAAGAAGTCAATACAGGAGCAGCTAGGTGGCCCTGGAGTCAGGAGGATCTGAGATCAAATCCGGCCTCAGACACTTAACACTTATAGCTGTGTGACCTTGGGCAAGTCATTTAACCCCAATTGCCCTGCTTTCCCCCCTCCAAAAAAAAAAAAAAGAAAAACACCAAAAGAAGTCAATACAGACCTAAATTAAAGCTCAGTGAATTAAAAAGGAGGATATATATATATATATATATATATATATATATATATATATATCTCATGTAAATACATACATATCTGAATATATGTTTTTATCAAATTTGAGATCAAGAAATAAAAGAAATCAGAGGCTGGCAGATTACTCAAAAGTCTTGTGCATGAATATCATGAATACTTTCTTGAAGGTCAATAAAGTTCTGAACTTGGTGACTACTAAGAAAAATCATATACACACAGATGCAGAAAGGAAATTTCAATATTTTAACAGGCAAGAAATTACTGACAATTTCAGAATGGACAGTTTTTATATCTAAAAGTTTATGGATTAACTGAAAAAAACAAATTTTAAATTTAAAATTGTCGTTAAATTTGAAGAAACAATAAAGATAAGATGACATGGCACTAATGTTACAATCCCTACAAGTGAACTGATTTCAACAAACAGTTGACTGGAAAATATGTAAATGAAAATATATTGATTCTGATCATTGCCATTTCTTGGGCTTAAATGATGTCAACACTTGCCTATAATCAGAAGGTCAAAGGAACCCAAACACCAACCGCTTGAACCAGAAAACATTTGATCCCTTTCTGAACAGAGAGACATGGTGGCCAATGACAACATTAGCTTACAATACAAGTTTACTTGGAAAACATTACAGAAGAGGATGATGGACAATTATCCAACTATGAAAGGGATGTCCTGTAGGGAATGAGGTTCTCCAGTTATATCTATTTGTGGTTGACAAATGTGCTAATTGTATCTGGCCCTAAAATACAACAAGACTTGCTCAATGATATTCATAACCTCTCCATACTGATAAGCCTTTTATTCCACAATGAAAATACCGAATCAAAGGAGAATGTGTATTAATAGCTGAATGGCAACAGCAAAAATAATAACTACCTTTTAGACAGCATTTCAAGGCTTGCAAAGTCCTTTCTTCTCAAACTCTGTGAATTAGGTAGTGCAAGTATTATTTTTCAGTTGAGGAAACTAAGGTTAAGTGACTTGTTTGTGACTATGGACAAGCAGTTGCATGGTAGTCTCCTATGATGATATGCAGTTAAATGGTATGAGCACCATTAGGTTTTCATAGAGACATGCATGGTACCAAGAGCTGTGCTATGATTCAGCACTTAAAAATGACCGAGTGTCTACATCTAGGAACTAGAAGCCAGAGGTTATCTCAAACCAGTATCCTAGTTAGGTCAGGTGGCAATCCAGGTAAATAACCCTTTAAATATAAGTGCTAAGCCCCTCTAAGTGATTGAGTTCCTTCCCCAGCCTGGTGCAGTGAGGATTGCTTTCCCCAAGCCCCTGAAAATTCCCACAAAACTTACTTGTTTGCATTGCTTTGGGCTGATTTATCTCTCTACTCATTCCAGGTATCCGCCGAACTCATTTCAAGACAAATGAGAATCCAATGAATTAGTAACTCGATAAATGTATCTTGCACTGATGACACCAACAGACAATGAGCTGGATAATAGCTAATGATAGCTAACATGTATATAGTATTTTAAAGATTTGCAAAGGCCTTTACATAGGAATATTATCTCATTTTATCCTCCCAACAACACTGGGCGTTAGGTGCTTTTACTTTCCTCATTTTGACAGATGAGGAAACACACGCACACACACACACACACACACACACACACACACACACACACACACAAGTTAAGTCACTTCACCAGCATCATAGAATTAGTAAATGTCTGAGGTAGGATTTGAACTCAAGTCTTCCTGACTCCAAGGTCAGCACTTTATACATTGCACCATTTAGTAGCCTGGAAGCTAGTGAAAGAGAGTAAGTAGGGTTGTGCTGGGGGGAATTGCATACAGCTAGGTACAGATAATGAATCACCTGAAGTGACCACGATTATTGAAATTTGTACTATTCAAAGTTATAATTGTGTAAAAAATGGTATCATTTCAAAAAGTCTGATCACGTCAGTGGATTCATTTTTTGTACTAATTGGTACCCATCTGTGGTGCTTTAAATGCTGTCACCAAATTACTGTAACTGTCAACAAATGCTATCTTAAAAAAATACTATTTCCTTTTGCTGTGATGTGGCTACAAACCACAGAATACTATGAAGAATCATAAGGAGATTAGGCCTGTTTTGCCTCGATCCAGAGGACAAACCTCGAAACTCTAGGCAAAAGTTACAAAGTAGTGTGCTATAAGGAGAAACTGCCTAATGATTGTATTTGTTCAAAAGTTGAATAAGCGGCTTCTAGAATTTGACTCTTGAAGTTTTCAGCAGTGTTTTAAAAACAATTCTGGTTAAGTTATTGGTTGGATTAGATGTAGGCCTTGAAGGTCCCTTCTATCTCTTAGATTTTGCGAGCTCAAGAGTTAATATAAAAAGCAACATCAAGGAAATTTATGACCATAAAAGGAGGGGGGATATTCATATGCTGAGAGTGAGGAATAACAGATGTACAGCCAAGTATTGCAATAGTATCCAAGGAATGGCAAAAGATTCAGCATAAATCATTCAAGACTATGTAGGGCAAATACCCTATGGAGCTTTAAGGAGAGCGATGGCCAAAGTTGGCCGGGATAAGGAGACATGAACGGATTGTGATCTGCATCAGTGAAAGGGTTATCTTCATTGTCTGAGTGGTACAAAAGGAAGTATAACAGGAAGGATTTTGACTAAAATAATGTAATAGTCTTCTGGGATATATTCTGGATTTATTTTCTAAAAGTTTTGGGGGCTTGAGGGTTTCATGGATTCTTGAAAGATATTTCTAAAAGGAACCTTTGGGAACAATATATAAAGTGTCTTCCCAAACATTACACCCATTCAGACCCTATTTAATAAGCCTTCAATTCAATCGAATTCAACAAGCATTTATTAAGAACTGATTTACAAGGCACTACGCTAACTGTTGGGGATGAGAAGACAAAGCAATGACATAGTCTCTGACCTCAGGGAAATTTCAATCTAATAAAATATTTTGTCTCCATACGTAATATTCAACAAACACATTGGCAGGAACTGAGCTTCAGGATGCATAAAGACTCAAATCAGTGAAGATAGACCTAGAACTTCACAGAATATTGAAGGTGGAACAAATCTTAGACATCATCCAATCCAATCCCCTTATTTTCCAGTTGAAGAAAGTGAGTATCAGCAATAAGGTGATTTAGGCCAAGTCACAAAGCCAGTTAGTACTCCTTCCAAAAGACCAACAATTTCACACCATCTTGGACAAGAGAGAATCCCAGAATCTTCAAGGTTTATTTTTAGATGACACAGAAGCTTGGAGAGCATCTAGGCCAATTTGATGCTGGACTTTCCTCTTGTGGTCCATTTTTTAGATTCCATTTGATAGGGGATTCTCATTCATCCCATGTCACTTATAAGAAGTTCTAATCAATCTTTCCTCATATTGAGTCCAAATCGTCCTCACTTTCTACCATCATTTTGTGCAGCTTTCTCACCCTGTGTTCCTTCACCTCAACTATATTCCTCCTCCATTCTGGTCTCCTTCTCCCACTGTGCTCTTCCTGGCATCTCCACATGGAGACTGATACCCTCCCCTTCTCCCATCTGCCAATCTTTTCAGCTCCTTTTCCTATATTACCTTCCAGAATTAGAATGCAAGCCCCTGGAGGGTATGAAGTATCTTTCTTTTTGAGTGTCTCTGTCTGATATCCTCAGTGCTTAGAAGACGAGTTCCCGGAATGTAGTCACAATAGAATGTGATCAAAACACTTCTAGTCTCAATAATAAGCATCAGTTGATTTTTCATAATGATTTTTTTTGGTTGTTGTATAGATCAAGAAGTATTTTAGAATGACTAATTCACCAGATAACTGACTAAAAAAACCTTTGAGAGTTCAAGATACTCATTTGAATGAACACTGAACACTTTTGTTTAGGTTGTCTGTTTAAAATCAACCCATATGTTTTCAAACCCATTCCCCTGTCCAAGTTTTTAGAAGACAAAGAACATTTGCATCAGACCTATTCATTCCATAATTTCTCCCTACGTCTCTGTGATTTTTCAGATCTTGGTGAATATTCAATCTCATCTTATATTTCTTTTCTTCCTGTCCCATTTGCATTTCTACACAGGATAGGAAGAAGAGTGATGAGTGAGACTGACTAGCCATTTCCTTTTTTGTTTTTTTTCCTCTTCTTTCTAACTCAAGGAGGATGGAACAACATACAGTGACCATAGCATGGGATTGACTCAAACATATGAGGAGCTTGATCTGATATAAGAAGCTTTTTAATTCTTGAGATCCTGGAATTCTTTTTTAAACATAGATACTGACACGGAGTTACTAGGATAATCTACTTCTCTTTGTCATATACTGGTATCCCTGCTAGGTTTGTCTGAGACAAATCTGTGGAGTAAGTGAAATTTTCCCCTTTCCTTTACTTCTCTCCTTCCCAACCCCACCACACACACTATCCTATATTCTTCAGATCAAAAGGAAAATCAAGTGTCCCTAAAACATAAGAGAGAAATAATTTGTATGTTTTTTTTTTCCTCATGGGATTATTTGCATTTTAAAAGAGATCTGAAGAAAGAGTCCATCAAAGAAACGGTTCTCTAAGTGAAATTTCATATACCATGGTTCTTGAAAGAGGGGGAGATCCTTTTCATGATTTTTGACCTACCTTTCAGATGTGCCCTTGCTATACACACACACACACACACACACACACACACACACACACACACACACACACATATATATTCTATATATAGCTATATGCTGGCTGGCATATACATCACTACAATATAACAAAATGGATTTATATCTCAGATATCTTAGAGTGTACAGTATTCTTGATGTTTGATCATTTCAAGGAACTGACTGGCTATCTACTCAATTGAGAAAAAGATTCATGGAAGTGGAAGAGATAGAATTTCAGAAGAGGGTTGAAGGAGAAGAGGGTGGGATTTCAAGGGAATAGGAGATTTCATTGTTCGTATCTGCAGTCTTTAACCCGATTTTAGAAATTGTTTTCTGCCAACAAGTAGTCACATATATTTGTGGATCTTACTTCTACTCTGTAAGAGGAAAGTGTTAAACTTGGCTTCAAGAAAATTCCATACATTAAAAACTTGTATTTACAAATAAACTAATTGGGGAATAATTATTCCCAAGTCTTAATTTTTAAATAAAATGATTTGCAGTTGATTCCCTTAAATAGAAGACTCTCCTAGGATATTTGAAATGTGATTTGAATTGGAAAAATTCAAGTTATGGGGAATACTTATTATACAAAATGAAGCTTACCTGTACTCATCAGTGTTATTTTCTTTCCCTTTTGAGGATGCCATTTTATGAACTGTTTTAAAGGGGAAAAAATAGTCTACATTAGAATAAAAATTTTCTCACAGAGAATTTATTTTTCAAACTTTCTTCATATCCTGCAAATAAATGAAGGGAAACATATTTTAACTGTTAGTATTTGTTCATCTTTGCAAGAAGTGTATCATATGGAATAAAGAAATTCACAACCCAAATTGATGCAGTATTTTATATTTTTAGTGTATTTTTCTTGATGGAAAGATTTAATTATGTGTTACTGTGGACTGAATGAATTGCAAGAAAAATGTGTTTCTGACTCAGTGTTTGGGACAATCATTTTCAGTTCCAGCTTAAGATTAATCTATGACATTTCTTTTTCCTAAGAAAATCATTCTAATTTCACATATTTTACCAAAGAATGGTACAAATTGTGTTGCTTTTAAAACTTGCAATTTAAAATTGAAAAGATAATAAGAGAGTGGATAGAAAGAGAAAGAAAGAAAGAAGATGGAAAGCTATGGGAGAAATAGGAGGAATGTCAGCTCCACTTTGCACGGTAACATTAACATAGTACATAGAACAAATGAAATGAATCATGGAGTAATCCAAGATTTAGGGGGACTCCAAAAGGACAGAACAGACGTGACTTGGGCCTCCTAGCTTGGACTGCCAAGAATCGAACATGGCAATTAAGAAATTGATACATGCAACAGTGAAGGTATTCACATAGCTCTCACAACACAAAACAGACCTTCCAACACTGAATTACTTCCATCTTGTGCTTTATTAGACAGCTATGCTCAAGCTGAGCCCACTGTCAACCCTGGCGAAATTCTAGGCTATGAATCACTTTCCCTCCAATGCAGGGAGAGTATGTTACAATTAGTATTCATGATTTATGAAAATACTGACAAAATATATCAGGGCACAGTTTGAGTCATAAAGCCTGGTACTGTATCTGTCCCTAACAGAAAGAATGCATTTCATTTGATTTAATTTGTAAAACTTTCTGAACTATTTATGTTTATGTTTTTTTTTCATTCTAAAATACACATTCTAATAATACAGCCTAAATTTTTAAAATTAAAGTAAGTTTGGCCAAAATTCTTATTTTTTATCTCCAAAGGTAGATCTTTCAAGGTTTTAACACTTCAGTGGTTTTTTTGAGTTGGATGTTTTTTCAGCTTTGAATATAGACATTTATCCCTATAACTGAACAGGAACCTATTGCTATTAAGGGAAAGGAAGGGAAAGAAGGGGAAGGGAAGGGAGAGGAGGGGGGGAGGAGAGGGGAGGTGAGGGGAAGGAAGGGGAGGGGAGAGGAGGGAAGGAAAGGGAAGGGAGGGGAGGGGAGGGAAGGGAAATTTATGAGAAGTATGGAAGCTAAGGAAGAGAATAGACTGCTTATTAGGTCTCTGCAGGGAAGAGTCCAGGAGCTAATTACCATAATATTTGTTCATTTTAGTAAGAATAGTATAGTCTGGAATAAAAAAATTCACAACCCAAATTGATGCAGTATTTTTTATATTTTTAGAGTGTTTTTAAAAAATGCTTTTTAAATGGCATATACTCGAGAAATTCTTTCTACTATTATAATCATTTCCCCTAGAAGTTCCTGGGGTCAGAGGCTGGAAATATGAGGCTGGGCTTTCCCAAAGACAGCATTTTTTAGAACTCTAACCCAGGATCCTCCACAATCCCATTTGCTGTCAACCTTCTGCTTACTAGATTAATCCCATGGTTCTTGCCTGATGCACCTGTTTTCAAAGGAGTCTAAGACTCAAAGTTTCTACTTGATTCCTGCGACAACACTGTTTTACTCCAAATCCCAGAAAACTAATCACGGGTTAGGAACCTGCCTCTACCAATCCAAGTCAGCACCTTCTCTGAAGGTTTATATTTATATTCCTCTGCCTTGGGCACACACATACCAGTTCAGAGTTGGGCTTTGAATTGGAAGAGAATAAACTGAATTAACCTTTGGGAGAATGAAACATTCTTTTTTAAAATACAACTTTTCTTAGTTTTCTAGCGAAGTAAATACAACTTTGTCTTAGTTTTCTAGAGAAGTAAAAGGTTAAGTGTTTTGCCTGGGGTCACACAGCCTGTGTATCAGAAGAGAGACTTTGAAGCCTGGTTTTCCTAACCTCAAGATCAGCTATCCATCTATAACTAGGCAGCTAGGTGGTGTCATGGATAGAACACTGAACCTGAAGTCAGAAAGATGTGAGTTCAAAGGGGGCCTCAGACATCTATTAGCTGTGTGACTTTGGGCAGATCACTTCTACTTTCCAAAGTTTCTCCAACTATAAAATAGTGACAATAGCACCTATCTCCTGGGATTGTTGTGACATGAAATTTTATTTATAAAAAGTGCTTAGCACAGTGCCTAGTAAAGAATAGACATATAAATGCTAGGCATTGCTTTTATTACTACACTGTGAGCTTCTCTGCACCCAGAAGATTAAAAAAGAGAATCTCATGGGTATTCTGGGAATGGCTACATACCATGTTTATTCTAATAGTCCAATGGATCTCGCAGTTGTGGGTATTCACTCAATGATTCAGAATATAATCTATCCATGCTTGTTCATCCTATGCATATCATGTTCATACCCCTCAAGAAATTTCCCACAGGTGTTCTGCTCAACATATTGAGGGTCTACCTTGCTTTTTTTTTTTTAACAAGGTGAGTATACCAGTGGAGAACATTATCTCTTTTATTGGTTTATCCCCTTATAAAACAAGTTCACCTTTTCTCAATCATAAATTTCTCAAATGATATCCTTTATATAACTTCTTATATACATATATATAACTTATATACATATATACATATATACATACATATATATACATATATATATGTGTGTATGTGTATATATATATATATAAAACTACTATAATTCCATGTGTTCCAGAATAGCAATGCCTACTTCTCCACTGACCTTTGGGTGATCCACAGTTTCGGTTCTTAGGAGCGCGCGGTATTGTGTCATTTATCAATATTTAACATCATTGAAAGAAAAGTTATATTAACAGAAAAAGAACTTTTTATTCTCTCAAAGGTTAATTCAGTTTATTCTCTTCCAATTCAAAGCCCAAATCTGGACTGGTATGTGCCCAAGGCACAGGAATATAAATATAAATGAATATATGAATAATCTATAGATTTTGTGAAGCAGTATATCATATATCAGTATATATACAGAGATGTATGCATATGTAGTATATATTAATATATAATTTGTACCCAAAGTATACATAGTATATATTAATGTATAATCTGCACACACATTATATATTATATGTTAATATATATCTTATATATACATTATACATGTATGTATGTATGTATGTATGTGTGTGTGTGTGAATGACTATCACAAGGTCTACAGACTGTCAATCCAAATTTATATCAGATTCTGAATGAAACATTGTTTTTAGCCACTCTTTTTTCCTGAGTGACCAATTAGGCTAGACTTCTCTGATTAATTACGTATCTTATTTAAGAGCTTCTAAGGTATTCTGGGGCTACATGCAATCAGCATCATCCCAAAATGGAGCTTGTTGTTCAGTCGTCTCAGTGACCCCATTTGTGTCTGGAATAAATACAAAGGGAGATCCAACTTCAACTTGAACTGTCTTGGATCTCCTCCATTATACTGTAAACACCTTTGACAAGAATCTATATCCCTTTTTTATGTCTCATTTTATATGAATGAATGAATTAAATACTTACTAAATTCAGAGTTCTGTGCTACATGTTAGGGAAATAAATAGAAGAGCAGAACAGTCTCTACTCTCAAGAAACTCTATTCTATTAGGGCAAGGGTCATTTACCTTTTTTTCATGCATTAATAGCTGCTTTGACAATCCGTAGAAATCTATGGACTTCTTGGAATAATGATTAGTTGTTTACATTCATAATTAAAGGAAATGCTGTTTCACTTTGAAGTTATTGAAAATAAAGATACAATTTTTTTTCCTATCCAAGTTCATTGAGCCATTAAAATCTACCTCAAATCCCAAAAATCAGATTAAATTCTATAAAAGCAGGAGACAACATATATAAGTGATTTTAGCTACAAACTCAGTGATTCTTAAGGGGTAGTAGCTAAGCAGATGGCGATTCAGTCTTATTCAATAGATGCAATATGGCATCTATTTCAAATGTTTGACCAATTTGACAGTGCATTTATCAATGAGAACTTTATTTCCTGGGTTTTTATTAGCTCTGGCTGCTGAGGAAGTTAGGACTACAGTGCCTGCAGAGAGTGCTGAGAGGTTGCGTACCTCCAAAGGTTGCTTCCCTCCAAAGGCTAGTAGCAGAGTTGCTAAACTGGAGAGTATTACAATTCCCCAGGTTCTTGAACTCTTGGTACTGGACTAGCTCCACTGGTATCCAAGGGGGAGGGTGGTCAAAGTGGTGTCAGTGGATTGACCCACTGTAAGGATCACAGTGTGTTGTGAGGGTCAAATGAGGTAATATATGTAAAGAGCTTAAAACTGCCTAGCACAGAAGTTGTTAAATAAATGCTTATTCTCTTCCTTCCCTTTCCCCTATTCTCCCACTATGTTTCTCCTTCCTACCCACCCTGCCCCCCCCAACCCAGCCAATGCCATCTCCTGTCTCTCCCTCAAGACACCTTGCTACCTCTGCTAGGTTGGCTCGCCTGTTTGATCATTGATTGCTGGCAGATGGTGGAAGGGGTGGTAATGACCACAATGGGCTCTTTCTCCATACAGTGGGTTCTTCTGAATGGAGGCTAAATGGGGTATGCTGGGAAAAGGGTCATTGAACAAGATTATCTTTTGCCAAATTTTTCAAGTAGTCTTCTCTAATTTTGATTCATTCATGGAGAAACTGTTGGAAAAGAGATTTTGGTATGTTTTCTCTTCATCTAAGCCTACCCTTCACCCTATCATTCTTCATTGTCTCTTCATCCACTCCAGTCTCTGATAAAGTGGCTCTTCTCCTTGCCAAAACCATTCCTTCTACATGTACCCTTTAGCCCATTTCCTCTTTTCTTCTCTAGCAGATTAACTACACTATCATCCCTATCTCTAATCTTCATTCCCTGCCTCCATATCTACCAGTTTCCCCCCTTCTGATTAAGAACATCTTCATGTCTCTCATCCTTTAAAAAAACAAACACTTTCACTAGATCCTTCTGTCTTCACAACCTATGATACTATATATTTCCTCTCCTTCTTTACTAAACTCCTTAGAAATGCAATCTACACTTGTTGCTTCTACTTCCTCTCTTCTTCTGAATCCTCTGAAATTTGACTTCTATCCTCTTCATTTAACTGAAAATGCATTGATATAGAAAGATATCAAGGCTAGTCTCAGCAATACAATGATTCAAGACAATCCCAAGGGACTAATGATGAAGCATGCCATCTGCCTCCAGAAAAAGAACTGATATTGTTTGAATACAGACTGAAGCATGCTATTTTTCACTCTTCCAATCTTTTTCTTTTATTTGAGTCTTCTTGAACAAAATGACCTATATGGAAATATTTTACATGATTGCACATGTATAATCTATATCTGATTACTTAACCATCTCAGGGAGCTGGGAGTGGAGGGAGGGATAGAATTTGGAACTCAAAACTTGTAGAAAAAGTTTAAAATTTGTTTTAATATGTAATTGGGGAAAAATAAAATATGTTATATAAAAGAAACACAGCTGTAACACATTTATAAAGGTGAATCTACCTAACAAAACGAAGTAAAATTGTGTTAACATGGTAACTTCCTAGACTCATTGAAAAGAACTTAAATCTAATGCATTAAAAAGACAAGGAAATAAGAAAAATATTTTGAATTAATTAGTTTCAGATAAATTTTTAACAATGCTTAAAAAGTGGGGCATTGAATTTATTAAGAAAAATAGTTGATTTTTATCATGTACTTTTTCAAATAAACTATTATCAGTATAGTGAGAATTTGCTGTATAGGAAAACTTTTTGGAGACCTTTTATGAGCCTGGCTATTAAAAACTTCCCTAGGGGATAGGGTGAGGAAACCTTCCAAGAGGGAAATGGGAAATTATAGACATGTAGATAGAACTTAAAAATTCAGCCATCACATGGGAAAGTTTTATAAGCCGGAACTTCTTATGAGGATGTTACTGTATTCCTATTTTTACAGATGTGAATGCATTCCTGTACCTCAGAGTAATGTATTTGCATGTATAATGGAGTTCAAATCTTCCCATGCTTAACTCAGTGCCATACATTTCTTCTGATTCAAAAGGGACCACCACTCACTGCGGGAGGTGTGGGGCATCACATGTTGAGAGAACAGACCACATGTACTTTTCTTTCCCTAAGATTTAGCTAGCTTTATAAAGATACAAAATTCAATATTCATCATCACTGTAATGTCTCATGCATGCAAAAAGTGAAGTCACTCTTTTCTATCTTCTGGTGCTGAAAAACTAGTGTTATATTAATTTACCAATTTAAAGAAGAATATAGCAAACCCTGAGAAGAATTTTTAAGGCAAGTGAAATTCTAATGAAATATCAGAATTACAGAGCCAAACTAAATCTTATAGAGCATCTAATTCAAATCCCTCATTTTATAGCTGAGGAAACTGAGGCACAGAAAGGTTTGTCCAAGTAAGTTTGTAGGAGAGATCCAAGTGTCTTGGCTCGTAGTTTGGGGCTTTTCTCAACACTTCACAGATGACTCCCTTGAACAAATTGTTTTCAGATGCCAAACATTTCCAATGTGAAGTTTTGGAGGATAGGGCCCATTTCCTTCATTTCTGTCTCCCCACTTCCTAGGACACTGAAGGTGTTTGTTGAATTGAATTACTTGAAAAGCAGACTTCTTCCAACTCTCTATATTTTCACCAGTAAGATTTATTTTTGTCCTTTAGCTCAGGAACTCTTAATTAGGTGTCTAGGTCAGGCACGTTGGGATATGTGTAATTATCTATTTATGTGGGTGAGTGATGATTGTGGTTTTGTGATAAGGAACACAATTATTATTCCACAGTTTTCTCTCCTTTCCCCTTCCCCCCTTTTACATTAGCTTTGCCTTCCTATGAGGGAACCTTTCAATAAACAAGACTCAACTTCCTTTCTTTAACCTGACCTGAGCTTGCCTAAATTTTCGGCTCAAGGCCACTTCCTAAAAGAGGCCTTTCCTGATTCCCTCATCTGTTAGTGGCTCATCCTTTCAGCCCCATAGAAATCACCTTGGATTTACTTCATATGTAATTTATACTTCCCTGTGTCCAGATTTTCTCCTAGTAGAATATAAGCTCCTTCAGGACAGGGAAAGTTCTTGCTTTTGTCTTGCTATCCCTAGGCCTAGCCAGGCACAATGCCGTTCATTTGTGTTAGACTCTTCGTGACCATGTGAACCCTACTGGCCATGGGGTTTTCTTGGCAAGGATGCTGGAGCAGTTTGCCATTTCCTTCTCCAGTGGATTAAGGCAAACAGAGGTTAAGTGACTTGCCCAGGCTCACATAGCTAGTAAGTATCTGAGGACTGATTTGAACTCAGGTCTTCTTTATCTCCAGGCTCAGCATTCTATCCACTGAGACATCTAGCTGCCCCAGGCCTAGCACCATACCTGGTTAAAAAAAAAAATGTAATTGCTGCTGATCTTTGCATTTTCAGAGGGGGCGGTTATCTTCCAGGCTGTGTCATAGTATGGGATATGGCAGGTGTATGTGTGTGTGTGTGTGTGTGTGTGTGTGTGTGTGTGTGTATCTTCTAGGGTGTACCATAGTGTGGGATAAGGGTGGAAGTGGTTATCTTCAGAACTGTATTATGGTATGAGATGGGGACTTTTTTGTAAGATATTATAACAATAATAACAATAATTGCATTGAATTATTTATGTCACCAATTAATAATTAGCATGCTCTGTCTCATTGGCAATACCATTCCATTTCCCCCCACAGATTTAGAGCTCATAGGAATCTCTAATCCAGTCCCCTCATTTTCATATATAAGGAAACTGAGATCCAGAAAAATTAAGTTATTTGCTTAAAGTCACAGAGGTACTAAGTAACAGAGGCAGAATTCAAACCCAGGGCCTCTGACTTCAAATCCTGTTATTTTCTCCAATGTTTTGTATTTCCCACACAAATAATTAATAGGTACCATATTTTGGGGTGATTTTTTCCTATCTGTCATAGCACAAATCCAGCAACCTTAAATGGAGACTTATTTTATCCAACCTAAAAGCCTAGGGATTACTATGGTTATATTCTGTGTTTTTCATTACTGCCACTAAGTTCTGTTACAAGAACTCTTCCATGCTCAGGTAAGTAGGTTGTTCTAATCACTTAATTAAATGAACCTGAGTTGAGCTCATTAAATAAACCACATTATGTGCTGACATTGTCTGGAAAAATAGGCTTTTGCAAAGAAATATAGAATGTGTCCTGAAGTTTTTCAATATGAGTCTTCGAATTATTATTCTCTCTCTCTCTCTCTCTCTCTCTCTCTCTCTCTCTCTCTCTCTCTCTCTCTCTCTCTCTTTCTCTCTCTCTCCTCCCTTCTCTTTCTCTCCTCCTTTCTCTTCCTCTTTTCCCTCCCTTCTCTCTGTCTCTCTCCTCTCTCTCTGTCACTCCACATACATCTATATCTATCCATATTTATGTTTTTGTCTATGTTTATGACTATGCCTGTCAGAGAAAAATTAGCAGAATGTAGGGGAGATGATATTCTTGAAAGGCTAATGGGGTTTCTATTTTTCAATGACAATATTTTTCTTGACAAGTTTGGGTTACTTTGTATGTGTTTATTGACAAATTAAAATTAGTTCACTTGACTTTGTTAGGAAAATCCTGAAAGTTGGCTGATGAGGCAGTGAAAAATTGGATATGAAACTACAGGGTAGGGCATCTTCTGCTTGTTAGTCATTGGTCAGTCCTATAAGTTTTTTTTATTTTAGTCCTTAACTTTTCCTCCCAACTACCCACCCTGGTCTCCTTGGGCCTCTTTCCTTCCTATTTGTACTCCTCTGCAGCTATACTTGGAAGAACCCAGGAATGTATGTGGGGTTGTGTTGAGTGTTGTGTTGAGTGGAACTGGGGAAGAAAATTAGGGCAATGGAATTGAAGTGCAGGGCCATGGATCAAGGGACCAAGGATAAATGAAATGAGCTGGAAATGAGATCATAGCAAAGAAGTAATAGGAAGGTTTATGCTTCAAATTTATGTCATCCAACCTAGATTGGGCTTTCACTAAAAGTGCAAGTTTAAAATTTTTTTCATTTTTAAAAAAATTTTATTTCTTTGCAAGTATTTTTTAATTACTTTTGAATTGAAGGCCTGTGTTCAAGTCCTACCTCTTGACACATACTGGTTTTGTGACCTTGGGTAATTCTCTCAATCTTTCAATGTTTTAGGTGCTCTCTAAGACTAAATTTTAAAAAAGCAACCTGCATTGACACAAGGAGTTTCCTCGTGTGGAAATCCCTCTATCAATGAAATTACAGGAGGAGAGCTAAGATTTTAGAGTTGTAGTACAATTGAGTTTACTTCCATAAAATCTTTGAAACAGATCTCGACAATACATTGTACCAAATCACGATGGGGAAATCCAGAAAAGGTCACAATATTTCATTTGTCCAGATAGGTCTTTGTTCACTGAGAATGGGTTAGCCAGTAGCATGTGCACAGAGCACTTCAATGACTGAGGAAAGGCTATGCAGCAAGGTAAGAAGAGATTCTAGAGCCATACTGGAGTGCCACAATGGGGACAAGTGATAATTGGCAGCTTTGTCATCTCCTACCAGTTCCAAGTCACAAATCCACAGCAGACTAGGGAGTGACATTTTGGGGTAAAAAATTCCTTGGTCATATACCATAAAAAGATGAAGTTCAGATATAAGCTGCTGTTGTGTGGTTCAGAATCCGGGAGTAGCATGTGTCTCAGTTCTAGTATCTAGCCCAGAATACAAAAGAAAAACCAGAGCATGAATTTCAGAATAAAAGAAGATCTTACAATTCTGTCACCCTAAGCTCATGGAGATTTCCAGCTGGCTAGTAGGGCTGAGTCCATTATCATTCTACTTTTTTTCAGACTGAAATTCAGGTCAGAAACTTGCAGAACTCAGACCAAGGGCACAATAACTAGACTTTGCTTTATATTGGACCATTTGGAAACACTGAAAGCTTGCAGTTCAACATCTTGTTCCTGATATCATACGATATTCTAAGAAAGCTATAACAGGAACAGCACAGTTCTTCTCTCCAAAAATGGTGCAAAACCCAGTCCTATCATCAAGCCTGAAGTCAAGAAGTAAGCTAGTAGGATGGGTAAAGATGAAAAGAATCCCATTATGAAGAGCTATTATGGTGGTAGGAATTTCAAGTCACAAATCCCAAAGAAGAGAATGACTCCCACACATCCAAAATAAATGCCTCAGGGCAAAACACAACTCGGCATAAACTCAACTTGATTTCCTGAAAGAGATGAAGTAAGAGTTAAAAAAAAAAAGATAGTTGGAGAAGAAAGAACTCTAGAAGAAAGAATTGTCAAGGGAATTAACAACTCAGCAAAAATCTAAAAAAAAAACAACTTTGCCTAAACTACAAACTCCCTGAAAATTACATTGGATCTAATGACTTCATTAGGCAGCAAGAGATATTACAACAAAGTCAAACTGTTGAAAACATAGAGAAAATAATAAATTATTTTACAGCAAAAAACTATCTAGAACACAGATTAAGGAGAAAATAATTTGAGAATCACTGGTTCTCAAATTCTTAAATCTGAGCACTGTGATGTCTAAAAAGTTCACAAATAAATGTGATACATGTGTCCTTGATCGGCTATCATGGCATATAGCTGGTGGTCCCTGGTAACTAAGAGTCTGGCATAAAAGAGCATTGTGAATTCACCCAATTGTCATACATTGACTGCCACCAATGCAGCACAGAAGCTTGCTCAAAGCCATGGTTCTAAAATACTATGAAAAAATAAAACTATCAGAAAATAAAGGACTGCAAATGAGCAACAAAATCTATAAATGGAAGAGTAACATGATGACATCACTTCTGGGTAATTAAATCATTTTATTAATAAGTCTGGCATGTTTATTAATAACAAGAAGTCAGTGGTACCCTTGAATGCCAAAGACCCCTCATGGCAGTGGACTTACAGTTTATATATCCTTGGAAGAGTGTACATTCCTAAAGGTGACAATCAACTTTGATTGAAGAACAATGAGAGAATGAATATTACAATGAGATGTGGGCTTATTCTAATGAGGGTCTTGGGGGTATGTGACTTGTATCGCCCAAGTCTTGGTCTTCCATATTGCCTCTCTGACAAAAAGATTTTCCCAAACCTGTCTGTGTAGATATAATGAGCCAGAATTCATCAGTTCTCGCAGCCTGGTTGGGATATTGTTTCGTCCGAGATTTCCTACACTAGTTGATTTCTTGATAAGGAAGTAGAAAGGTGGAAAAAAGCCTTGGTCCTGATTTCAATAATTAGTTATTAACAGAAGAAACAAAAAATAATTTTTCTCAATACCATGAAAAAAGAAACCCTGCTATCATGTTTCAAGAAATTTTAAAACTGCCTCTATCTCTTAAAACCAGAAGGCAACATGAAAGTAGAAAGAATACACTGGTCACTTTCTGAAAATAACCACAAGATAAAAACTCCCAGGAACATTATAGACAAAATCCAGAGTTTCCAAATCAAAGAAAAAATACTGCAAGCAGACAGAAAGAAAGAATTCAAGTACTAAGGAGTGACAGTCAGGTTTATACACGTTTTAGCAGCTACCACTATAAGGGAGCAGAGAACTTGGAATATGATACTTTGGAAAGCAATGTATACAGGTTTGTAGCCATGAATAACTTACCCAGCAAAACTGAGTATAATGCTACAGGATTTGTAGTGATGCGATATCAATGACATAGAGAACTTCCCAACATTCTTTATAAAAAGACCAGAGCTTTCTATGGAGAGATGCATAGAAACTTTGAAGTTTAAACATAAGAGTGAAGAGAAACATAAAAAGATAAACACAAATGAACAATCATAAAGGACTGAACAAGGATAAACTGTTTATATTCACATGTAGGGAGATGATGGATGTGTCCTCTCTCTCATTATCAGAGATCAAAGGCGGAATCCAATTAGCAAACCAGGGTGTGGTTCTGTTTTGTATTGATTATCTTAAGGGAAGACTAGAAAGACAAATGAAGAGGAATAAGCGGGCATCAGAGGGAGGAAAAGGAAAGTCAGGGAAATTTATCTTCCATAAGTAGGTTACTGTAAAACCAAGAAGGAAGAAGTAAAATCACTCTGGCTTACACCTGAACCTCACTCTCATCTGAACTGGTCAATAGAAAAAAGAATACACCACAGACACATACACATTTACTCAACTGGATACAAAACTATATTTCACTCACCAGGGATATAGGAAGGAAATGGGAGAAGGGAGAAGAGAGGATACAGAAGAAGAAGGATAGATTGAGGGAGTGACTAGTTGTGAGCAAAACAAACTCTAAGAATGTACAAAAAATGTTTATAGCTTTCTCTGAGGTGGCAAAAATGGGACCTTAAGGGGCACCCATATATTGAGCAATGGATGAACAAATTGTGGCATATAAAAGTGATGGATTATTACTGTGCCATTAATTAATAATGGAGAGGGTTTCAGAGAAACCCAGGAAGACTTGTACAAACTGATTAACAGTGAAACGAGCAGAACCAGGAGCGCACTTTATATAATGAAAACAATGGTAAAGAATTAATCTCTACTACTGCTAAAACTGTTATCAACATAAAGATCAACTATGATTCTAGAGCACTAATGAGGAAATTTGCTACCCACATCCTAAGAGAGAGGTGAAGGAAATAGAGTATAGAATGAGACAACAATTTTTCGGACATGATCAATGTACATTTTTTTTAAAAAATGACTATATATATGTTTGTAATGGACTTTCTTTTTCTTTTCTCATTGCATAGGGGATGGTTGGGGTGGGAAAGTAAGAAGACACATTTTTGCTAATTGAAACAAATAAAAATATATATATATATATATATATATATATATATGTACACACACACACACACACACACACACACACACACACACACTGCAATTTTAGTTCCTATTCTTAATTGATTGCCTATCCCACTCACAAATAAATGTGACACCTGTGTCATCAGTTTGCTATCATGGCATATAACTGGTGGTCCCTGGTGACTAAGAGTCTTCTATGAAAGAGCATTGTCAATTCCCCCAACTGTAATACATTGGCTGCCATCACTGCAGCACAGAAGCTTGCTCAAAGCCATGGTTCTGAAATACTATGAAAAAATAAAACTCTATCAGAAAATAAGGGACTGCAAATGAGCAATAAAAGCTATAAATGGGAAATATGCTTTACCCATTGACTTGTTTGTATAAATAGCTTAGAGATGTTTTCCAACTGCAAATCCCCACTACTGTTAAAATTTTATTCCTCCTGTGGGAAGAAAATACTCATTTAAGGAACCATGGACCTGTTTCATTGCAAAGATATTCAACTCATTACACAGTAATTAATTTTCTTCAATATGCTGCAAAAAGAAAGCTCTTTTCCTTTGTTGCAATATATATTTTGCTATGCCAGACTGCTAGTAAAGCTTAAACTGAAGGACATTTTGTTTTTTAAGAGACTATAACACAAATGATAACCCAAAAAAACTTGCCTACTGTCTAAAGACATCTGTCCATTTTGAGGTACTCAGTGGTGAAAGATCTTTTCACTCTTTGCATTATTGTCTGCTTTTTAAAATTTTATTTATAATTTATAGAATAAAACAAGCACTTCTTAACATAGTCCAATTAAAAAAAAGATGATTGTACATGAAACTACAACTCTACTGTGGACAACTTGCTATTCCTTTCAAATATACAACTAAATTATCACATTAAGCTTCTTTCTTTCTTCCCTCCCCACTTTGCTCTAGAGGTGGCTACCATTAGACACAAATAGGTCTATCTATCTATCTATCTATCTATCTATCTATCTATCTATCTATCTACATATCTATCTGTAAAATTATTCTATACTTACTTTGATTTATCAGTTCCATCTCTGGATGCAAATAGTGTCTTTCTTCATATGGGTATTTGTAATAGACAAAATAAGTTAAATGCTCAAAGTCATTCTTAAAACAATATTATTATTACTGTTCTCTTAGTTCTGCTCATTTTGTTTTTCATTATTTCATGTAAATCTTTCCATGTTTTTCTAAAATCATTAAGCTCATCATTTCTCATAGCACAGTAGTATTCTATCACAATCATGTACTGCCACTATCTTGCTCTTTCTCTATTTTATTGATGTAAGCATTTAGAGATATAAATTTTCCTCTATTCACTGCTTTTTCTGTATCCATAGGTTTTGATACATTGTCTCTTTAATGAAACTATTGTTTCTATGATTTGTTTTTTAACCCACTCATTCTTTAAGTTAGTTTGTTTCATCTCCAATTAGTTTTTGATATATACTTCCTTGGTCCCTTATCAAATATAATTTTTATTTAATTGTGATCTAAATGGATACTTTTGATATTTCTGCTTTCCTCCTTTTAAGTTTAATATTTTAATGTATGGTCAATGTTTTTAAAGGTACCATGAACCACTGAGGAAAGGTATATTCATTTCTATTTCCAATCAGTTCTCTCCAGAGGCCTATTATATCTAATTTATCTAAAACTCTATTCATTTCCTTAATGTTTTTCTTATTTACCTTTTGGTTAGATTTATCTGCTTCTGAGAAGGAAAGATTAAAGTTCCTACTATTATAATATTACTATATCTCTCCACCTGTAATTCGTTAGATACCATAGTATTTGGTTCATAGAGGTTCAGTATTGCTATTGCTTCATTGTCTGTGGTACTTTAATCAAAATGTAGTTATTTTATTTATTCCTTTTAATTATATCTGTTTTAGTCAAATCTTTGAGATCATAATTGTTACCTCAGCCTTTTTTTGCATCAACTGAAGCATAATCAATTCTACTTCAACCCTCCATTTTAACTCTTTATGTATCTCTTATTTTTAAAATGTGTTGCTTGTAAACAACATATTTTTGTATTCTATTTTTAATCCATTCTGCTATCCATTTCCATTTTATGGGTGAGTTCTTCCCATTCACATTCAAAGTTATAATTGCTATTTGCAAATTCTCCTCCATCTTATATTTACTCACTGTTTTCTCTCTCAGCCTCTTTTCAGCCTCTCCCTGTTACCTCATATTCTCCTTCCCTCTTACTCCTTATTTTACCCTTTTCTCTAAAAGTCCCTCCCTTATTTATTCACCCCACCCTCTTAACCTTAATCAATACACTCTTCTAAAAGTCACTCCTTCCTCCTATCTCCCAGTTTTCTCACCTCTCTAGAACTTCATAAGACTTCTAAACCTCTTCAGATATTTATGTTATTTCCTCTTTCCAATATTACTAGCCCTTGACCCACGTTTGTTCCCTCTGTATTTGTTCTTCCTTCCGCACACCATTTTTATGAACTAATTTCTCCTTAGCATCCAGTTTTCTTTTTTAGAATCACTTCATCACATACAACTCAGACCCAACCTTTCTTTCATATTCTGCTGAAATGATCTTCAAGAATCATAGATTAGCTCTATGCTATGATGGAGGAAGGACTTGGAAAATGGCTGAATACATATTTGTTCAATAAATGAATGAAAAAGATGAAAACTGTTCAACTTTCTACTTGTATGGTATTGCTTCAATCCTATATTTCATTCCTTTGGAATGTGAATTTTATAAGAGAAGGAAGAATCACTCTTTATTAATTCTGGAATGAAATAATTTCTGCCTGCCCAAATTTTTCTCTTCCCTCAAGGGAATTCAGCTGCTACTTTTCTGTGAAACCCTCCCTAACAATCTCCTTCCCCTTGCCCTGATGAAAGTGGTTTCTGCCTTCTTAAATTTTCCTGGAATCATTTGAATGAATTCATTCTTTATTTCTACTATATTTTCCTTTGTATTTCAAGGACAGAACCTGTGTTGTTTTCTGCCTTTGTATTCCTTGTACCCAGCACTTACATAATTTAAGGCAAGTTAAATGTGACCTCTTTCTCAACTACAACCAAGATCATGGTGCTATTGGAATAGTTATTGATTAAAATTCATAGCTATAAGCCCCCACTTATATATCTTCTTATATTAATCCTTGTAAGATGACATAAAAATAAAGCAAAGATATTTAATTAAAACAGAATGGCAAGGAAATAACAGAAATTGAATCAGGTCTTAAACACTTTTGTTATCCATCCAAAAGGACTTCCACTTTCAGTATGTCTACCAGGAGCCTTAGTTTTGGGTCCTATTTAACTCCTCTTTCTTCTCAACATAGTAGGAGAGGAATATATAACTTTACTCAGAGAAAGGTGCTAGAGTAACTCAGTACCATGACCAGATTAGGTTAGTGAGTCAGCATTTATTAAGCAAATACTATGTGTTAGAGACTGTGCTAAGTGCTAGAGATGAAAATATAAGCTAAGTCTCTGCCCTCAAGGAGTTTTTGTTCTAATGGGGAAAGGCAGTATAAAAGTAAGGAAGGGAAGAAAGAGGTATCTACGCAGGGAAATGGAAGGAGACATGACTGATCTGGGCCCTTACCTTAAAGGAGGTTCTGGGAAGAACTCAACAATGGAGAGGAGGGGATGGTAGCAGAACAACAAGGAGGTAATTAGGGCATGGTGGCTAAGGGAATCTCTGTCTTCTGAGGATAGCAATTGGCATTGTAGAATTAAATGTTAATTTCTTTAGGCATAACAACTATAGTTTAGGGTGTGGTTACTCATTTTGATCCTATATTATGGATGTGCTGACTTTTCTTGGTGCTATTTCATCTAGCCTCAATTCTCTGGAATGATTTAGAAACAACTACCATTTTTTTTCTTTATCCCTTTCCCCTATCCTTCCTATTTTTCCTAAACCTTTAAAATTGTGCATGTTGGAAGTCTATCTACATGATCAGCATCCTTCTTAGGTTATGGCCAGCATGCCAAAAAAGCCCATGCATAGGCTTTATAGGAGGTGTGGTTCACAGAGAATTTTTAGCAATAAGTAAGACTCTCTTGGCTCCACACTTTGTGTAAACGTGACATCTACACACATATACTATGTCCTCCCCCCCACCTTTCAACATAATGTACACCATCTTATAGTCTACACATTGCCTTCTTTACTTTATCCCCCTCTTGTGTCTAGTACTCTATTTTAGAAGCGTGACCAGACTCAGTTTCTGGAATCTAGACATAAGGAATATAATCTCAGATATCAAGAAGAAACTCAGAAATACATATCTTGAAGTATCTTGAAAAGAGGGACATCAGGCCAGAATAAGAGAACTACTCCCAGTAGGTGGAAGGCAGACCCACGAAAGGTCTGGCTTAAGAGTCTTGGAATATGTAGCCTACAGTAAGGCAGTAGGCCATGCTTCCTGATTTGTGAACCTATAACTACTTCCTGCCCACAAGCCAGCCAAACAAGACTAACCCTCAGATTTCCCTTCTCTTTCTGGGACTTTATTCATGTCATTTCTCTTCTGCAATGTAGATTTCATTCCATGTCCCTCTCTCTAGGTGTTCAAATTCTTTCTCTCCTTTAAGGCTGGACAGAGGTATCATATTCTTTACAAAACTTAGTGCCTCACTTTACCTAGAAGTGATTTCCTCCTACTCAAGTTGTAATGGTAATGATAATTTGAAGATCTTCCCTGACCCTTAATAAGCCTAAGGGAATTTGAAGACCTTTTCTGCTTTGAGAATAAACTCTGCTCCCTAATAGGTTGAATGTAATCACATGGAGCCCATGGTGGGAGGAGTTTGCTGAAGGGTAAAATAGAGTCCATAGGAAGCTGGGAATCAGAGCTAGCTAGACTGGAGGAGGAGAGGCTGCATCCCAGGGAGTCAGTAAGACTTGTGAGCAAATATTGGTTTGTGGGAAGGCTAAAGGATGGTGTGGCTCTCTGTGCTGTGGTGGCTTATTAACTTCTTTGCTACCATGATGGAATTGGTTTACTGGTTTGGGGATTTAATTTTCTGGTGTCTGAATAAATGTTTTGCTTTTGTCTTCTATGTGGAGCATCTGTTTTTTTGTGATTGAGCACCATGCAGTATATTTGTAGTGACCATGGGCACTGTGAATATTGCATTGGTGCTACACAAGTCAATGGATTTTTATGTGCTTACCATATTTTAATTTGCTTCCTAATTATTTGTATCCCTTCTCATCTTCTGCATTAGATTTTACATTCTATGTGGAAAGGGACTCTATCATTTCATTTTTATCTCCTCTTATGTTCAGTAAACATTTATTAGGGACCTACTATGTTCTAGGCACTGTACTAAGTGCTAGGGATACAAATAAGAAAAAAAAAGTCAACCACTGTCCTCAAGGAAGTTACAATTTAATGGGAAAAGATAATACACAAAAGGAAGCTGAAAAGTCAGGGCACCATGGGGTACCAAGGGTGGGAGCATCATGTTTGCAGAAGCAAAACTAAATAGAGTGATGAAAAATGGAGAGTCGGCACTGGGCACAAAATCTTGCATTTTTTGCACTTTTTTGGCGGGGGTGGGGAGGGAGAGATTGGACCTGCTCTGTGATTAGTGTAGGAAATTCCCAATGATAAAACTTCTTTTACCAAAAAGGGATATACACATGACTTTGCAACAGGTTTTCTTAGAATTTCCTGGGGCACTGAAAAGTTCAGTTATTTGTTCAAAACCACATAGTCAATGTATATTAGAGTTGAGGCCTTGAACCCAGGTCTTTCTGACTCCAAGGTCAGCTTTGTATCAGTCATGCCATTAGTGTCATCTTACAACATAGTAGGTACCTAACATATTTGGTTTTCAATCAATAAATTAATGAAGATATCATCTTTTACCAGAGGGAATACATACATGTTTAAGAATCATAACTCTTATGTTGGAAGGAACCTTAAAAGTCATTTAATCCAACTCCTTCATTTAAATGTAAGTAAATGAGTTTAATTAATTTGTCTAAGATCACAAGGTAATAAGGGATAGAGCTGAGATTTGAATTCAGGCCCTCTGACTTTATATTTAGTGGTCTCTCCACTGTTTTACAAACTAGAGATCAATAAATCATTTAATAAAGCGTTTATTAAGTGCCTGTTATTTCCAGACACTACCCTAGATACGAGGATACAAATACAATAGTGAATTTTCCTTCTCTGAAAGAACTTATATTCTATTTGAGGAAACAACATATGAAAATATAAGTATTTACAAACATGTAAATAATAAACACATTTATATTATATATATATATATATATGTATACACACAGACACACACACATAAATAAATTAGAAAATGCCTAATGTAGGATAATGCGTCTGAGTTGATTACATAGAGGATCCTGAGAAATGGGGATACCTATGTATTTAAGTGTATTTTGCCCTTATGGAAACATCCCATAGGATTATCCACATTTTATCTCTACTCATCCTCCCATTTCCCACGTGGGGAGGTATAGAGATAAATAGGGATAATTAACATTCTAAAGATCTATGTATTTTCCCTGTCTACTTTAGCCCATGTAGAATCACTTTTCAATTCATATATATTTGAGCAGCATAATTTTTAATGACAAAAACCTTCTGGGAGACTTGACCTCAGTCTTTAAGGATAATATAAAAATTATGAGTCTTATATTTTTAAAAATGACAAAAAACCCCTTTTGAGAAATCACACAGGGAAATTGCACAGAAATATTAGAGGCAGATAACAAAGTAAAAATCAAGAGAATACACAGAATACTAACATAAAGAAACCTCACATTTAGCACACCAAAAAATATGTTAAAACTTTAGAATTATAAAAAACAACTAATATTCTAGACAGACATGAAAAAACTTATATTTTAAGGAAAACCATGAAAGGAAAAAAGGAGAGCATACATTTCTGAAAAGGAAATGAAATTGAGATGTGAAACAAAATAACATCCTGCAAAGCTAAACAATGAAAAGGAAAATATATGTTCAGCGAAAGAGAAGAATCAGTCATTCCATGAAAATAAACCAGAACAAGAGCAAGACAAATTGGTTTAGATAGCAATGAAAGACTAAGAAATTAATTGAATATTTTCATTTAAGACTACACCAGTTTTTCTACAAGAAAATCTCACATGTCTGAGAGACAGTAAGAGAGAAAAATTACCTATGGGCAAAAGAATGTAATGAGTAAAAGACATGGATGAGGTTAAACTGATAAGAAGTAGATACAAGGGAGAAGTGAGTGAAAATTGTCAGCAATAGAAAGCACATTCCCTCATTAGTAACCAAATATATTTGGTAGAACTATAACTTCAAAAGAATTCCTAGTGAATGAAGAGGGTACGAGAAATGTAATAGAAGAGTGCATAAGAAAACCAGGTAAGACTTGAGAAGAGATATGAATTGGAGGTCTTCAATTTCTTCTCACCTCTATCTTAAAGACTATTCCTTTCCTAAAATGGGTACCCACTGATTGGGGTATGATTGAACAAACTCTCATGGTTAGATAGTATATTTTGGGTAGTTCTTGGAAGAGAGTAACAGTAGTTTTTCCCAGAAGAGGTGGGGAAGTAACAGGTAGTTGTGGATAGATCCCAAAGAAAGAGAAGGTACAATGAAGCTAATGCCATTAGCTTCAATTGGAGGTTGGGATTCTTCAGAAGAATTCCATCTCCAATAAAGGGGTTGGCTTCTTGGGGGTGGGAAACCTCTTACTTTGTGTGTGGGAGAGTATTTGGGAGCTGAGGAGAGCAAGGATCAAAGGGGGGGATAGACAAAGGTACATAGCTTCAGAGCAAGGATTTTGTAACATGAAGGACAGGTGAATGGGGTAAAAAGTAAAAGGAAGGGAATAGGACTCCTGAATTAAGGTTACAGAGCGTTCTTCCTATACTCCACTACCTTCTTCAAGAATTAATATTTCTAGGAATGAAGTTTCTCAGAAGATTTTTCAAAAAACAAAGAGATTGATAAATGTGTATATTATATGTATATGCATTCAATTTCATTAGTAGATGGACTGATTGGAAGTAATTATCTATAAACTAAAAGTTCACAAATGGGAGGTTAGATTATGGCATATTTTAGAATGGAATAAAATGAAAACATATGTTGGAAAGGGGTCCTAAAAATTAATATCATTGAAACTAAGAGAATAAATGAGGTCAGGTAAGGAGGCAAAAATAATTTAACAAAATACTGTTATCTGAAAAGGGAAGATCATTTAGTTCTTTGTACTTATATTCTTGGCCTAGCTCAAAATGTCTGACATGTATATTATGTGCTTAATAAATATTTGTTGTTTAAGAAAGGAGAAAGATAGAGACAGAGAAAGGCAGAATAACAAGAGCATACTCAAGGAACTAGGTTTAAGCAAGATAATGTAAGGCAGTCAATGGAAGATCTGGGATTAAATTAGTGTAAGCAGAGCAAACCACAGAGACCAAGTGCTGTCTTAAAAAGGGAGGGGACGATATGAGCTACTAGCCCCACATTACATATAAAAAAAGCTTAATGGAAGAAGATATAAGCTTAACTATTATAACCCTTAGAATGAGTGGATTAAACTCAGCATTTAAGGAATGAATGGAAAAATGAATTAAAAATAAACTGTAACTTTTTCCATCTAAGGAGCATTATATATGTGTGTATGTATGTGTATATATATATATATGTTCATATATACATATGCAAATATATGTATACACACATGCATAAAAATCACATAGTATAAGTGAAGGGATGATATAAAATCTATTATGCTACACCTGATTTTTATAAAGCAAGACTTCTAATCTTTATTTCAGGTATGATGTCAATAAAATTCATTATGTGAAGAAAGACAAATGGGGAAGTTTACCTTACAGTTAAAGGTACCAAAGACAAAGAAGAAATAACAATATTAAATATACATGCACCAAATAGTATGGGGAATAGATTTTTTAAAAAAGCTATCCAAATTGCAGAAGACATTGCTAATAATGGAATGACACTGAATCCAAAACACTTCTCTCTCACTGTTAGATAAATCCAATAGGAATATGAAGATAGTTGAAAAAATTAACTTGAATTATTTGTGGTGATTTCTTACTAGGAATTTTCAGCAGTGTCCTTGTTTTTAGCATGCCATAACGTCTTTAAAATAATTGATGATGAAGTAGGACACAAAGTAGGACACAAAGTAGGACACTTATCATCCAATCCCTTTTGTCATGCATAGTCTCAAACCGATCCTCCGAAGCAAAATACAGAAGGAAATAAGACGAGTATTTCTGCCTTCTCTCCATTGTAAAGGAACCACAAGCAAATGTAAAAAGACGGAAATAATAACCATATATTTTGCAAACCTTAGCACAACAATACAACAATTAATAAAGGAAATATCACAAAAGATGGAGACTTAATTGAACTAAATAACAATATCCTGGTTGTTAAGTTGATGAAAAAACAAATCTAGAAAAAAATAGCTCTTTTAATGTGAATAATAACTGTGAAATAACATACTAAAGGTTATAGCTTCAGAAGAAAATTTATGTCCCTGAAATCTTATACTAATTAAAGAGAAAAAATGTTGATGAGCTTGGCGTATAATTTAAAAGTCTAGAAAATAAGTGATCTTGAAAGATGTACGAAAGAAGAAATCTTGGAAAATACAGATTTTAAAATAAATTTTGATGTTGGTATTTTGACTGTTCTCTTCTGGTTCCATGGTTTGATCCTCTTTGCCACCAAAAAACGATTCTGTAGTCTAATTTCTCTTTCTATATTTGCTCATCTTGCCAGCCAAATACCTGACTTTTGGGCTCTTTGCCACGGTAGAAGTCTGCTTCCAGAGTGGAGAATGCTGTGTCCCAAATTTCTGGGATTTTGCACAGCTGCTGTCAGAGCTTCTTCTAGGCACCTGCGTCAGAACTGTGAGGAGAACTGCATCTGCAGAGCCTAAACAAGCTCTGAAATACCAGCACTCCTCACCCCAGAACCGCCACCCAAGACTGCGACCCAGATCCAAATAGGGCAAAGCAAGAGAATCCTGCCTCAGCGCCAGCAAAGAGATTCCTGCAATTGCCCTCTGAAAGTTGCTTGGTCCCCCAACTGTCTGTGGGCCTGAAGCTCAGGAAGCACCTGCCACTGCAGTGGCTGCAGCCACTGCCACCTCCACCACCATGGGCAGGGGCCAGACCACATTCTTCTCTCACCCAGTTCCAATAGTTTCCCCACTGACCTTTTACTTTTTTTTTTTTTTTTTTTTTTTGGTGTGTAGGGGTTGAGAACTCTGGAAACTGACACAGCTGCCAGTGATTTTATCCCCGGAGGTCTGCTTTGGCTGGTCTGTGCTACTGGTCTGTACTGTGGCTCATGTGGGACTGTTCTCCACTCCCAGCCCAGTGCAATAGACCCTTCCTGTCAGTTTGCCAGGCTGTCCTCAGCTGGAGGTATATTTCCTTCTATCATTTTGTGGGTTCTGTAGTTCTAAAATTTGTTTAGAGTCAATTTTTACAGGTATTTGAAGTAATTGGGGACAATCAAGTAAGTTCCTGCTTTTACTCCACCATCTTGGCTCTGCCCCTGAATGGTTTCTTCTTGTAACTTAATAATTTCATTTTTGAGAGCTACTTGGACACCTTGGATTGACTTTCTCTATGGAACATAAATCCAACAGCACCTACCTATCATTTAATCAAACCTTTTGAATAGGATTTTTTCAAATTTAGGGTTCATCCTAGACTATACTAATCTTTCCTCTTTTCCATAACAAATTCCAAGATGAAATAGTTATTCAACCCAACATGCTAGGGAGACTTGGGCCTATAATATTAGCCTTCTACCTGAATTTTGACATAATTTCTGTGGTATCAGAATCAATATGGCACCATAGTCAAGAGAAGTATCACTACTGCCATTTCTTATCCTCTCACAGGGAGAGATGATAAGAACAAAGTTGCAGCCATATGGCTGGCATATCTTCCTCTGTTGAACTCCTAAATGCTAAACATCTCAGTAGCTTCCTTTCTTTTGTAACTGATTACTCTGCTCCCTGTAACTGCAGGGTAAACTCAACTTTTTGACTGAGTGCATATGAGATTTTCTTTCTCTTAGGCATCTCTCTTCTGCAGTCTCAGGGCTTTTCCCTATTGTTGATTTCTGAGAGCTGATAGGTTCCCCTACAGCAGTGGTTCTCAACCTGTGGGTCGCTACCCCCTTGGTGGTCGAACGACCCTTTCATGGGGGTTACAGGGGTCGCCTAAGACCATCAGAAAACACATATTTCTGATGGTCTTAGGAACCGAGACACTGCTCCTTTATCTGTCTCCAGGAGGGTCCGCCCACATGCAGATATGCCCACATACAAGTATTAAAGGGTCACAGCATTAGGAAGGTTGAGAACCACTGCCCTAAAGTGTCTGGCTCAATACTTTTGAATATGATTAATATTCACCAAATGCTTGTTGAATAAATGAATAAAAACGTTTGGGGGCTATTACATAACTCCAAATTAACATTCACACAGATTTAGATTAGTTTATAAATGATTTCATCTTTAAAAGTTAATTGTGATCTATGGATAATTGGTTAAAAAAAGCATCTATGGACATCTTCAGGAAGACTATTGATGGTCATCTCTGCTGGGCTGTTTGGGCATTCAGAAGAAGGGAAGTGGACCTGAAAGTGTTTGAAGTTAACTTTCCAAGGGAAAGCAGTCCTTAGCCCAGAAATAAGTGCTCATTCAGCAAAGGTTTGTTGATTAGAATGTGCCTTTTGAGGATTAGTGAAAAGAGAGGGGATTTTGAATGAAAAGGAACCCAGGAAATACTTGTTACACATGTATTTATTAAGTTCCATTTTTTTTAACTAAGCACAAGATTTTTCAGTTGAGTCTTGTCAACATCTCTTGGTGACACGACTTTGAGCAAATCCTTCTAATAAAACAAACAAACAAAAACTTAAGCACCCACAACACACTTTAAGTTGTTCTCAACATGGCAACACATTCTAACTGGTATATCAGTTCCTACCCATTCTTCTCTTTCGGTATTCAGTAATCTCTTTCAAAAGCCCGAAACTTATGTTTTATAGGATTCCCAGTCTCAGAGAGTTCAAAGGAATCACATATTCCATATAATTTAGCATTACTTATTTTGCCAAACAATTCAGAGAAGATATGCATTTATTCCTTCCCGTTGCTTTATGAGATGCCTGGCTTTCTTAAGAGACCTGTAATTTTCTTTTTAATTTCTGATGTGAAAAGTCTGTCGATAGATCTTAATCTGTTAATTACTAAAGCTTCATACTCGTTTAAACTTGTTTGAAAATACTTATATGGAACATCTGATATGATTAGGGGAGATGCTTCCTATGTTTAATGTTTTTTTAAACTTGAATGTTGACAAAATATGGACAAAGAACAGTAAGAGAATTTCTAGGTCCCAGGACACAAGAGATTGATTTCAGTAGCCCATGGTAGCCTCTCCACAAGAGGACAACCTTGTCAGATCCTGTGATAGTACACCTCTGCAAACCTGGTCTAGCTTCACCCCACACTGACTATTTAGGGAGGCATTTTTTGAAATTGTCAGAGTACCTTTTAAGCTCGAAAGTGGCCCTGTTGGTTTACATAAATTGAAAAAAGGGGAGAAATACTCTTCCCTTTCCCATGTTTCTTTTCACCAACTTCTAAGTTGATTTTCAAGCTATCTATTTAAAGGAACATGTTCCAAGTCAAGCTTCATATCCAAAGTGACTGAGACTACTTGAATTTCCATCCTGTCCTTACTCATGCCTACAATGCATAAGAGAAAAACTTTTGGACAAAATTTCAAGCTTCATTCTCAGCTAAATATTCTTGAGACTTGGCTAGGCCTTTTCCATACCAATAATAAAGTCATTGCTGGGTTTTTGCCAGTGCTATTCTCTCCCACTATAAATCTTCTAATGCCACTATACTGCTTTATTTCTCGCCTGATCTTCTTCTCACTGTGATTTACCAGAAGAATCTACTCACTGCCAAATGATTCTATACAATTGTGGGATTTATGAGGTGCTAAAACAGCCCATGGGTACTGGGACCAAAGAAAAAGAGCTATCCAGTTATTCTCTAGTTTGTAGCTTTACAAAAGGAAATAGGCAATGTGGAAATTCTTTATTAGCAAATCTAAAGCATGACCACAGTTATCCAAGATGGCTAGAAACCTTCTGCTCACAGAGAAAGCCTTGTGCCACACATCCATTTCTTTTTTTGAGATGGACTTGATGGTTTTCTATTAGTCAATTCACTTCCTGAGAGATGTGGCCAATTCACACTGGCTATACTTGGTCTAGAGATTAATAATTAGTCATTCATCCTGACTTTCCTTTCCCTACTCAGTAGAAAATGAGAATGAAAAAAGAAGTTTTAAAACTGAAAAAACATCTTTTTTAGTGGACTAGTGAACTATGAGGGAACAAAGCAATTAGAAATTATTGAATCGCTCTTTCTCTTCTCTTTATACACCCTCTTCCCCCTGCCCCAGCTTATTTCTCTTTTGCCATCACTTTTATTTCCAGCAATTTTAGAGGCTATCAAACTACGAACAAGAAGGAAAGTACCAAATACAGCTAAAGAGTGAATGTTGACAAACACAATCTAAATGACTGAAGATTCACTTTTAAGGATTTCATTTGAAAAACTGACCTTTAGAAAGAGTTTCCTTTGGCCAATTCTATGACTGATTAATTGAATAAGCCAGATTCACAAATGGGTTGTAAGATTTCAATTTTTCGTGGAATCGTGATTAGTTTAAAAAGATGGAAACTGTGATAGAGAACTGGCCTCAAAGTCTGGAGGACCTGGGTTCAAGTCTTGCCTTTAACACATGATAGTTTTGTGATCCTGTCACTTAGTTTCAGTGTTCTAGACAACTCTCTAAGACTATTAGCTTTAAATGAGGTGTCAATCTATGTTGCTAGATGGCATTTCCTTATCTAGGAATTCTCTATTTCAGTGAAATCACAAGTCCAGTGCCACTATTAAAAAAAATAGCCTGGATTTAATATTTTGGAAGTGAAGTCAAAGTTGACTCCCACCTCTTTTTGGGGGGCATGAGGGTATTTTTTATAATAGAAAGAAATTTTTGCCATTATCTGCGATGTAATTCTCAATATGACAATGACTTTGAACAAATTTTCCAATGATTAGCTTTCATCTCATTAGTTCCAATGTAAATAAAGAACTATATTTTCTTTTATTCCCTTTGCTCCTGCTTCTGTCTGTTTGCTTATGGATCATTTTGTTACTCATTAATATCTCCATTAAATTTGAGCACAGCTAGTAAGGAGGCCTGAAATTCAACTCAATTATGTTTTGCAAGTTGTAAGCAGCTCTGGTGAAAGGTGTGGTGTGAAATAATTGACAGATTAATTTTTTGATTACATATGCAAGAGGTTGGGGAAGGTTGTATGCAGTTTTTATAGGGTCAGGGCTTTGCAATAGGATTGTGGAAAGGCTTGAAGAAAGAGACCAATTAGAAAGTTACTGCAAAAGCTGAGACAACAATGATGAGGAGATCTAGAATTATCTTGATACCTGTATTTGTAGAGAGGGAGGCTTATGGGAGATTTTGTGAAAAAGAATATTTGACAGCAACAGGTTGTATATATATGGGATAAGAGAGAATGCAGAGTAGAGGAAAACAGCAAGGTTATAGACCTGAGTGACTGAGAGCATTGTGGTACCCTCTACAGTGATGAGAAAATTAGGATGTGAACTTCTAGGGGGAAAGGAAATAGGTTTTGTTTTGGACATATTGGCTTTGAGATGCCCACGGTAATCCAGTTCAAGATGTTCAAAAAGCACTTGGTGCCTTTAAAGTATGCATGACTATAGCTCAGGAAACAGCTTAGGACTGGATATATAGAAAGGGGTATAGAAATGAGATGATCATGAAAGCGTGGGATTTGGTGACAAGAATATGAAATCAGATAATAAAGTAAAGAGAAGAAGACCTAGGAAAGAGTTTTGAGGGATGCACATACACACACACACACACATATGCATGCACACAATCACACACACACCAGACATTATATAGATCACTGCTTCTTAAACTGTGGGTCATGACCCCATATGGATCATGATAAATTCGGCCCTCAGCATAAGGTTTCTGAACACACAAGGACTAAAAATTGATTAAAAATCAAAGGCATAATGAACTGGAGGCGTTTCTGGCAGTTTGCTTTGCCCATGTTTGTGGCCTTGGTTCTGAACACAAACCATGTGCACTTTGCCCTGTGTACACCCTTAGGCCACACAATGCCAACTAACACTGCCGAAATACACATAGCGGGGTTGCAAGTGGAAAAATTGAAAAATCTCTGGTATAGATGAATAAGCAGCAAAGGAGACTAAGAAGGATTATTTGGAAAGACAGGGGGATAATCAAGACAGAGCAGTACCAAGAAAATCTAAAACAGGTGGAAAACAGGATATATCATTATTTCTAATTTTGAGAAATAAAACAGTGTAGCCACTTCTGTGGTGAAGCATCACCAGCAGAAGGTGCCAGAAAATAAATTCTCTGGGGCCATTACCTCTTTGAGAAGACCAGTGTCTCCTCCCAAATTGATTGTTTGCCAAATATTTTCCTAGGTGATAGTAAGGTGAATATAATCAGGCCTTATTGAAGTCAGTAGTAGAAGAACCTCTAGTAGAATACAGAAAGTAATTGGTTTTCTTAGAGTAAGATTTTATTTTTAGTGCATTGTGAATTAATATTTATAGACAACCCACATGGCACCATTCTCACTTTCACTAAGGCTGTATGCCACAGCATTCTTAATCCCCAAAGGCAATTTATACAGACATATAGCCCTTTTATTCAAGTATGTGCAGTTAAATATAAATGTGTGAAAAAAAGAACAAGAACATGTGTTAATCAGTCTATCAAGAAGCATTAATTCAGTACCTACTATGTGCTGGGAATTGTGCAAAGAAAGACAAAAACAACAAAAAACCAAAAACAGGATCCATCCTTTAAAAAAAAAAGTTTTGTTTCAGTTGTACTCCTTATGACTCCATATTGGGTTTTCTTGTAAAGATATGAGTGGTTTGTCATTTCTTTCTCCAGTTCATTTTACAAATGAGGAAACTAAGGAAAACAGGGTTAAGTGACTTGCCC
>CM053580.1:370935617-370947520 GCA_028627135.1 Pseudochirops cupreus
TGACTCATACTGAGTTTTCATCCAAAAATACCCTTAAGTTTTCACACGAAAAGTTTTCACATGATGTCTTCCCCCCTTCTTTGTTGGTGAGTGCATTTTTTGGATCTGATTTGTAGTAATTTATACTTCTACCTGTAAAATTTTATCTTATTCAGTTCAACCCCTTGTTCTTATCCATCAAGAGCTTTCTGAATCCCAGTTCTGTCATTCAATATAATATTCTTGCCAGTTTAGAGTCACCCAAAAACTTGAGATGTATGCCATTTTTGCCTTTACCCAAGTAATTGATATAAATATTGAACAGAACCTGGACAGAATTATATATGATTGTACTCAACAATTTTCCTCCAAGTTGACGTTGATTCTTTAATTTAAAAAAATCCTTTGGATCTGAAAGGGATAAAAAAAAATTTGAGTCAATAACAAGAAATCAACAAGTCTATAAGCATTTGTTAAAGACTTGTTATGTGAATTAGACATTGCTGAATTACAACAACAACAATAATGAGCTTTTAGGGTGTGGCGGAGAAGTTAGTCAGGAAAGTCCCATGACAACACAGCCAGGTAGTGCAGTGAATAGAGTGCTGGGCCTGGAGTCAGGAAGTCTCAGCTTTCTGAGTTCAGATCTGGCCTCAGACACTTTTGTGACCCTGGGCAAATAACATAACCCAGCTTGCCTCAGTTTCCTCCTCTGTAGAACAAGCTGGAGAAGGAAATGGCAAACCACTCCAGTATCTTTGCCAAGAAAACTCCAAATGGGGTCATGAAGAATTGGACACAACTGAAACAATGCAACAACAACAGCAACATGTACAGTTCTTTACTTAAGAGCTGGGTATACATGTGCAAGAAGAAAATATTAGAGTCCCTGAATTCTAATAGCTTACATCCTAATGACGGGAAGACAATACATAAAGGAAATGAGCAGAGGGGTGGTGGCAAAGGTATGTAAACCAAAGGCAAGCAAGGAGAATATCTGGAGAGTCAGGAGTGGAGCCTAGAGAAAAATGGAATCCTTAAAATCTAGGTTCTAAGAGGAACTGATAAATTAGAGGCAGGAGCCATATGGGTGGAGTGAATTTCCAGTGTAAATAGTCCAGGGGTGATGTGAACATTCAAGGAGAGAAGGCTGCTGTGGCAGGGTGCACAAAATCTGGAGTGACAGGAATATATTCCAGAGAGGAATTTATTAAAAATATTAAGAAACCCTTAAAAGAACCCTAGCAATGCCCAGGGCTCTCTCTAAAACCTTAATGGGAGTTGTAGCAAGCTACACTCTGCAGCTACAACCTACTAGAAGGGAGGGTCAGACAGTGAGTACATAGTGTCACTATAAGAGACGCTGGATGTGAAGAATACAGGGAAACACAGGAAGACGTGAACTGATGCAAAGAAGAGTAAGCAGAATTAGGAAAAATATACATGATAATTACAATTATGTAAATGGAAAGAACAACAATAACGAAATAAAAATGAATGCTATGGAATTATGGTTAAGCTTGTCATCAGGAAGAGATGATGCAAAGTCCTTCTCTCTGGATGAGTGGGGATTAGAGATCTGGAACCCTGAATCAACTGTCAGACTCAGTTGTTGTGTTAGTTTTACCAAAATTTTTTCCCCAACTTTTTTCCCTTTTAGTCTTTATTACAAGGGATAACTTTCTAGGAAGGAGTCAAGGAAGGGAAATGTTTGAAAAGGAAGGTGATATACATACAACCTATATCAACATTTTTTTTTAAACAAATCAATACCCGGAGAGTGGAGCAAACTTATATCTTTTGTTATAGTATTCAATTATTCATATATTGACATATACATGGGAGACATTCAGTTAGGAAGAATTTAAAGTTCCATTTTCCTCTACCAAATAAAATGCTTTGAAACATAGGCAGCAAAAACTAGTGGGACGTTTTGCTATATTTATACTTTCAGTATACCATGTGATTGTAAACATGCAGTCTGTTGCAGAATATAATTTTTGAAAGCCTACTTATATTTTTTTCATAATTTCATCAAGGGTGCTCCTTGTAGCTTATTTGCATAGATGTTCTGTAGAGGTTGAAAGGTAAGTATAGGGGTCTCCAGTGTTGATAGTCCTCTGGTCAACTTTTATGGTTTTTACTAATATTGTCATCTTTGTTTTTGTTTTTTTGTTTTGTAGGTACCTGATCTCTCTTCTTTCAGATATCTTAAGAAGTACAATTTCCTTCAAAATTATTTCATCTTTAACACAGATTTCCTTCGTGTGTGCTTAATTAGTCATTCTCATCTTTGTTTTCCTTAGGCATTTCTTTGGAGCTCATAATGTTAGAGTCAAAATGTGGTAGCTATGGCATTGATAGAGAAAAGAGTTTTGTCATAGGCATCTTGACAGATTTCAAATCCATTTTTCATGTTTTTTGTAATCCTACTTGCAGTTTTGTCTTTAAGTGCTGTCCTGATGATCTGGCTTGGTTGGATCGTTTGCCAACCTTTCTGTAAAATTAGTTTTTTCCCTCCACTTCTTCTTTTTTATGAGGTGATACTGTTCATAATCTCCCACTGTTCTTCACTTTACAACTTTGCAAACAAGTGCACATTTTAGACCAGTGTTGCTCTTGGCGGCCATTTCTCTCCCCTTGGCAAGTGTTTTAAGCATTTGCTGGCTAAAACTGTTTCTAGCCTCTTTTGGTTCCCTAATTGTGGCAGTTGATTTGCATTGATGTCTGTTCTTTTATCCATTTCTCAATTCAAGTTGGAACCAACCCTATCCCCCACCCCATTCTATATCTTGTGCTCATTTTAATTCTCTCTTCAAATTTGGTAATGGCTTTAACCTTTGATCTAACAAGGCAATCGTCTGACTACACATAGACAGTTGATTTGGAAATAACCACTCTCCAGTAATTTCCTGTCTGTAGTCATTATTTTCATTTTTGTACTTATATTTGCTACTGGCCATGCCCAGTACCTTTCAACTCTCTTTTTGAAGAAAGCAGAAATGTGAGACTTTCGTGTTGCCTTTCTCTCTCTTGTTTCTCATTCTTGAGCTATGTTTGCAAAATATCTTGTTCTATTCCCCTGTGTGTTCATCTTTGGGCAGGTAGGTGACACAGTGCATAGAGCATCAGGCCTGGAGTTAGGAAGACCTGAATGTAACTCTGGCCTCCAACACTTACTAGCTGTGTGATTCTGGGCAACCTGTTTGCCTCAGTTTCCTCATCTGTAAAATGAGCTGGAGAAGGAAATGGCAAACTACTCCAGTATCTTTGCAAGAAAACTCCAAATATGGTCACAAAAAGTTGGACATTACTGAAATGACTGAACAACAATGACAACAGACATGTTCATCTTTACATTAAAGTCACTGAGTATTAAAGTACATGCTAATGTAATTTAGAGGATCTTATAAAATTCTTCATAATTCATCTATCTCCTCATCCTCTGTGATAGATATTCAGTCCAATGTTTTAATTGTGATCACAGGAATCTTTTAGCAATTGCTTGTCACAGTAAATTGTGATATGACATAAACAACTATCCCATTCAGTGATGTTTCCATTTTGTCTTTTGATGCCAATTATAACCCACTTCACCAATTCCTTTATTTGCCTCTTCAAAATTAATTCTTTCACTTAATTCTATCTTTTCCATTTTTAAGTTTGTTTTTTTTATTTAGAAATATCTATCTATATCTCTATCTTACAAACCTACTTCATGGTTTTTTTCTTGGGTTAATATCAAAATAAGCTTTCCTTCCTTGTTAATTCATAAGCAGCCAGCAGACATTTCAGGATAACATTGGACAGAAAGAGGAAGTGAGTCCATGATGAGTTAGTATGTTAGTAGTCCACTTGTCAATTATTTCCTATTTGTCCTGTACATAGCTTGCTCTGTATGTGTTTGGTTGCCCACACCCTCCCCCATTAGATTGTGTGCTCCTTGAGAGCAGGGATAGTCCTTTGCTCTTTTTGTATCCCCACTACTTAGAACAGTAATTTGCACACAGTAGGTGTTTTACAATTGTTTATTGAAAAATTGATGATTAAAATGTGTTAGAAATATTCTACAAAATAAATCATAGGATAAGAGATCCTGCATATACCATCTAGTCCAACCTCCTCATTATATAGATGAGAAAATTAAGGTTCATAGAGGTTAAGTGACTTGCGCAATGTGACACCTGTAGTAACATTTAGAGGTGACATTTGAACTCAGGTTCTTGGACTCTAGATGAACTGTTACGGAAAAATTAATTAAGACTTGACTATAATGTATAATAAAATAACAAGTTTTGTTTAAAAAGCTATTCATGTTCAACTTTTTATCTTGAGATGATATCTTTACTGTGGAAGTGCATTGTGTGCTTTCAAAATGATTTGAGTGTGTAAGGTTTTTAGAGGGATTTTAACTTAGGGTCAATGAAGTACAAAGAGAATCCATTAACAATGAAAGAGTGCTATAATTTTTGTGAAAAACAAACAAAACTAAAACTTAATTTCTTTTGTGGGTTTTTAGCCTTGCTCTGATATGAGTTCCAAATATTTCCCTTATATTTGTTAAAGATTAATTAGTGAACAAGCTCGATAACTTTGTTGATGCCTTAAGATTTAAACAATAGTACATGCAGAAAATAATTATTTTTGTTATATTAAAAATATAAAATTCTAATGTTCCTCTTGTTCATTAGAAATGACTCTGCTTTTCCAAACTAAATGAAAGAATTCATTATTTTCTTTGAATAATGAAATTTAAAATGTGCTTTGATTATAAGAGATTCTTTTATAAGTTGTGAAGTTTTCTTTCCTAAAATCAGAAAGTTAAGAATACTCAATAGGGTGAACCACTATTATTAAGGAACAAAAAGAGAAGGTCAGGGAAGGTGGTAAAACCATCACATTCTCTTGAGAGAGCCCAATGAAACAGCCAACCTAGGAGCCTATGTCTTGGTAGTGGGAGATTTTTACAGGAGAGTGCAGTGGGCCCTCTATGATTTCTGTATCAAAAAGTCAGGGATGTTACAAAAACGTCCCTCTCTTCCCTCTGTTTATGTTTTTAGCCTGTGCCATGTTTTAGGGTAATGGGTTCCATATGTTTACTACCTGCTGTGGTAAAGTAGTTCATTTGCCCTAAAGTTACCACTTTGAAGCTTCATGGAGTGCCCTCTCAGGTCTAATATTCAGGGAACTGGTAAATGAGTCCAAACTTACTCTTTCCTGTCCATACCCTTCATGATTTTATACATTCTAATCACAAATATCTCCTAGAGTAAGCTGAGCCCTTTGTCTTTCCAGGCTCTTTCCAGCCCATGTTTATTTTAGTCTTTCCTTAAAAGGAAGACTTTTTTTCTCCTTCCATTTAATCTTTTTACTTGTCTTTCTCTAGCACTACATTTTGTTATGCCATTCTTGGGTTGTGGCTACCAAAATAACACGCTGTATTTTTGACACAAAAATATGGCTTTATCCAAGAATAGGGTTATCTTTTGTTTTATTTCCAATCTTCTTAATGATTCTCGGCCTTTACCTTGTGAAAAGGTTGAAACTGAGCTTGGAGCTCAATGTAGAATCATGGATGAATCATATAATAAATAGTTTACAGAGTTACAGAAAGTTTATGCAACTGATCTGTAGTCAGATAGCATGCTAATGGTAGTCAGGACTAGATCCCAGGTCTCCAGTTCTTCAACTTCAACTTCAACTTCAAATACTCTTTATGCTGCTGCCACTATTTGAACTTCATTCTCAAAGAGGACCACGTCATCAGGGAGGTGATGCCATGACATGCAACTGAAATGGATTTAAATGAGGGAGGGCTGTGCAAAGTCACCAGCCTCATTTTCTCCTCCAGAGTCATCAGTGGCCATATGAGGATCAGGACTTCTGAAGAGGACTTAAGATGCAGTGGGGGACCTTGACTTTTTCAAGCTAAGGTTTTTAACAGGTCTCCATTTGACTGAGGCAGTGCCCATTCAGTGAAAAAAAAAATAGATCTGGGAGAGGAAGACCCTCAGGGTCTGGCCAAAACAGAAACAGTTGTTATTCACATTCATTCTGAGCCAAAATATGCTAAGAGACATAGCTGGGTACCTCAGAGTATTGGACCTGGAGTCAGAAAGAGCTGAGTTCAAATTCAGCCCCAGATGCTTACTAGCTGTGTGATCCTGGACATATCACTTGACTTCTGTTTGCTCCAGTTTTCTCATCTGTAAAATGTGTATAATAATAACACAAACCTCCCAGGGTTATTGTGAGTATTTAATAAGATGATACTTGTAACACACGTTGTAAACATTATAACTCTATATAAATGCTAGCTATTATTGCTAAATGCATTTTTTACTCTTACCCCAAATGAAACTCATTTAGTACTCCTTTGCATAATTCCCTAGCCTTGTGAGATCTCCTTTTCCTCCTTCCCTCACCTCCCCCCAACCTTTTTTTTTACTGGACTGAAGAGGCTGTTGTCATCTATGAACTTGGAGATTTCTCCATGCATTTTCTTCTGCATCATTTGTAAAAATATTGAAAATATGCCCATTTTAAAACTTTTTTCTTTTTTTCCAGCATCAGAAATGTTTATTCCACTGTTAATATAATTTCAGTTGGCATGTAACTGCACGTCGCAATTCACAGTCATATTGGAGAACCCTCTGCTTCAAACGGACTTTCACCTGATTCCGTTTTGAACCCTGGCTAAAAGCAGCAGAGGGAACAGGAGGTAGAGGGGAACTGAAGGAGGAATGGAAGAAAGAACTGAGCATGACAAAGGTTGGATTGTGTGAGAAGGAGAGGCTTGAGAGAATATCCCAAAGAAAAAAAAAGAATGGCCTAAAAATGAGTTTGGGGCTCTAATGCAGCCCACCCAGGGCTGAGGGACAGGGAGTCTGTGCAGGATGTAGGTGGATACCCAGGATGCCTGCTCTTCTTTCCCAGTTCAGAAGACCATGTGAACAGAGTGCCTAACACATTGGTGAAAGATGAGAAAGCAGGGGCAGCTATTCTCTTTTCAAAACACAGAAGAATCCGACTGTTAGCAATTCCCCGTTTAGAGAAATGTTCATTTATCTACTCTCTTTGTTACTTTAAGCCAGTTATCTATCCATGACCAAATAATCCTCAGAGTTCCAAGTTAGCTCAATTTTTAAAAGTAGCTTTTGGTGTGGAAACTTGTCAAAGGCTTTTTGGGGAGCAAGGGGACAGAGAGGGGGGAAGTCTAAATAAATTATCTCCATTAGTTTAACCTTTCCTCAGACACATATACCCAGTGAAAGAACCCTATTGATCCAGAGAAATGTTTAAAGTGAACAAATAAGATCATTTTAGGTAAAATGTTAATCCTGGGACAGTAAAGGAAGGTGATCAAATATAGGGCTTTTCATCTTTCATAATACAAAAATCTCAAATTTTCTGATTGCACACCAACAATTTGTAAGATAAAAGAAGTCAGAATGTCATAAGCATTATTAAATTAACAAAGTTTCACAGATTTCTAAAATGGTGCCTGGCCCCAGGATGAAATAAAATATTATAAAAAATAAAATAAAAAGTAAAATAAAACCTAAGGTTGTTTTTTATTCCTTCCTTTTGTGAAATCCAATCAACAGATATAAATTGAGCTTCTATTTTGGGCCTTTATGTTTCTGTTTTTGAAAGTTTAGTATAGCAGTGAGCTCCTAAATTCAAAATATTCAAACCTGTATAATGATTACCTTGAAGAAGAGATGAAAAAAGCACCCCCTCCTTTCTCTGCATAAGTGGGGGACAGTGTGTGTGGAACCTTTTATACATGGTCAGATTTTGTTACTTATTGTTTTGTTCGGAGGGGCTGTTCTCCTTCCCCTTTCTAACCCCACGCTTTTTGTTCTTTATCATATGTAATGACTCTGTGGTGAGAGGAGAGCTATATTTAAGAATTAAGGTAATATAAAAAATAAAGATTAATAAAGTATTTAAAATATAGATTTTGAATTGAATGCAAAGGAAGATTTTCTTTTCAATGCAAAGGCACAGATACATCTCTGAAAGGGGTCAGAAAATTATCTAAGCATATCCTCTTTCTTTTGTAGGTCATCGTCATGTAGAAGGTATGTAGCAGAAAATATTAATTCTAACAATGGACCACACAAAGTATAATAAAAAGATGATCCTTACCTTATCTAAACATCCTCAAGACTTCACCTACTCTAAAGACAAAATAATCCTCATGGAAGAAGCAAGAGGTCAAGGAAGCCTTCCTTTTTGATAAAGGAGTATTTTCTGAACTCTAGAAATTTTAATTCTGATTCAGAAGAAAGACAATTAAAAAAAAAACACCTGAAAGAATATTTCAAGCCCATGGACTTTAGAAAGGGATAGTAAATATTCCAAAGAAAATGATCAATAATGAGGCAGTTAAGTTCACTGAAAAGAGCCCTGCCTTCTAAGCCTTAGGGCAGAAATTGAAACCACATCTGAAACTCTCCAAAAAAAAAAAGTTAGCTGGGAAAAGCACCTGGTCTTAACAATAGTAAGGCTGAACTCATAAAAGAGGCTGGCAATTATGCAGAGAGCTAGTACCCTGTAAAATCCGACAGTGCACATGGAAAAACAGAGGAATGGCCAAAAGCCTGGTACAAATCAAACTGCATAAATGCTACAAAACAAGAGGTAACTCAAGGCAAGAGGGGACCACAAATTGGGCCCTAGGAAAGCTCTCTTCTTTTCCACCAATCACCTACATGCCTCAAATATGGCTATAAACTCTTGCAAACACTAGAAGTGAAGGACAGAAGGAACAAAAGGAGAAAGAGGACTTAGAAGTCTAATTGTCTAGTTAATTCCATTAATGGCAATAAACTCATTCCCTAACTTTAGTTTTGATTTTGTCTATGACCATTACCTATTTGTGAAGATAAGTTGCTCAAGTTACTTGGGGATCTTGAAGATCGCAACTGGCGGGACGTTTTTGTAATTTGTAAGTGATCCAGTGACGGCATTGGATACAATTAAATATGCTGTGATGGTAATTGCTGCATATAGGACTGGCCTTCTGTGGTCATAATTTGAGGGATGACTCATGCTGTACCCCCTCTCTATTTTTAGCTTACCATACATGGAATTCCCATATGCATCAGCTCTTTTGATTTTAAAATGTGAAAGGTTTAGTGAAATATAAAATGTTTTCTGGCTGGGACTCTGTAACTTTTTTTTTTCTTGGTCAATTTACTTTCTGTTTCTTGAATATGCAAAACTTTATGTATATGATGTTAGAACTAATTAGAAAGGCAGGTGGTTAATTCATTTTCAACTACTGACAACATATTAATTTAGCTTGTATTAACTTATTTTATTTGCATGTATGGAGGAAGTGGATAGGTATATTTTTATGGGTTTGGGGACAGCAAAAACACAAGGTCGTAGATTCATAGAAATATAGGTTTATAGTGAAGTGACTTATTCAAGGTCACATACTTAGTAGCAGACAGAGGATACATTTAAGCCCAATTCTTCTGACTCCAAAGAAAATTTTCTTCTTACTGTGTCATACTACAGAACCACATAAGTTCCACATATTGCATTTCACTGCATAATTGTCATAGATTTTTATGCCAATTTTTTGCAAAAAAGTAGAGTGTAACCATTATGTGAAGGTCTAAAAATTGTGCCAGTATTATTTAAAATCATTTATTGCTAAACTTTGGTGCAAGATTAGGATGCATGGATAACTTGTGCATATGTTAAAATTGAATAGTGGCAATGCACATGTGCTGAGAATTCTAGCCTCATGTAATGTTGGAGAGATAAATGCATACTGGTGAATACAATGCTTCTCTGTTTACCTTATAAGCAGTGTGATGAACAGAATTATACCATGTAATGATTACATGATGAAAGGTTATAAACCAATTTTTGGACTGAAAAAACAGGATGTGATGATTATGAAGCGGTGACGATTATACAGTGACATATGGTATGATGCATAGCTTTAAAGTCCTCATCTAGGTGGGTATTACATCAGTGGGGCCAGAACACCTAGGTGGCTCAGAAAATATTAAGCACTTTATATCCAGTGGGGGGATTACTAAAAAGGCACTGATAGGGCAACAGAGAGGGACTGAAGATACATTTTATTTCCTTCACAATTTTGTTGAAGGTAAGCTATAGCTGCAAAGTGCTAGAATGGGTTACTGAGAGAAATTTTGGAAATTATCAACTGAGGGATATTTTAATAATAAAATATCAATCTCTCTGACATAGTTTAGGAATACCACTGGCAATGATGAATTAAGTGACTTCTTTGTATACTTTGCATTCCACTGATTCTATGGAAATTCATTTGTTCTTTCGTTTTTAGATGTCTAGCATATTTAGACCTTGAGGTCTTAAAATATAAAGATAGTTACATTGGTCTTACAAAGAAAGTCCTCTGATGTCTCAATGTAGTTGGAGGTGACCCTGGGTTCTTAAAGGCTATGACAGTAGAGTGCTGTAAGCTTTGGCAGCTTCTGTCAAGCTGACATGGAATTGCATTTAGTCCTGGAAATACATTGGGTCTATTTTCTGACTAACCTTATGGAGAGGCTCATCACTAGCATGATGACAATGAGGTGATATGTTGACTATGGCAACCTATGTAAAAAATAAGTATAAAAATATACAAAATAGCCCACATTCCTATGCAGTCCACTTTCCCTTTTGTAGTGAGTATATTTCTCCCTATTTCAAAACTGCCTATTTCAATCCATCTTCACTATCGTTGTCGAAGGGAATTTTCCCAAGAGGATCTGACTATGTCATTCCTTTACTCGATGAACTCCTGTGTCTCCCTGTTACTTCTAGGATTAAATATAAATTCTTTGCCTGTCTTTCAAAGTCCTTCACTATTTGTACCCAACTTTTATTTTTATATTCTATCTTGCTATATATTATACCTCTTCCCATGTTCAATGATCCAGTCAAACTGGCCCTCTCTGTTTTGCTCACCCATAGTATTCCATCTCCTAGTCATATATGCCTTTGTATTGGTCATTCTTCACACCTAGAATACACTTCTTATTTAACATCGTCTCATACAATTCCTCCTTTCCAACAAGATGCAGCTTCTAGAAAAATCCTTTGTTATTTCCCCAACTGAAAGTGCCATTCTTCCCTGTCTTGTGTTTATTGGAAAATATGCACACGTATCACAAGTGCTTACATATTTATTCATCAGTTACTCACAATACTTTCTATATTTATTAAACGTAACTATACATGTTTTCTTCCTCAATAGAATATAAGCTTTCTGAAAGCAAATATTGCTTCATTTTTTAAATCTTTGTATTCTCAGCACTCTAGTACAGAGTCTAGCTTATAATGAGTACCTTAGTACATGCCCACTGATCGACTGTGGTAAAAAATGAGCTACAAGGTGCTAGGAATAGTATAATTTTTAGTTTTTCTATAAATTTGAACTTGGGGGTTACTCTAAATGGGAGATCTTCTATTGACCAAGAAGTGGACTTGCTACTAGAAGAACTTAATCATATCAGTCTTGACATTCACAATATAAGAAAGGAGGAAATTGCGATTAAATGGAAGATTGGCTCATTACTGGAGGGAAATCAAGAAGTCAGGGGATTTGGTTTTATCACCTCATCCACTCCTATGACCCTCAAAATTACAAGAAACATTATTTCTTGGGATATTTGGCCATCATGTATTTCCATAGTCATAAGTATTTGCAAAAACATAAACACGAAAATACTTGCAACAAAAGTCTTACTACCATCTGTCAAAAACAATGTGGAGATAGAGAAATTATAGGAAACAGTAAGACCTAAGTTAAATAAAGTATATTTTGGTTTTTGGTGATTTGAATGCAAAGCTGGGAATAAGTGTGGATGGCAAAACATACATTGGAAATTGTGGATGACTGATTAACAATACAGAGGTTAAACTCT
>CM053580.1:370955204-370974206 GCA_028627135.1 Pseudochirops cupreus
AACAAACAAATGAAGAAATAAATAAATATCCTCAATATGTCAAGGCTTCTTCATTGTAAATTCATTTAGCTTTTAGATGATACATTTTCTACTAGATAAGTGGTCAAAGAATATGAACAGGCAGATTTAAAAGGAGGAAATCCATGTTATCATCAATCATATGGGGAAAATGCCCTCAATTACAAATTAAAGAAATTAAAGCAACTTTGAGGTTCACCTTGTATCTATCAGACTGACAAAAGAGGTAAAAGAAGAAAACGACAAATTTTGAAGTGTATATGGGAAAACAGTAAAGTCAGCTGTTGATGGAGCTAACAATCTGAACAATAATTGGTCCAGACATTTTGGAAAGCAATTTTTATCTACATGCAGAAAACTACTCAGCTATACCCCTATTTGAGTCATATACCAGAGAAATCAAAGAAAAAGAAAAGGATTCATTTGCACAAAAATATATATACCAGATCTTACTTGGTTGACAAACACTGGAAATTTTAAAAATGTCCTATCGGGGAATGGACAGACAAACTGTTATATGTATGTATGTGAATGTAATGAAATATTATTGTACTATAAGAAATGATGAAATGGACAATTTCAGAAGAAACTGGGAAGATTTCTATAAATTGATACAAAGCGAAGTGAGCAGAATAAGAAGAATAATTCATACAAAATAATGACATTATGGCAAAAAACAATTTTGAAGGACTTTAAGATTCTGATTCACACAATGATAAACTAGGAGTCTGAAACAATGGGGATAAAACACATGTTCTATCAGGGAAGCAATGAATTCAACATGCAGAGACAAATTTTAGGACATGACCAACATGGGAATTTATTTTGCTGTACTAAGTAGATATGAATTGAGGGATTTTGTTTGTTTGTTTTTTAAAGTTTCTCATCTTAGGGTAGTGGGAAAGTCAGATTAATAAAAATGCTTAAAATAAAAAGATTTTTAATAATAATAAGTAACTTTTACAAAGTGCTTTAAGATTCTCAGAGCTCCTTAAAAGTAAGTGATTTAAGCCTTACAACAAACCTGGAAGGTAGGTATTATTCTTCTTCTCATTTTCAGATGAGGAAACTGAGGCAAAATGAGGCTAAATGATTTGCTTAAGGTCACATAGCTAGTGAAGTCAGATTATCCTGACTCTGACACCAGCATTATAGCCACTGTTCCACCTAAATGCTATTTTAGAACTCTGACCAATGAAATAATAAAACATAAGTTCATAAGAATGAAGATAAAACATGCTATTCTCTTGGCAGAAAGGTAATGGGTTTAAATGAAAAAAAGACATACATGTGTTTCCGGACATGCGTAATACGAGAATTTTCATGTTATTAAAAAAAAAAATTTCTCCATTGGGGAAGGGAATAGTGAAAGGTATGGATTATGTTTTTTTTAAGTGTCACTTGAAAAATGAATGTAATAGATTATTAAAATACAGCACTCTCTTTTCCAGTGGCTAGTGAGGTTGAAGCCACATTGGGATCCTGCAGTTATCTGTATCATGTCAAACTCATCATAAAGTAATGGAGTATTATATTGGCTAATTTGTAATAGACTCCTGACTGACTCAAGAATCCTTACTGAAGGTGTAATTAACTTCAATTGCTGAGGTTTCAATTGCTGACAGCTGTAGATTATGGACAATGGATAATTAAAATATTATTAATGAACTAATTAAGATGTCAGAAACAGAAATATTTGGTTAATTTGGGATGGTTAAAACAGTCATTGTCAAGCAGCATTTCTCTTCATGACGTGAAATACCCACTTAGAAATGGCTCCTGGCTCAGCTCTACTGAGTATACAAATCTATTCTTAAAGGAGGCCCCCTGTTCTCATGCTTACTATGAGTCATGTTACAGAAGAAAGGCACATAGCAGAAAAGTTGCTATGTAAGACATGCATAAATCAAAGAGCATTTCTTGGTTCCAAAGACTGATTTCTCTCCTCTCAGCACCTCTACTACAGTTCATTCAGCACTAGGTAATAGCATTCACATACACGGGAGAGTTCTTGTATCATTTCTTTAGTGTTCATGTTATTAGGCTTTTGGCAAACTTCAATAAGCCATTTTCTTGGCAAGTGTATTTCATCTTGGAGATATCTTCTGCAGCTGCTCCTCTACTTGTATGTGTCAGAGGTGGTTGTTGTTCAGTCATTTTCAGTCATATCTGACTCTCCATAACCTGATTTGGAGTTTTCCTGGCAAAATTTGCTATTTCCTTTTTCAGCTCATTTTGTAGATGAGGAAACTGAGGCAAACAGGGTTAAGTGACTTACCCAGGGTCACACAGCCAGTAAGTATCTGAAGCCAGATTTTCACTCAAGAAAATGAATCTTCCTGACTTCAGGCCTAGCACTATATTTGCTGAGCCACTATTTTTGTATGTGTCAGAGGTTAGCAAGCCCAATTTTCTGAGAATGGGTTGGAGAACGGGTTTATGTAAATAATAATAGCTGATATTTATGAAGTGCTTTAAGGTTTTCTAAACACTTTAAATATATGACCTTATTTGACTCTCATGACAAAGTTGTGAGGTCAATGCTGTTATTATCCTAACTTTATAAATAAAAACTTCAAAGGTAAAGATTCAATAACTTCTTTTGGATCATACTTACGGTAAGTATCTGAGACAGAATCTGAACCCAGATCTTTTTGACTCAAGCCTCCTTGAATGCTAACCACTATATAACAATAATTCAGGATAGCGGGAGAAGAGATTGGCAGTTTTTCCTTGGTGCTCCTCCCCCCTTTGCCCTTTGCTCTCCCACGATTGGGGATGGAATTATACACTGTCAATAACATGTGCACATATTTTCCAGATATATAACCTTGAAAGTCTGACCTCAAAAGCTGGGGTCAGCTATTAGCATGTTCATCTATTTGCTAATCCAGAAAACTTTCACTATAGGCCTCCTGTGTGCTCAGAATTGTGCAAGACAGTGTGGGATAAAGAAACGGTTTAAGACATGGTTTCTTACCTTCAAAGAGGTTCTAATCTACCTATGATGCTAAGACATGGAATGCAGGAAACAATTCAAGAATGACATACAAGTTAAACATAAAACTGAATAGTACAGATCATGAGATATTATTCCTGTTCCCAAGTAGCTTACATCACTGTTTGGATGAGATATGCACACACTAAGTCACAATATAAGATACAATACACAGGAAATTTGGGGAAATTGAAGGTGAAGCCAGATTTCTTTTAGGAATCTGTATAATACTTTCCATCATCCCAAGTGGTTTGTTCACACACACACACACACACACACACACACACACACGCACGCTGCAAAAATGTCTTTTAATGCTAATGTCATTCTGGTGAAGTTACATCATTTTGGATATTCTCAGAAGAATAAAGATTGGTGACTTAGAGAGAATCTGGTAGATGAGAAGAAACTGCTATTTATTACAATTTATCATAAACAACAAACAATCAAGGGATTTTCTTTTCTCGTTTTTCCTCCTGCTAGTATATGTTATAAGGTTTACAATTATTCCTCCAGAGTTTCTGGGAAAATAACCTATAAAAAGTAATATTTTTACAATCAAGTCCCTTTTAAATTATATTAAAGTATAAAATAGCTTATGGACAAATTCCAAAATGAACGGTGCAGACAAGTGATAGAGAAGGACAGAGAAGAAAGATCAGTGTCATCTGGAAGACCTTGATAAACCTCTCATAGATTTGCACTCTAGCACAAAATATTCCATGAGAGTGGCATGAACATAGTTGTCCCAGTTTTATGTCTCCCTTGACATTAATAAGCAGAGAGTTTGCTAACATTACTTTCAGACCAATACTTAGATTCATACACAAAATTTATTGAGTACCTACTGTGTATCAACACTCTAGGCACTGTGGTGATAATGTATTACAATGATACTAGTTCTTTACAACATATTGAACAGATTTTCATGGCTCGTTGAGAGAAAAAATAGTTAGAATTTCTTGCCTAAAGACCAACAGAAAGGAAAAGAAGTAGACTGTGTAGACAAAATGAAGATAGAATCTGAAATCCAAGAAAGAGAATAAAAATGCCTTAAGTAAAAAAAAAATTGAGAAAAAAAAGAAAAGAGCCTAACTTCCTTAAATGTCTTTTCAGTGGAAAGAAAAATACTTTTATACAAATAAAATGCTTTCCCAATAATGCTAGGATGACTCACAACACATAGTCTACATATCATGTAATTTTCCTATACATATGCAACCCAGCTGAGGTAATACTGGCTATCTCTAACATATAATAATAGGATGCCTATAGCATTTTAATACAATATATTAATAGATTCCAGTTATCTAATTATAGCATAATATAATGGAAAGCATTTCTAGTCAGTCATTAAAACAGATCAAGGTAACATTTTCCCCAATATAGTTGAAGAACAGTGGAATCACATATTGATGCAACTCAAAGCTATTACCATGGTGAAGAAACAGCTTTTCCCATCACTAAAAGGACAAACTGTAATCCATCTGCCACATATAATTTGACAATCTGCAATGCTTAAACAGTAGGAGGGCAACACGAGTCTTCCCAAACTGCAACGCTGATGGAGAAGGTTTTCAGCAGTTCCCAATTACCATCCTGGATAAATGTCTCACTTGAGACGGCTGCTCAGCAGTTAGCCAGCACAGCCTGGCACATGGGACCCAGGGGTGTTTTCCAATTAGTTTTGCTCTGGAAGGAGCCAATTATCTGAATAGGAGCAAATCAGAGTCACAGGTCTGTGACTTGGCAACTTTAACTGGTGTGTCGCTGCATGCCGCAGGACCTAATGGAAGCTCGTGAGGTCATCACCTTCTTGTGGCAAAAGGTGGTAAAATTTACTATGGAAAGAGCACATTTTCAATACTGAGTCAAACTTTGTAATACATTTTTATTTATAATGAAAGAATGAAAATCATAGAATGCCATTGATTCATGCTTTCTATAGATAAGGAATATTTACACAAGACACAATTTAATTGACTATGTTTACTTAGAAACTTTCCTGGCACAGACTGAGAACACAAAGCTGTTTGACCCAGGCATAATTCACTTGCCACATAGAGTGCTTTTATAGAAAGAGCTGGTTTTATTAGAAGGTTCAGAGAGGCAGACAAAAGGGATAAGGAAGGTTCTTCTCTACAGTTAGTTGCTCATTTGAGGTGAATGAATAAATAAAAAAGCATTTACTAAACAACTATTATGTCCCAGGCACTGGATAAATATATGCATAAATGGAGCAGTCCCTGCTCTCAGATAGATTATGTTCTAATAGAGGGAGACAACACATATAATGGAGTAGTAGGTAGGAGGAGAATTTTGCTCTGTGGAATCACAGGAATGCTAAAAAGAGCTCTAGGGGTCAACTGTCCAATGATAATATTGATCTGATTCCCAAAAGAAAAGGTGGAAAGCAGAGTTTGGGGGTCGTGATACACATTCAGCAGGGTACAAGGCAACATTCTGAGGGGAATGACTGAAGCATGATCTGAGGCTGGTGGGATACAGTGGGCCAGGTGAGTTTGACTAATTTATTAATTTCCTCACTAATTAGGACAACTCAGTCCCAAAGCTCAGAGGAAACTTAACCCACGATCTTTGGAAGTATGAACCTAAGAATACTTTGGGGAGAAGGGAACAAATGCAAAATGTCTGGGGTGGATGGATATGGATATATGAATGTTATGACAACTTTGGGCATCAAATAATACAATACATTCTGAGCTCTATACACAAAATTTTCCGTAGACTTTAAGAAGCCAGAGTCAGTCCCACCGAACACTGACTTGGTCAAACCACATTTGGAATATCACATTTGGTTCTTTAGGCCAAAATTTAGGAGTGGCATTGATAACTCATCCCAACCAACTTATATTCACAGCAGGAATCTCCTCAACAACATTCCTGAGAAATAGTCATCTTTTTATGATGGGCAACTCACTACTTCCTCAGACTGTACATTTTGCTTCTGGACAAAGCTTTGACAGAAGCTGGGCAGTGTGCTCCCCATCCACAAAGCCATGTTGGCAGGATGTCTTAAACTGTTATGACATTCCTGCTGTGTTAGAGAGTCAGTATGGTATACTGGAATTGCCAGTGGAATTGGTATCAGAAGACCTGTGTTAGAATCTTTCCTCCAGTCCTTAGATACATGACCTTGGGAAAATATTAAATGTTTTTATTTTAAATGCTGTCTTTAAAGTGAGTTAATCTTTTGTAAAAGCCAATTGATGTTAAGCTGGGAAATCAAAATTTGATTCCAATTCCTGGCCCTTTAAAATAAAGGGAATCATATTATATAGCAGCTCAAACCTAGGGCAATAGAGAAGAGACACTTGTAGGAAGATGTAATAGTTCTGACCCTGCAGTATGGGGTAAACATCCAGAAGTCAGATCCAACATCCAGAAAGAATCATTTAAAGTTCCAAAAAACTATAGAGAGGATCATGCAGATTCTGGCAGCTCATGCTAAAAACCAGCTGAGACATTGGAATATAATATTCCAGAAGGCAACAAGATACAGGCTTACAACCAAGAATGTTACCTTGCATGGCTTGGTATTATCCCATGGGGGAAAATGTACCTTTCATAGGATAGAGAATTTTTCAAGAATTTCTGTTAAAAAAAAAGACCAGAGCTGAGTAGAACTTCAAAATACAATAAAACAATCCTTATAAACCTTAAGGGGTTGTATGAAGGTGTAATGCTAACATTGTAATAGGAGGAGAAGAAACAAGGGACCCTTTAGACCAGCGGTTCTCAATCTGTGGGTTATGTTCGATTTGTAACAATGAAAATACATCCTGCATATCAGATAGATTCATAACAGTAGCAAAATTACAATTGTGAAGTAGCAACAAAAATAATTTTATGGTTGGGTGTCACCAGAACATGAGGAACTGTATTAAAGGGTCGTGGCACTAGGAAGGTTGAGAACCACTGCTTTAGACAGAGTTTTAAAGTCTTCAAAAGGTATTGAAAGGAGTTAAGAAAAACAGAATTCCTTGGGAGTGGATTAGTTCTGTTGTGAGAATCTTTAGAGGGGAAAGAGAAAGGAGGTTATAAGGAGAAATACACTAGAGTAGAAAGAATAAAGAAGGAGGGGTAGAACTTGCTATTTCTCATAATTGGGCTAGGTGAGAATATCCAATAATGTAGGAAGGGATGAGTGGGCATCTGATAAACCTCATTTGTTCAAAAGAAAAGAGAGTTGAACACACATAATTAGGTGTAGAAATATACACACATATATGTATACATATGTATACATACATATATACATACACACACAACTTCATAGAGAAACATGAAGTGATGGGGTGGTTTAAAAGGAAAGAATAATATTAGGGAGGGAATAGTCATAAGCAAAGTAAACTTCCTCATAATGAAGGAAAGATGAAAAAAATGGTGAGCAGAGGGGGAAAGGGAGAAAGCAAAGATCCAGAATATAAAGGGGCAACTTGTGTGCAGTAGATACAGTTCTGGGCCTGGAATTGGGAAGATTAATCTTCAAATGTTCAGGACAGTTTTGAAAAAGTTCAAACTGGCCTCAGACACTTACTAGTTGTGTAGTCCTGGGCAAGTCATTTAATACTGTTTGCTTCAGTTTCTTCATCTGTAAAATGAGCTGGAGAAGGAAATGGCAAACCATTCCACTATCTTTGGCAGAAAAACCCAAATGGTGTCACAAAGAGTCAGACATGATTGAAAACTACTGAGCAACAATAAGAATCCAAAGATATCCCTAAGATGGCCTCTTAGACAGTTGAGGAATGACTGAACAAATTGTGGTATGTGAACGTAATGGAATATTATTGTGATGTAAGAAGGGACAAAAGAAGTTTTTAGAGAACCCTGAGTAGTATGGACTGATGCATAGTGAAGTTAGCAGAACCAGGAGGACAATTTATACAGAAATAGCAACACTCTAAAAAAATGCAGCTTAGAAAAGTCAAAGAACTGTGATCAAAGCAATGACCAAGCATATTCCTGAAGAAGCTGTATTATCCACCTCCTGTCAAAGAAGGGATGGACACAAGATGCAGAACATACATCTTTGGAGAAGGGCACAGTATAGATTTATTTTTCTTAACTATTATAAGGCTTCTCCCTTTACCCCCATAACTCTCTTTTTCTCTCAGTTTTTAATTGGGAGATGGTTTGAAGGGAAATAGAGTTAGTAATAACAATACCTAAAAATAAAAAAGGGTCATCATAATATTTTTAAAATACACAGAAGAAAACAGAAACACATCTCTTATGATGTGTCTGAGGCCAGACTTGAACTCAGGAAGATGAGTCTTCCTGATTTCAGGCCTGGCTCTGATGCCAGGTCTGGCACACTCTCCATCATGCCACCTAGCACCCCCTATTACATAGACTGTAAACCAATCATATCCCAACCTTGATGCTTTTTTCTTCTGGAAGGGTAATTAATCTTAAAAAAAAAGAAACAATGAAAAGTCTTGTAGGAGCAGCCAAATGAGCAAACTCCAAAGGCAGTTCTGAGCATCTTTAATTGTGGAAAATGTGGGTCGCACTGAGTTAAAGACACTTCATCAGCAGCTTGGATTTTAGCAATGTGGATTTTGAAGGGTAAGCCTTCCTTGAATAAGCAGATGCTGACAGCAGAATTGTAGGGTGTCTGTTGCCAAGGGCACAATTTCATTTTCCGACTTTTTTCAATATCAAACACTCATGATTTTCACTCTTTTCTCATTTCAACAAATCAAATATGATTATGGTACCTTAATAGACAAACTCCAGCTCATTATTGATTCTTCCTTTTGTTGGAGCTCATCGTACATTCATTCCAGGGCATTTGCTTAATATATAGTGCAAACTTATTTTAAAACCTTGGGTTTTTTATGTGGGGACATTATTCCTTTATGATTCCAGTAATGTAGCTAACCTGATGTTAGTTATTACAGTAACAAAATCATTCCCTCTTCCCCAAGGCTGAATTTCAGTTTCTAGCATGATATGTGACTGACTGACTGAATGAATGAAAAAATACTTATTGAGCATTTCTTGTGTGTCAAGTTCAGTGCTAAGGGATAAGAGGTTAAACTGCAAAACCCAAGACAGTCCTAACTCTTAAGGAACTTAAATTTTATTTGGGGCAGACAATACACATAAAGTAGTGGTGGCAAGGGAGGAGTTTTTTGGTTCTGAAAGATAGGTATGGTGAGTGGGGCAATAGGGTAATAGATTGACACAGACCTTCCAGGAACAGCATCAGGAACTGGGAATATAGGCGGGAGAGTATGGCATGGTGGTTGTAAGACAATTGATGAAATTGTTGAGAAGACAGCTGGGAATGGGGGGAATATAGGGAAATTTAAAGATATTTGGCACATTTTATTAATAGAAATGTAGAGTCTGGTTTATGTGAATGCTGAAATTTGCATATTCTTTTGAAATTTATTTTGGGTAAAATCTGGTCCTTATTTGTGATTTCATTAATGTGAGGAAAACCAGGTATGGAAATTCCTTTCAGTAATACAAATGTCCAGCTTATCTGTAATTTATGGATTTAGAGTATTTCCTCAAGGCCCAAGAGGTTAAATGATTTACCCATGATCATATAGCTAGTGTGTGTAAGAGGTAGACCTTGAACTCAAGTCTTCATGACTCCAAGACCTGTTCTCTGTCCCCAGTGCCACACTTCCTCTCTTAAAAGACTATTTTATGGAGAACATACATAGGGCAAGCACTCACATGGTGGTCAGAAGAAGTGATACAAGGACACCCTCAAGGTCTCTCTTAAGAACTTTGGAATTGATTGTGTGATTTGGAAGACACTGGCACAGGACCACCTAGCATGGCATGCCCACGTCAGAGAAGGTGTTGCGCCCTAGGAGCAAAGCAGACAAAACAGTTCAAAGGAAACACAATATGAGCAAATTTGGAGAATCCATCCGGAATGTTCACATGGACTATTTGTGCCTGATCTGCGGTAGACCATTCTGAGCTTGTATTAGTCTGATCAGCCTCAGCTGGACACACTGAAACTTGACTCTAGCATAGTGAACCAGGGATAACAACCAACCAACCAACCAATCCTCTCCTAATAATGATAATAGCTTTACAAACACTTTTAAGGAGGGACAGGGTCAAAGGAGAGAATAGAATAAATTGGGGGGCAAGATAGGGTGGAGGGAAATATAGTTAGTGTTTCACAACATGACTGCTATGGAAGTGTTTTGCTTAACTACACATGTATAACCTATATCGAATTGTTTGCCCTTTCACTGAGGATAAGTGGAGAGGGAGGAAGGGAGAAAATGTGGAACTCAAAGTTTTAGAAATGAATGTCAAAAATTGTTTTTACATACAACTGGGAAATAAGATATACAGGCAATGGGGTATAGAAATCTATCTTACCCTACAGGAAAACAGAAAGGAAGAGGATAAGGGGAAGGGGGGCGATAGAAGGGAGGACAGATGGGGGGTAGGATTAATCAGAATGCACACTGTCTTGGGATGGGGGAAGAGAGAGAGAGATGGGAAGAAAATGTCAAACTCAAAATCTTATGGAAATGAAAGTTGAAAACTAAAAATAAACTAATAAAAGAAAAATAGCTTTAATTTCTATAGCACCTTAAGGTTTGCAAAGGTCTTGAAGAATATTATCTTATTTCCTCCTTACAACATCCTTGGGGAGGTAGGTGCTATTTCTGTCCCTATTTGACAGATGAGGAAACCATGATAAACAAAGGTTAAGTGATGTGCCCAGGGTCACACAGCTACTTAAGCCTGAGGTCACATTTGATCTCAGGTCTCTACGGACTGGAGGTCTAGCATTTTATCTACTGTGCCATGTAGATGGCTCTGAACGATCATGGAAAGAAAAGCACAGGGTTAGCCAATAACAGTTGGTTTAGCCAAGATACAGTTATCCTTTCCACATCCTGACTTCCCCTACTGGGTTTCCGATATATATAGCAGGTCAGCAGAAGAAATTAAAGGGGAATTTGGGGGGACTTTTGTGGAAGCTGCAGATGACATGTGAAAGCCTGCAGATGACACAGAAAAAGTTTAGAAACTTAGAAATGCATAAAATATATGTATGGTATTGTATAACATCAACCCAAATTTTACAATAAGGTACCATAAACACCCCATAAAAGAAAAAGAAAAAATCCAGACTTCTCTGGTATGAAAGATCAGAAATTTTATGTGTATTTTCCAGATTGTGGGGGTTCAGTATCCCTAACCCCCATGATGTGAAAGGGATAACTGTATTCTTATGACTTAAAGGTTGAGTATTTTCATAAACCTGAGTCTGGAAGGAAACTTAAGAGTCCATTAGTCCAACCCCCCTCATCCTTTTTTTTTTTTGCTTTCTGGAGGTGGGAAGGCAGGGCAGTTGTGGTTAAGTGACTTGCCCAAAGTCACACCGCTAGTAAGTGTCAAGTGTCTGGGGTCGCATTTGAACTCAGGTCCTCCTGGCTCCAGGCCTGGTGCTCTATTCGCTGTGCCACCTACCCAGCCTTGACCAAGCACCTCATTTTAAAGATGAGGAAATGGGGAACCAGAGAGTTAATGTGACCTGCCCAAATTACTCTGGTAATCAACGGTAGAGTCAGTGTTTCAATTCAGGTGATGTGTCTCCAGGTCCTTCCATGTACTTCAGCTGTCTCATTTGTAAGATGTAGATCAGTGGTGTCAAAATGAAGTTGAAATGGAGATTAATAACAATCCTAGTCATGATCACAATGATAAAAGAGCATTTATTAAGCACTTACTATATGCTTAACACTGTGCTAAGGGCTCCACAAGTTTTATCTCATTTGACAGTACCAGGAAGGTGCTACTAGTATTCCCATTTTAGAGATGAGGAAACTGAGGCAGACAGTAGCTAAATGACTTGTGCAGCTACTAAGTGCCTGAAACCAGATTCCTGGATGCTTACATTTGTATATAGATCCCTGAAGGTGCACATTGACTTAGAAAACCATGAACTAGTGTTTATATCGTATTTCATTTTTATTTCTTTTGTTAAATGCCTCCCAAGTATAAGGCAGGCCATAATACAACCCACTGGATAGGTTTAACACCTTTGATATAATTCTCTTTACTACATCATCTACCCCTATAGTATCATTGTGAAGAAAATACTTTGAATATTTTAAAGTACTCTATAAATGTGAGCTCTTTTAATTATTGTTGTTTTTTCATTAGGCATAGTTTAATTTACTCTTTGTTTATACGAAAACCTTTCTCTGTGTGGTGTCCACAATAGCTGCCTGGGAGCACTTAGAGTTTGGTCAAAGATGGACAACACCAAGGTCACCCACTGCATCCTGAGCCATTGCCATTATCTTGACTTTTGTCTTACCACTGGTCTCTAATGCCTAGAAGAGAGAAGATAGCTGATAACTTTGTGCAACTGCCTCACTTAGATCCAATTTATGCATTGACTCAAAGGACATTATCCATACCATTTTACCATTTTTATGTACTTCAGTGTTCTGTGGTGATGGACTAGTGACAAAGCACCAGGTGTAGACACACTGGGAGCTATGGTTACAACCCAGAACAAAGGTGGCCCAGGTCATAGGGTCATTTTCTCATTGGATTGAAGCAGTAGTGGGATTCGAGAGCCCCCTGCTTGTCTGAGCAGCCTTTTGTATGGACTGTACTACTCACCTCCTGGCATAAAGAAAGGAATAGAAAAGGTGACCAAAAAATTGTCTACTTGCCCCAACCTAAACTTGTCATGTGAGGATCCTACCTTATGGTCAAAACACACAAAAAATACAAAAACTGTAATGAAGATGATTCCACTCACCATTGGTACACGGAATGTGCACACACTTACAGACAACACAAAATCCAGGAAGCCTGAAAGATGAAAAGGTCTTGTTGTGAGAGAACTCAGCAGGTATCATACCCAAATGGTAGCCCTGAGTGAAACAAGGTTGGCTAATGAAGGTGATGTTATCGAAGCTGGAGCTAGATACACATTTTTCTGGAGTGGCCACAGTGATGGGGAATGATGTGAAGCTGATGATTTTGCAATCAAAACTAATTTAGTCAACAAGTTTGTATGCCTCTTAAAAGGGGTCAATGACTAGTCCATGGCAATGTGATTGTCATTTGCTTCTACGAGTGTCCTGATCAGGTTAAAGGATTTTTTTTTTTAAACCTGGAGATCCAGTTAACAATGTGCTGAAAGAGAACTATTATGGGAATCTGAAGATCTTCCCTGCCCCTAGGCCCTTTGATAGGCTTAAGTGACTCTGAGAACCTTCCCTGATTTGAAAGTATACTCTGGCCCCTAATAGGCTGAATGTGGTCACATGGAGCCTGTGGCAGGAAGCTTGTTCTCCAGGAATGCCCACGCTTTATTACTTTGTGATTGGGCAGTGGGTCAAGAGGGCTGTGACATTCTCTGAGCCAGGAGAAGGATATATATACCCTGATGTGAGGTTTTTCTTGGGGGCTCACTTTGGAAAGAGTTGTGTGATTTGGCCAGACGAGACTCTGGGAAGCTGTTGAGCCTCCCGGCTTTGAAAACCCAGATGTTGGTGTTTCCCTCTCTGGTAACCAACGAGGTATGGATGTAATGGTCAGACGGTTGGAAGCCTGTCTGCTGATTTGTTTCTTTGTCTGCTTGTAACTTCTGCTTGTAACTTCTGTTTGTATTCTGTTTGCATTCTCTGAAGTTCAGGGTGCTGACTTTTTCCCCTGAACTAGGTAAATGATATATGTTTGATAAAAGTACGATTGTTAACCCATTTTGAGTTGCTTTCCTTTAGAAAGGCAAATCTAAGAACCTGTGCTAGCAGCTATCCTGGGTATGCTAGGGTGCATGCTGATACAAGAACAAGTTTATAATTCTGGATGACTTTAACACCAGAATCAGTATAGACAATCGGATGTGGTAGGAGCCTTTGGGAGGGTTCGAGCTGGAAAAAGCAACAGCAACAGCTATTTAATCCTGAAGATATATGCATCTCATGACTTTCTCATTATCAGTGCTGTCTTCCATTTACCTAAATGCAATAAAACTTCATGAATGCATGGTCACCAAACATGCACATTAAATAAACTGTGTCATTGTAAGCAAAAGAGACAGGATGTGAGAGTGACAAAGGTGATGTTTGGCATATAGTGCTGAACCAATTGTAGACTTAAATCCTCTCCAAGTTAAACATTCCCATTCAACAAAAGCAGCAGCCCCAAGGCAAGATGACTACTAGAAGACTTAATGTTAATAAATTAGAGAGCTTTGTGCCTGAACAGTTTGTTGCTAACTTGGAGGGAAAGCTGAGCCAAAACAAAGTTGGCAGCAGTAGAGCAGAAAAGGAATGGGCAGTTTTCAGAGATTTTGCATATAGTGCTGCATTTACTCATCTGGATCAGAGCATTCACAAACATCAAAATTGGTTTGATGAAAATGGTGGGGAAATTCAGAAGCTGCTAAGTGAAAAATGAGAACTCCACAAAGTTTACCAGAAGGATAATCTGTCTGTCTCTAAGAAGACAGGTTTAAACTCCATAAAAAGTAAAGTGCAAGTGAAGCTTAGGGAGATGCAGGATTCTTGGCTCAGTAAGAAGGCAGAGGAAATTCAATTTTATCCTGATAGTAACAAGGTAAATGCTTTGTTTATCTCAACTACTCAATGCTGATGGAGTGATAAGGACATGATTCTGGAGAGATGGGCTAAACATTTCCATAATGTTCTCAACAGACCATCATCAACCTATGGTGAAGCTGTTGACCATTGAAATCAACCCCTCTGTAGCTGAACTTCCAATTGAAGAAGAGGTTTCGAATACTATTAAGCTCTTCTCATGTGGTGCTGATTCTATTCCAGTTGAGGCTTACAAGGGATGGGGTCCACTGCTCATCTAAAAACTGGTGGAAATTTTCTAGGTTATATGGCAAGAGGAGGTTATCACCCAAGAATTCAAAGATGCCTCTATTATTCATCTCTATAAAGGAAAAGCAAATATGTTGTCCTGTGATAATCCCAGGGGAGGTCTCTTTGTCATTGTTGGCAAGATTCTTTCCAGAATTCTCCTTCATAGATTGATCTTTCACCTGGAAGATGGTCATCTACCTGAGAGCTAGTAACTTCAGAAAGGGTCAAGGAATAGTTGATATGGTGTTTGCTGCCTGACAATTCCAGAAATGCCAGGAGCAGAACAGAAGGTTTATATACAACTTTCTTCAATCTGACCAAGGCCCCTGATACTGTCAGTCATGAGGGCTTATGGAAGATCTTTGCAAAATTTTGTTGCCTAGGGAAATACATCAGTATTATACACCAGTTTCACAATGGCATGTTTGTACAAATTCTGGACAATGGACAATGCTTCCAAACTTTCCCAGTCACCAATGGAGTGGAACAGGTGCTGTGCTTGCTCCCATGCTTTTTAGAATGATGTTTTCAGCAATGTAATCAGACTCCTTCAACAAGAACAAAAAAGCCATCAAAGTCAGCTACCTCACTGATGGCAAATGATTTAACTTGAAAAAGATACAAGTCAAGACTAAAGTGGCAGGAGAGTTGCTCTTTTTGCTCACAGATGATTGTGCACTCTATTCAACTTCTGAGGCTGTAATGCAACAGAATATGGATTGATTCTCCACTGCTTGTGCTAATTTTGGCTTGGCAATTAACAACAAGAAAGTACAGGTATTCCACAAGCCAGCACCATACCATCCATATATGGAACCATTGGTTACAGTAAATGGAGAAATTTTGAATTCTGTGGACAAGTTCACTTCCCTTGGCAGTATACTTTTTGGGAATGTACACATAGATGATGAGGTTGATGCTTGAGCTAGCTCAGTGTTTGGGAGGCTCTGAAAGAAAGTATAGGAGGGAAGAAGTATTAGGCTGCCTACCAAACTGAATGTCTACAGAGCTATTGTGCTGACCTCATTGTTGTATGCCTGTGAAACCTGTAGTATACCAGTACCATGCCAGGAAATGGGATCACTTCCATTTGAGTTATCTCAAGAAGATTCTGAAGAATATCCTGGCAAGACAAGGTACTGGACACTAAGGTCCTTTCTTGAGCTAAGCTCTACTAAAGAGAGCACAACTCTGAAGGGCTACCCATGTTGTTCAAATGTCAAATGCACGTTTACCTAAAAGACTATCTTATGTAGAACTCACACAAGTGCTCACACAGAGATCAGAAGAAGTGATACAATGACACTCTCAAGGTTTCCCTGATGAACTTTAAAATCAATTGTGAGACATGGGAGATACTAGCAAGGACTATTCAACATGGTGTACCTGAATCAAAGAAGGCGCTATGGTTCTATGAGCAAAACAGAATTGTAATAGCTCAAATGGAATACGAGTTATGCAAATTTAAAAACATCTGTATTGCAATGTTCTTATGGACTATTTGTGCTTGGCCTGTGTTGGAGTCTTCTGAGCTCATATTGGTCCGATTGGCCACAGTAGGACATCCTGTACCTGACATAGTGATGTCATTGTAGTCTGCTTTGAGTATGAAGGAGGAAAACCCACAACCATATTATAACTTGTTCAGTCTTTCCCTGATTAGGGAATTGGACATACCCTCATTTTCTAGTTCTTTGTAACTACAAAAAGCTGCTATAGATATTTTTGTACATATGGGTCCTTTTCTACTTTCTTTGATCTCTTTGTGGTATAGCCATAGTAGCAATATTGCTGGGTCAGCATTACATCCAGCTTAATAGAATTTTGGGCATAGTTCCATATTGTTTTACAGAATAATTGGACAAGTTCACAGCTTTATTAAATAGTCTATTAAATAACATGCATTTTCATAACCACTCTAGTATTTGTCATTTTCCTTTTTTGGATCAGCTTAGCCAGGTTTATAAGTATGAATTGGAACCTCAGAATTAAAACAAAGCCTACCTTGTTTTAATTTTCATTTCCCTAATTTTTAGTGATTTAGAATATTTTTTTCCATATAGGTATTGATAACTTGGATTTCTTCCTCTGAAAACTGCCTATTCATATCCTTTGACTACTTATCAATTGAAGAATGAATTTTGCTCTTATAAATTTCACTCAATTCCCAATATAGCTTAGAATTTGAGCCTTTTTCAAAGAAACAGCAAATATTTGCCCTCAATTTCTCACTTCTCTTCTAATTTTAGCTCCTTTGGTTTTGTTTGTGCAAAATCTTTAATGTATTCAAAATTTTCCATTTTACCTCTTATGAACTTCTCTTTATTTGTTGGTTATGAGCTCTTCCCCTTCCATTGATCTGATCTAGTGTGTCTACATTCTTCTAATTTGTTTATGATTTCACAAAGTCTAAATTATGTTTAGAGTTTATCTTTCTATATGGTGTGAGATGTTGGTCTACATCTAGTTTCTGCCAGATTGCTTCTCAGGTTTCTCTGTGGTTTTTGTCAAATAACAAATTCTTCCCCAATAGCTGGGATTTTTGTGTCAAACGCTGATTTACTGTGCTCATTTGCTTTTGTATATTGTATAACTAATCAATCCTATCTGTTAACCTTTCTATTTCTTATCCGGTATTAAGTTATTACTATTATTATTATTTTATAATTATGACTTTGTAGTTTGAGATCAAGTTCTGTCAGGTAACTTTTCTTCCATTTCTTTTACTGAGTTCCTTCGGATAAATTTTGTTGTTGTTTTTTTCTTGCTCTGTAAAGTCATTCTTTGACAGTTTGATTGTTATGGAACTGTTCAAATGCATTTAGGTAATATTGTCATTTTTATGACATTGACTGGGTCTAAGTGGGAGCTGTTACTATTTCTCCAACTACTTAAATTTATCTTCATTTGTATAAGGGGCGTTTTGTCACTATTTTAATAAATTTCTTCTGTCTCTTGGATGTAGAATCCTGAGTGATTTATATCATTTGTAGATATTTTAAATTGAATTTCAGTATCTGTTCTTGCTGAATTTTTTTCTGAAATATACAGAAACATGTATAGTTGGGTGAGTTTATTTTCTGTCTTGCAACTTTGCTGAAGCTTTTGTTCCAAATCCTTTTTTCGTTGATTCTCAATAAATTATCATACCATCTACAAAATTGATGTTTTTTTCTTTTTGTCTATCCTTATTTTAAAAAAATCTTTTAAATTTTCTTGTTGCTATATCTATCATTTAAACTGTAATAAATAGCAATGTTGATAATAGATGTCCTTGATTAACTCCTCATCTTATTGGAAAGGTTTCTATCTTCTTCCTATTACAGATAATACTGGTTTTGGTTTTAAATAGACACTGCTTATCATTTTAAGGAAAAGTCCATTTATTCCTCTACTTTCTAGTGATTTAAAGGGTTATATTTGTCAAAAGTTTTCTTTTTTGCATCAATTGAGATAATATGATTTTTAAAAATTTTGTGGCCACTTATGTTTATAATTTTCCTATATACATTGTTTTCCAGCCATAAATTCCTGGTACAATTCTGTCCTGGTTGTAGTTTTATGATCATTGTGTTATATTGCTATAATCTCTTCACTAATATTTTATTTAAAAATTTTGCTGAGGGTAATTGGTCTATAGTTTTCTTTATTTGTTTTCACTCTTGCTGGTTTAAGTATGAAAACCATATCTCCATCAAAGAAGAAATCTGGTAGGATTCCTTTACCAATTTTTTTCAGTTTGTGTAGTACTGGAATTAACCATTCTTTGAATGTTTGGTGGAATTTGCTTTTAAATCCATCTGCTCCTGGATTTGTTTTCTTTGGGAATTAATTTATGGCTTATTCTCTTTCTTTTTTAAAGCTAGAGTTATTTTAGTGTTCCATTTCATATTCTATTAATCTGGATAATTTATATTTCTGCAAATAGTAATCTATTTCATGTATATTATCAGCTTTATTTGCATACAGTTGAGTGAAATACCTGCTAATAATTGCATTCATTTCTTCTTCATTAATTGTGAATTCACCATTTTTCATTTTTGATATCAGTAAGTTTTTTTTTCTTGAAAGAATCAAAATAAGTTCATGGATTATCCATTAAATTTTTTT
>CM053580.1:370974706-370998843 GCA_028627135.1 Pseudochirops cupreus
TCATATATATAGCCTTCTCCTGGCTTGGAGAATGTCACAGCCCTCTAGACCCACTGCTCAATCACAAAGCTACAAGGAACGGGCATTCCTGGAAAACAAGCCTGGCGCCACAGGCTCCACGTGACCACATTCAGCCTATTAGGGAACAGAGTATACTTTCAAATATCCAAGGGTCCTCAGAGTCACGTAGCCACTTTAGCAAAGGGCCTAGGGGCAGGGAAGATCTTCAGATTCCCATAACATCTGCCTGCCCCAGGAGTCCCTGCTTGGGCCCAGGAGATTTCAGATGCCCAGTGGGAGGATGTGGTACAGAAGACTCTCCAGGCTCAACAAGCAACCTCTACATGGAAGTGACTACCACTGAGAAAAGCCTCACTTCTTTTTTTCCCCAGTACCAGACCTTGTACCACCTTGATACACAACTGGATAAATTCATGCTCCCAAATTAAAAAAAAAAAAAGAAAAAGAAAAAAAGAAAAAAAAAGATTGATCTATTGATCTATTGATCAATAAACTGGTAACATAAATGAAATACCAGCAAATCAACAAATCCAGAAGCCTCAATTAAAGGCTTATATAGAATTCCTAAAAATCAAGGAAGAGATTATTAACAAAACTAAAAACAAAAAAATTAGTTAGAAAGTAAAACTAGGAGCTATATAAAAAGACGAAAATAACAAAGCATCACCTCATTTGGTTAAAAAGATGAGCGAAACCAAATAGCTAGTATCAAAATTTAAAAAGTAGAATGTACAACAAATGAAGAAAGTATATCTTTGGAAATTTTTACTAACTGTACACCAATAAAATTGACAACTTAATTAAAACCAATGAATATTAACAAAAATGTAAAGTACCCAAGTAACAGAACAAGAAATAGATCATTTAAATATCCCATTTTCAGGGGAAGAAATATTTAAAGGACAATTCATTTTAATATTATATAAACTGTTTGAAAAAATAGAAAAAAGAAGAGATCCTACCAAATTCCTTCTACAAGTACAATATGGTCTTTATACAAACAAAGAAAAAATAGAGAAAATCGAAACAAAAAAAAAAAGAAAACTGTAGAATAATAACCATAATGAACATAGATGTAAAATTTTTAAATAAAATATTAACAAGGAGGCAAAGAAAACATATCAAAAATATTATGTGCTCTGACCAGGTATGACTTATACCAATAATACGCAGTTGGTTTAATATTAGGAAATTTGTAAACTTAATTGAAATTGTTTGGTTACATGAATAACAAAGATACAGGGGTGTTCGAAGGGGGAAGGAAAACTTTGACAAAATACAACACTCATTTCTGTTAACAGCACTAAAAATATGGGAATGAATGACCTTTCCTTAAAATGATAAATAGTGTATCTCTAAAACAGTATAACTCTAATGAACTACCACTATTTGTAATAGAGAAAAACCAGACTCCTTCCCAATAAAATTAGTAGTGAAATAAATATATCCATTATCACTACTTCTATCTGATATAATATTAGAAATGCTGGCCATAGCAATAATACAAGAAATAGAAACTGAATGAATAATCATAGTAGAATTTTTTTTAATTTCTTTTTTCCAGATGATATGACAATGTATATGTAAAAGCCAGAAAGAGTCAGGTAAAAAAATTAATTAAAACAATAACTTCAGCAAAACTTGCAGAATACTAAATGAAACCACAGAAACCTTTAGCATTTCTATGTCTGCAAAAAGAGATAGAAAAAGAAATTATGTTTAAAGTAATTATGGAAGGTATAAAATATATACCTACTGAGATACACATAAGATCAGTGAAAATACAACTATAAATTACTGTTTACAAAAATAAAAACCCTTCTAAATAAGTGGGAAAATATTAATTGCTCATAAGCATGATGAGTCAATATAACACAAATGAAAGTGCTGTTTGAATTCATTTACTCATTTAAAACCGTCACAATCAAACTACCAAAGGATTACTTTATAGAACCAGAAAAAAATAATAATGGAATTCATATGGGGGGAAAAGAGGTTAAGAATCTCAAGACAATGTTGGGGGGAAAGTGGAAATAAACCGTGGCAGATTTCAGTATACTATAGCCATTCCAAACACAATTTGACACATTGAAAAACAGAGATTGATCAATGAAACAGATTAGGTGTATAATATACAGAAGCAAATGTATCTTGTACCTTAGTATTGGATAAACACGAAGATCCTAGCTATTGGGATAGTATTCACTATTTGACAAAAACTGCCGGGAAAATTGGATAGAAGCATGGATGAAATTAGATTTAAAGTAAACATTTCCCACTTTTATAGCAAGCTAAGCTCCAACTGGATATGTGATTGAGAAATAAAAGGTCATATCAATAGGTTAAAAATTACCTGTTAGATTACAAAGAGAAGAAAAATTTACATCTAAACAAGATTTAGAAAGAATTGCAGAAGTGAAAACTGATCATTTTTATTATATGCAATTTAAAATGATTTTTTGAATAAATCTAATAAAGTCAAGATTAGAAGGGAAACAATTAAATGGGGAAAATATTTCTAACATTTTTTTGCAACAAGTCTCATTTCCAAACTACATAAGGAACTCATTCAAATTTGAAAGAGTAAGAACCATTCCCCAATGAATAAATGGTCTAGGAATATCCTCCTCTGTCAATAGGCAATTTTCAAGAGAAAAAAAAAAAAAAAACAATGATAGGTGTTATATAGCCACATGGGAAAATGCTTTGAATCGCCATTTATTAGGGAAATGCAAATTAAAGGAATTCTGACATTTCACTTGACAACCATCAAATTGGCAGTGATGACAAAAAAAAAGAAAAATTATAAATATTAGAGGGGCTATAGGAAAACAAACAACGTTGGTACACTATTGGTGAGCCACTGAATGGGTACCAGCATTTGGGAAGAGAATTGTATTTATACACAAAAAATTGCTAATCAGTGCATGCTACAACTAGGTCTATACTCAAAAGAGATAAAAGAAATAGAACAACATCCTACATGTGCAAAACTATTTATAGTAGCTCTTTTTTGTAGTAGTAAAAAGCTGGAAACTAAAGGGATGGCTATCAGTTGAAGTTTGGCTGAATAAATTGTGGTATATGAAAGTGATAGAATTCCATTGCACTATAAGAAATGATGAAATACAAATACAAGAAACAAGAGAAGCATGAAAAGATGAACAGGACGGAGAAATCATAAGGAACTTACTAAAGTTGTACTATTTACATTCCTACATGGAAAGAAGATATGTGTAACTCATGAGACTTTTCTCAGTACGAGGACAGCTGAAGGGAATATATATGTGTATATGTATACATACATATATATGTATGTATAGGTGGGTGTATGTCTCTCTACGTATGTGTGTGTACGTAAATATATACATAGACAGAGGGCACAGGGTGAGTTGAATGTGAAGGGATGATATCTAAAAAATAAAATTAAGAGGTGAGAGAGGAATATATTGGGAGAAGGAGAAGGGGAGAGATATTATGGGGTGGATTATCTCACATAAAGGAGGCAGGAAAAGGTTGTTACAATGGAGGGGAAGAGCAGGAAGGTGAACAGAAAGGAGTCAACCTTACTCTTATTGGACTTGGCTTACAGAGGGAATAACATAGACACTCAATTGGGTATCTTATCCTACAGGATGATAGAAGAGAGGGCAGATTGGGGGAGACGGTAGTTGGAAGCAAACGCTTTTGGAAAGGGACAGGGTCAAAGAAGAAAATAGAATAAATGGATGATGCGATAGGATGGAGGGAAATATAGTTAGTCTTTCACAATATGACTACTATGGAAATGTTTTGCATAACTACACATGTATAACCTATATTGAATTGCTTGTCTTCCCAGTGGGGGTGGGTGAGGAGGGGAGAAGGGAGAGAATCTTGAACTCAAAGTTTTAAAAACAAATGTTAAAAAGTTGGAAATGGGAAAATAAGATATACAGGCAATGGGGTATAGAAATTCATCTTGCTCTACAAGAAAATAAGTGGGGGCATGGTGGGGAGGGAGGATATAAGAAATGGCAGATTGGAGGAAGGGATATTCAGTATGCTTGCCATCTTGGAGTGGGGGTAGGGTAGAGATGGGGAGAAAATTTGTAACTCAAAATCTTGTGGAAATGAATGTCAAAAACTAAAAATAAATAAATTACAAATTAAAAAAAAAAGAAATGATGAAATAAATAACCTCAAAGAGACATGAAAAGATTACTATGAACTGATGCAGCATGAAGTAAGTAGAACTAGAATAATAATTTTTAGTGTAACACCAATATTTTTAAAATGATCAGTTCTGAAGACTTAAACCAGTGGTTCTCAACCTTCCTAAAGCCACGACCCTTTAATAGTCGTATATAGGCGTATCTGCATGTGAGTGGACCCACCTGGAGATGGATAGAGGAGCGATGTCTCAGTTCCTAAGACCATTGGAAATATGTGTTTTTCTGATGATATTAGGCGACCCCTGTGAAAGGGTCGTTTGACCCCCAAAGGGGTCACGACCCACAGGTTGAGAATCACTGACTCAAACTGATGAAGAAAATTAGGAGAAAAATTTGTATAATAATATTGGAAAGACAAACAACTTTGAAAGCTATATCAATGCAATGACTTTCCTCCAGAAAGTCAACGGTGAAACATGAGGAAGGTAATGGATTTAGACTGCAGAATCAGATAAACATTTTTATTTACAACCAATGAGAGAATTTGTTTTGATTGACTATGCATATTTGTTATAAGGAATTTGCTTTTATTTTCTCTTTCTTTCAATGCAGTAAAAGCCAGAGGAAAATAATAGATTTCTGTTGTTCTTTTTTTAAACCACTTAAAAATAGGTTGGGGAAGCTACAGTTGTGAAATGTATGTACTTTCAGATGAGGATTTGATCTTTTATTAAATTATTTCATTTTGTTATTAGAACTCTGATAGGTGGGGACGATCTGGAAATGTTTGCAATGTAAAAACAAAATGTCTATAAAATTTAAAAACAACAACAAAAACCTCACCAATAAGAGAAAGGCCCATGGGAGGAGAGCCAGGAGACAGCTGAGGCATTGTGGCTAAATCCAGAGAATGATGCATCCAGTCAGTCAGAATTGTACTGGACTTAGCTTGTTTCAGATCTCAATAGCTGATTGTTAAATTTTCAATATGAGCATTTGCATCTTAGAAATCAGCAAAACAGTACAAATCAGGGCTTGATTTATTGTTGTATTGATTGTCTAGACTGAAGAAAATTATGAGGGGGAGGAAATATTAAAAATACAGATTGAATTTAAATGCCATGCATTATGTTTTTCCCCCCAGAGGCTCTGTTGTTAAATATTTATAAGCACGATTCAAAGTTTAGTGTTCTTTCATTTGCACCATATGACTGATTAGGGAAGAGGAGTTCTAAATTAGGGTGGCCCTAAAGTATCTCTTCTCCAGAATAGTCCTAAAGTGAGCATGGAGAAAATATCCAACTTCATGACCTTTTACTGACCAACATTAATCTGGTCCCTATCAGTTGATTCTATATAATTTACTCACGATCTGACCGCTCTTGAGAAGGCCCAAAATAGCCACTGGGAGTCTTACCCAAACCTTAGGAGATATCTCAGACTTAGTCCATATCCATAGATCTGTCTATAATCAGCTCAATTAGTAAGCATTAGTAAGTGCCAGACACCATGCTAGAGGCAGAGAATAAAAATGAAATTTAAAATAAAACAATACCTACTCAAAAGGAGATGAATGGAAGAGACAAGGACATATACAAATAAATTTAGACTATAAAGAGAATAAACACAAATAAATGCAGATCAATTAGATACAAGGTGAAGGAAGACATTAGTAGTTGACGTATCCGGAAAATTTTCCTACAGAACATGATGCCAGAACTTCCTCTTAAAGGAAGAAAGGGATTCTTGGAGGTGAAAGATCCCAAAGGGATTAGACATCAGGGAGGAAGAGATAACGAGCCTCCATTTACTGGGAGAATTTGTTTCAAGGAATTTGGACCTTGCTGACCACCATTAGAAGTTGGATATGGGGCCATGACCTTTGATCTGACATTCTAAGACTTACCACCTGTGTGACCTTGGTCAAATCACTTAAACTCTCTGGCTCCCTATTTACTGATCCATAAAATGAGGAGATTGGACTAGGTTTCCTTCTAGTTCTAAATCTGCGATCCTGTAAACTCTCCCAGTATTCTTAAAGAGAAAAGAACTTCATTGCCTATCATATTTCCCAGGCATGATGATTTTAGTGGGGTGCTAACTTCCACAGACTAAGAATGGAATCAAGGTGAGTAAATGGTATAGTTTAAAAAAAAAATTTCTGGACACGCTGGAATAATCTTATCTGTGTTGACAGAGCAGGTAGTAGATCCTGGAAGGGGTTTACTCCTTATAATTATAGAATTTAGAGCTAGAAGGGACATTAGAAATCCTCTAATCTGTCCATGGAAGAAAATGTTTAATGAACTGAAACTTTGAAGTCCTGGAATGAAGGTTCTCCACTAAACCCCTATCATTCTTTGTTCTAAGGAAATGATGCAAACTGATACTTGGATGAACACATCGTTATACAAATAACTGTCATTTATCATGGCAATCAAAAGATGAAGTCATATTAGTTCTGGTTATCAAGTTGATCTAAAAGTGGGTCAAGATGAAAGAAGAAATTTCAGGAGAGAAAAACAGAACAGGTAATAAAACTCTACAGAACTACCTCAACAACCTAGATGCTTAAAACTGATGGACTCAGGTCTGAGGTCGGTCTTAGGACTTGAGGCAGCTGGTGGTGCAGCAGAGGGAACACAAAGCCTGGAGTCAACAAGACTTGAATTCAAATCCAGCCTCAGACACTCTGTAGCTGTGTGACTCTGGGTAAGTTACTTAACTTCTTCCACTTCAGTTTCCTTAACTATCAAATAGGACAATAATACCACAAACCTCCAAGGTTTGTTGTGAGGATCAAATGAAATAATATTTATAAAAAAGTGCTTAGCACAGTGCCTGTAAAATGCTTAAGTGTCATATAAATGCTTATTCTCTACCATTTTCACTTAAGACTCAAGAGGCTGGTGTACCAGATCACTGGATTTAGAGTCAGAGACCCTGGGCCTGAATCCTGGCTCTGCCACTTACGAACTGTATGACCCTGGGCAAGTCACAAGTCATTGAATCCCCTCTTGGTCCCCGTGTACTCATCCATAAAATGAAGACGTAAGACCAGATGGACTTTAATTCCTATTATTCTGGTTCTAAATCTATGATCCTATGAACCCCCATTATCCCCAGCATTCTTAAGGAGAAAAGAGTTTCGTTATTTTATTATAGTCTCTGCCGTGATGATAATAATTGCTGGCATCTCTATAGCACTTTAAGGTTTGAAAAGGATTTTGCAAATAGCTCACTTGATCCTTATAACAACCCTGGAGTAGGTGCTATTTTTATCTTCACTTTAGAAATGAGGAAACTGAGGCAGACAGGAGCTAAGTGACTTGCCCAGGGTCACACAACTAATGTGTCTGATGTCACATGTGAGCTTCAGTCTTCCTGACTCCAGGCCCAGTATTCTATCCATGGTACCCCCTACCTTACATGAGTGTCTATCTTTTCTTTTAAAATTCCCTTTATTTTTAATTTTTTTTTGAGGGGGGAAAGCAAGGCAATTGGGGTTAAGTGACTTGCCAAAGGTCACATAGCTAGTAACTGTCAAGTGTCTGTGGCCGGATTTGAACTCAGGCCCTCCTGATTCCAGGGCCAGTGTCCTATTCACTGCACCACCTAGCCGCCCTATTTTTAATTTTTAAAATGTTTTATAGGTATACTTTTGCACATATGCCACTACCCACCAAACCATCTCTCCCCTCCTCCGAATGGCACTAATAAGAGGAGTACTTCATTTCCTTGGGCAAAAGACAAAGCATCTGGGGCCGCACATTCATCCAAAGGCCAGTTCCCACTGTGAGGTGATTAAAAGATCAAGTTTCATAACTTCTTTCTACTAAACCTGCTCCACTATTTGGCCCCAGAGACCTCTTGAGAAGAATGGTAGCACTGTCAGCAACACGCTTCAGTGAGGGAAGACTGGATAAGGAATCAAAAGAACAAGGTCTGAGCCGCTTCTTCTACTTACTACCTGTATGACTTCGCATAAGTCATCACCTACCTTCACTGAAACTCAGTTTCCCTGCCTGTAAAATAGGTTTTTTAATATCTGCACTACCTGTAACAGAGTTGTTGAGAGGATCAAATGAAATAATGTCTAGAACGAGCATTATGAACTGTGCAGTACAATGTGAAAGTCAGTTATTGCTTTTATAGATATTCTCTCTTAAATTAATATACAGAATTGTGGGGTAATGTGCATATCTGTCAGTCAGCCTTTAACCATTAGCCTTGAATGTGCTAAGTAACAGAAAAAAAATAGGCAAACTGGACACCAAGGTTTTAATATCAACTGCCTTGTAAGTCCTGTACTCTCCATGCAAGGCCTATTCTGACTCTCACATTGTATAGCATCTCATCGCTCTTCCAAAAAAAGGATTTTGTAATTTAGTCATTCACCCTCAAATTAACTCTAAATCAATTAGAAGGATGTTTGCATCTTATCAATTAATTGTGATCTTTTAAGTTCGACCAAATAATGACCTTTTACCTTGAGAGAAGCCTTGCAAAAAGGCTTATTACATTTATCTTGCTGTTTCATTCTTTCTTATGTCACTCTAACTTATGGACATGATTTTTGCCAATATTAGCTAGGAGCACAGAATTTCTGAGTTGGAAGCAAACACAGACGCCATCCTGCCCATCCTGTGTCTGAATCAGAATCCTTTCTACAAATCACTCGACAAGTGGTCATCCCATTTTGATTTGAAGACCTCTGGTCAAGAGGAACTCATGGTTTCTTCATGTCCAGGTACATATCTCAGCTTGAAGGCATTGTTCTCACAGATCCTGCTTTCAGATTGTTAGAATTTATCCTAACACCCCTGCCACAATGGGGTTCTCTGCCTCTATGCTAACCTTCATGACCTGACTTTAAAAAAAAAAACAACACTGGGGGCAGCTACCTGGTGCAGTGGATAGATTACTGACCCTGGAGTCAGAAGAACCTTAGTTCAAATCTGAACTGAGACACATACTAGCTGTGTGACCCTGGGCAAGTCACTTAATCCCAATGGCCTCTCCCCCCCCCCCCAAAAAAAGGTGTTTTGTTTTTTTTTAATACACATTAAAGGAAAAAAGAGTCACTGCTTAGTAGATAGGACATGTGAAGCTGGAGCCCAAGGAAGATGATAACACTGAAACAGTCAAGGGGTGCCATTTTTTCAAGCACAATCCTGTTAGACCAACACTAGCTATAAATCTACTCTTGTCTTCTCTCTTTAACTTGAAAAATAGAGAAGGGGTATGATTAATAAACTATAAGGTACTAGAGATCAAGGGTGGTCTCATAGATGTCTTTGAAACCCTAGCACCAACATAGCATCTTGCACATATCAGGCATTTAATAAATATTGGTTGTAATGAAGATCAAATTAGATTTGTGTACCTAAATTATACATCTACTTGCCTGTAAGTACCTTAGTGCAGAGACACTTTCTCACTAATCTTCACATGCCTAGCAAGGCCTAGCAATAGCAGGCCTTGTATACAGAGTATCCCAAAAGTTTTTGTGCAATTTTAAGTTTTAATATTTGTGCAAAGGCTTTTGGGGAACCCTGAAGAGTAGGAACACACACACACACACACACACACACACACACATACACACAAAAAATGTTGAATATCTTAATATACAATATAAAGGAGGTTCTTGTTGAAATTGGATTAGATCTATGGAGTGAGAAGAGAGCTGAGAGGTCATCTAGTCTGACCACCTAATTTTACAGATGAGGAAACCAAGGTTGATAGAGTTAGATGACTTGTCCAAGTCTCACAGATACAAAGCTGCAGACCATCATCTAAACTAGAGTCCTCCAACCTCAAATCTGGCATTCTCCCTCCTCTGCTGCACTGTCTCAAAGGTCCCTTCCAGATCCAAGGTTACATAATTCTATGAATGACTATATTCATTTTATTCATTCTCTACTTGCAGTTGTGTTGCAATGGAGAGATGTCAAGAAGGAATCCTTTAAAATGAAAGTAACTATAAACTATCAAATATTCATTGATTTTTTAGATTGAGCGCAATTTTTCTATTTGTTAATGGGAAAAGATTTTAGCAATTAATTGGATCCTTCAATGGGACTGGGCAGTAGTCTAACTTGCTTTAAAACATATTAAGCAATTTTCATCTTTCAGATGAGTAGTACTTGAGACTGCAGTTGCTTCAGTGACAGCACACGTATTCTCCTCTCCTTAGTTTAACACTCTTGTACAGCTCAGAGTCTTGCTCTCCCACTCCATTTTTGGGAACTGAATTCCTGTTTTGCTATTGAGTTGTTGTTTAAGTCTTGATCCAAGCATTTCCCTTTACCTAAAAGCTTCCGTTACCCTCCTTCCCTTTTTTAAAGGTTGCAGACAAAAAGGCTGAGAACTCTTGGTGAATCTGAGAACTCAGACACAGGGTGATGATTTGGTCAGTGTTGCTGCTGAGTTGATAGATGGAAATCACTTAGTCACCACCTTTTGGAAAATGTTAGCGTTCAATCGTGTGCCTAATTTAGTGTGTAATTGAAAATGTAGTGTTTGCAGCTCAGACGAGTTCCTTTGAAGATTTAGTCTCTTATACTGAGCCTATTAATGACACTGAAACTTGGAGAGACAGAGAGCTTTCAGAAGCACAGGGGCCTCTTTCAAAGTGACTGCCAAATGGGACACACACTGGCTATTTAAAGAGAGAGAGAGAGAGAGAGAGAGAGAGAGAGAGAGAGAGAGAGAGAGAGAGAGAGAGTTTAGGTTGGGGTGAGTTAAGTGTAAAATACTTTGGTGATACATTTTAGCACCGTTACAAATTGTCTACAGATGTTTCTTCCCTTCAAACCCAGTGGCCATTAGTTTTGGTTCCTGAAAACCATAGAAGATAGCACAAAATAAGCTTTGAAAGAATGAGATGTTTTCCTTTCATTTGATATGAATGTTTCCCCTGTTCCTGGGTAGAATGATAAAATGGAAAAGAATATCCAGTTTGAAGACAGAGGACCTTGGTTCAAGCCTCTGCTCTGACATTTATGACTCATATAACCTCAGGCAAACTACTTATCTGGCCCATTTCTTCACTGACAAAAACAGAAAGGTTTAGGTGTTAAGTAAGGTGTTAAGGGGACCTCTGAGGTCACCTCCATCTCTCTGGGCTTCATTCCCAACTCTCAGAGTTTTCTCTCCCATGCAGCAGAAGCCTCCCAATCCTGGAACTTCACTGTACCCCTATACTTACCACAGTGGAAGTATAATTCATCCTTGAGGCCCCTTCCAATGACTGGCTCGTTGCTCCCAGAACCTCCATTTTAAGGAAAATGCTGAAAGCCAACCATGTCTTCATTCCTCTCTGGGCTCTTGTATTGTTAATGTATTTTTGCTTATTGGAAAGAGCTTTCCTATCCATTAATATGTCCATGTGACCTGCTTGAGTCACATGGAAGCCTGAGTCTTATGAGTCTATGGTGGGAAAAGCTTGCCGAGGAGGTGGAGCATGCAGGGTAGAGGAGAGCTGAGAGGAAGTTGATCAGAGCAGTTAGAGCTGAGGGAGAGGGAGGAAGCAGTCAGAGAGCTGTGAGTGTTCTTCTGGGGGAAGGCCCTAGCAGGGGTAAGGCTTGGGGATGGCAGTGCCCCCTGCATTATTATTGCATATAGATTTCTTTGTTCTATGATGCATTTGACTTTCTGGTGCTGGGATCTGGCTTTCCGGTGTTTGAATAAATATTTTGGTTCTGTCTTCCATACATAGAGTCTGTTATATTTTGCAATTCAGAATTATGCCAGCATATTGATAGCTGCCATAGGTGCTTTGAATATCATGTTGGCACTATAGCTGTACTCCTGATTTCTCTATCATAACCCACAGGGATACTATTCTGCCTTTTATCTTTCTTTTACATATTTTCTCTCCTAAGAGAAAATAAGCTGCTTTAGATCAGAGACTATATTCCTTTCTGTTTGTATTAGTATTCTACATTCTTTGCACACAGTAAGCTCTTAGTAAAATGCTTGTTGTTTTTACACATTGACTTCTAAATCTATGATAGCATAAGTACGTATGAACTTTATTTGAAATTATATATAGTGAAAACAATTTTATCTCTAGTAGAACGTAAGTTTCCTGATCATAAATATGATTGCATTTTTTTTCTTTGTATCCCAATGCCTAGTAGTGTTGTTGAATGGAATGACTGACTGACTAACTGAATAAATGAATGAAGTTGGCCATTGTTCTTCACTCTTCCCCCGGGCTTCTACAATCAGAAATTAAATGGTTCAGAGAACCTTTCTGAGAGTAATTTTCACAAACACAAGCTTGTTTATGTTATCAGGTCCCAGATATTGTACTCAGTACTATAATTTCTTCATCATGGTCATAGACAAGTCTTTACTTCATGATCCAGCGCATGTGCAAACCCCATAAGATTGCTTAGCTGATGCAACCTTTTCACATCTCAGAAGAGATGGCTTCTAAAGGAAGAGTAACAACACACACATAAAGCCTTGAAGACTCCATGAAGAATGTCAACTAGCTCCAATTGGCTAATTGGTTTGGATGAGTCTTTTTTTCATTGGCTGCCTAACAAAAACTATTAGGATCTTCAAAAAGACCTGAGTTGACTTTTGCTGACTCTTCGATACATTTGTGTTTTGAGGAGCTCCATGACTCTTTTTTTTGTGGTATCTGATAAGATGTGGTAAAAAGTCTTAGGGCCTTCTTTCCCCCCCATCCATCCCACCCCTAGTGCAAGAAAATGGCCCAGATCCTTGGCCTTTTTTGTTCATTCTTTTCCATTCTCAGTGCAGGGAGGAACCAGTGTCTTTAGCCTCGGTCAAGAGAGAGCCACAGGAATTGGGGAATTAGAATCCAAGCTGGGTTTCACAATCAATATAGCAGCCATACCCCAAGAGACAAAGAATATTCTTTGGGAACAATCATTGGTTCTTTAGCCCGTCAGAAGGCAGTCATGACACAAATGGACATGAACTTGGTGGGATCAAAGCTATGTAGGAACTGAGCAAAATTTTCTGCATAATAGAGAGCATGCCCTGTAGGCGTTGGGGAGAATATCTGTATGTCACTTCTTGCTATTACCTTTGAAGTAAATATCCTTTGTGAGAGCTAATTCATTGTCAGTGTTTAAAAGGACCTGAGGTCCTGACAATGTAGGAAGGAGGGAATGCAGCCAGCAAGGATATTAGCCAATGGAATTAAAGAAGAGATGTAGTCCAACCGCTCAAAGACCCCAAAACCATTATGAATAGATGTAGTGTCTTGACACTAACAGAGTTGGAGGCAGAGGGATCTGCAGCAGATGCTTAATATAGATTTGTTGATTGGTGGTCAACCTGTAAAATAAGTTAACTCTTGTGATGCTAGCATGATAATATAATATGGCTATGTCGTTCCTTGAAGTTTTCCTTTGTGGAAATAGAAGGATCTGAGTTCAAATTCCACTTCTGCAATCAGCTGCATGAATGTAGACAAGTCATTTAACTTATCTGAATCTCAAGTTCCTCATCGAAAAAATGGGAATAATCCTATATTTAACACTTACCTCAAGGGATTGTTATGAGGATTAGAGGAGATAAAGTGTGTAAAGTGCTCTACAAAACTTAAAATACTACACAAACTAAAGCTATTGCTATTCCCTCTCGTGTTTCTAGAAGTCAAGGAAATACTTGACAGTGGCATTAATTTTGCCTACAGTAAGATCCAGTGCATATCTGGCCCGAAAACTTGCTCCATGGAAACTCTGCGAACTCCCAGAATCCCAGTGGAAGACAACTTCTATGAAAGTCATGGGCTGGGTTTATAGTAAGTTCTCGCTCCATGAAAAAGCAATTCCTCTATGAGCATTTTTCCATCTAAAGTTCCCAAGAACCATATATTTTAAGCTGTATTGGCTAGAAATGTACCTAGTCTGAATAGAAAATCAAACATTAAAACAGGTTTCACATGCAACTGTTACTTTGACTGGGTGTTGCCTTTTGTCTATGCCCTTCCTAGAGGTATAAATGAGCAATTTAATCACCATTCCTTTGTTTATGAATGACAGGAAACTTGACAATCTGGAAGGTGAAATAAACAATAAGTCCAACAATATTGCCCAGAGAGACCCAAATAAGGGGAAGAATGTCATCATTTGACCATGTGGATAAAGACATGTGGTCAAAATGCCAAATGTTGACTGTTTAAGGTTTTCTAATAAATATTCTTCATGCCTCAGTAAATACGAGACATTCTGATTGCCATTTCCATGTCAAGGAGATGTAGCAAAGCATGGAGATTCATGCAAAACACATATCCTGGCAACTAATCAATAGCCACTAAACAAGTAGGTCACCTAGAATTCTGTTATTGCACAGACACAACATTACACATTTGTATTCATTCAGAAATACATTAGCTTAATGGAATTCTCAGCAGCTGACAGCTACTTGGAAAAAAAGCCTAAATTAAAGGTAATAACAAAAATTTTACAGATAGAGTAATTTGGTTATTACATTTAATTTTCTTTCCCCTAAAAGTATACAAATAAGTTTCCATTCAAAGAAATAGAATATAATGGTATTTTGTCTCATGCTGTGTTGGCTAAGAAATGGAGGTCTGCAAAGATATCTGAATGTCATTGTCATTAGGTTCATATTGGACAACCGAGAAATTCATAATATTTGCATTGTATGGAATAATTTTCTGCTTTTGTATGTCGTTCTTATACTTTTAAGGAAATATTTCTTTGTTTCTTTGAGTCATGCCTTGTATAAAATCTTATTCAGCATGGATGGTGTGGTGATAACCTTGGTATCTCAAGGGCTATACAGTTAGAATGTAAGCTCTTCTAATCCTGCTGAGTTAGAAATGCATTGAGTATGGCCATGGTCTTTATGTCTGTCATCCAAGGACCAGTCTCACTGAGTTCAGAGAAACTTATCACCAAAGACCTGACTACCAGATAATAAATTTTGAAAGACAAGAGTGATTCACAAAGACACAAAGAAAGCAGCCGTGCCGAACAAATTGAAGTATTGAGACATGATGGCTTCTTAGCAGAATTTTTCATATCTACTTAAGCGGTAAAACTTAGCAATTTTGATTATCACCCAAGAATAGTATAAAGATTAACCATCAAAAAGAGGCTGCCTTATTTGATTTTAAAAAAAGATTCATAGTAAGAAGTAGCATGTGTATATATAGCACTTTCAGTTTTATGAAGCTATTTATCCTTACAATAACCTTGGCAGATAAGGAATTTTATTTCCATTTTAGAGTTGGGGAAACTGAGGCAGAGAGAGATTGTGACTTTCCAAGGGTCATACAGCTAGTCAATATCTGAGATTGGATTTGAATTCTGGTCTTCCTGACTCCAAGTCCAGGGTTCTTTGAAACTAGCTCATACATACATACACATATATGTGTGTATATGTGTGTGTTTCTATATATGTATATCAATGGATCAAAAGCACTGAGTAGCTTACTCAATATAACTCACTCCAGCTAGCATGGGAAAATGTATTACTTTATGTATGCTTTTGGTAAGGAGGAAAAGATTGTTGCCAAAAGGAAACAAGGTTGATTTTAATTTTTGCTCATTGGAATTATTTCTAATCATTTTAGGAAATATACACCCTCATTAGAAAGGCAAAAGGAAAGCTGGACACTTTTAGATTAGATAACGTTCAAGAAAATCTGCTTAATTGGAGATATGAATTAAAGCTATTTCCAAAGAAGTAAGGGAGGGGGGAGCCAAATGTGAGAAATGTTGTAGACATGGATTAAATAGAATACTTTTCTGCTTCCATAACACTTCTCACATCTGTCCCCTTCTTTATACTCACACAGTCTTCACTCTAGTTCAGGCCCTCAGCCCTTCTTGACTATATCATACTAGCCTTCCAATTGGTGTCCTGACCTCAAGTTAAATCTGTCACTCCCCCAAATCATCAAACTCAAATGGATCCTTATTGTCTCTAGATTCAATTGTGAACTAATCTCTTTGGCTCTTAAAGTTTTCACATACATATTGGTCTGAACAAACTCCTCTGCAATCCATTTTCTAAATTTTATCTCTGTACCTTCTCATTGGCTCTCCTCCGTGCCTGCAATGCCCTCCCTTCTCACCTCTGCCTCCTGCAATCTCTCCTTTCCATTAATAACACTGTTCAAGTGACACCTCCTACATGAAGCTGTTCCAGGTCTAAGTACACTCCTCAACCACCACCCCCAAAAATGTTTTAGTGTGTTGTGACTTCACATATGGCTTATACATATTTATCTATGTATATTTTGCATCCTATATAAAAAGCAAGCTACTTGAGGCCTGGGACTGGTTCATTGTTGAAGTGTGAGCAAGACTGTAGAAATTATTTTGGTTCAATTTAATTCAACAAGCATACTTATATCACACCAGCCACTATGCCAGTTGCTAAGAGCATTAAGAAAAAACAGTCAGAGAAAGAAACAGTGCCTGGTTTCAAGGAGCTCACATTCTAGTGAAATCTGCTGAAAATGGTGAAAAGTTTAAGGACATAAGGAGGTTTATGATCTTGGTATTTCAAAATACACAATGAAATGGGCTAGGCAAAGGGGAACTCTATAGAAGTAGGATTCCTGAGGAAAAGATCTAATTAGAATGAAGGTTCAAGAAGAACTTTCTGTCTTCCTAAACCTCACTGCCTCCCCTCTAGAGTGTCTAAAGACACAGGCCTCCTTACTATTCCTCACACATCGTACTCCACACTCACAATACTGTGAGCTTTGTCCCTACCTCTCTCTTATGCCTACAACTCTCTCTATCTCTGTGCCCTCTTCCACAAGAAAGCCCTTCAGATACTTGAAGACAATGCTCTTGCCCCACTTCCAACATGCTCACCCATAAGGCCTCTGTACCCCAAAGCTAAATATTCCTATTTCATAATATTAAGTCAGCTCAGATGTATGTGTGCCAGTCTGGAATTTGATAAAATGGAACTTATTGAATTGATTTAGTTTAGTTCAAACAAGTAGCCACCATATATTTTCTTTCTTTTATTCATAGTTAAGAAAAGATTAATACTTTCTTTTGCTGGCTAATCTCTACAAATTGAAGTGAAATAACAGGGAGTCTAGTGTATTTGGAAAAAAAAAAACAACACCTGAATTAGGCATCATGGGATCTGCCTCTGGCAATAACTTGCTTTGTGACTTTGATCAAGTCACTTCAGTCTTTTGGGCTTTTTTTTCCTTTTAAAAAATGCTTTTGGGGTGGCTAGGTGGTGCAGTGAATAGAGCACCGGCCCTGGAGTCAGGAGGACCTGAGGACCTGAGTTCAAATCCGACCTCAGACACTTAACACTTACTAGCCTTGTGACCTTGGGGAAGTTACTTAACCTCAATTGCCCTGCCTTCTCCCCTCCAAAAAGAAAACAATGCTTTTAATTGAGGGTTTTTAACCTTTTTTGTGTCATGGACCCTTTTGGCAATCTATGGACTCTTGCTTAGAATAATGTTTTTAAATGCATAAAATAAAATACATAGGATTACAAAGGAAACCAACTATATGAAATAGTTATCAAAATGTGGCTGTGGTTGTCGTTGTTGTTTTTAGATCACAAACTCCAGGTTAAGAATCTTGTTTTCAACAACTATTAAAATACCATTTTTCCCCCATAGCATAATCATGTCCCACCTCATTGAACCCTTCCTAGTCACAAATAAAATGAGCAAAGTCAATTGACAAAGCAATTGCATCTGATAGCATATATAACTGTACATTTGCCGTTTTCCACTTCTCTTAGAGGAGGGAGTGTTGGATCAGTTGTTTCTGGAACCAAGATTAATGATTGTGATTAATTACGGTTTAGTTGCCTTCTAAGATCATTTTTTATTTTAATCATTGTGTACTGGTCTCATCGTTCTACTTTCTTTGCTCTGCATCACTGCATACAATTCTCTGTGTAATAGATAGAATCAAAGGAGCCCTCTCCCCCATCAGATCTGACTGGAGTACAGTTATAAAGCATGGCTGCAACTAGGTCCTCTCTGGTACCACAAGTCTCAGCTTTGAAGCGGAGCCTCTTTCAATGACATATAGGTTCTGAGCTTTTTTTGTGAGCACCTGGGTAAAAGACATGAGCAATCAGGACATTTTGGTTGCGTCCCAAGTGTCACCTTTCTCCTTCCCTACATCAAAGCTTTGTTAGAGAAGATAGACTACTGAGCCAAGAAGAGCCACCCATTCAACAGACTTTAAAAGGGGTAACTCCTCCCTCTAGCATTCTCTCCTTCTTTCTCCAGAACATGTGGTTTGAAACTGTCTCAGAGAATCCCTCTCTTACCCTAGAAAAAAGTGGTGACAACTCGTGTTTAGCAGCCAGAGACCTTGACTGTCTCTTCATCTTTCTGTTTCTTTCCCTCAGCATAGATGACTAAACCGTGTTTGTTTGTTTGTTTGTTTGTTTGTTTTTAACAGTGTTCTTGACATAGATTATTTCCCATCTTAGAATCAACTTGTGTGTTTTAGAGATCTGGTACTCTTGAATCTCATAGTTGGTTCTGGGAGGTTTTCCCTACAAACACCACATTTTTTTGTTCAAGGAGAAAATGATCATTGATAAGAGGAGGAGTCCAGTCCCTGACCTAGCTTTTCAGAAGACATGGAGGTGAAGATGAACTGACAATTACAAAATATTTCATGATTTGATGAACTAAGGTACCAACTCCTGAGACAGCATAAAAGTGATTTTGTTACTATTTCATATCTTTACCATAAGCCTTTGCCAATATGTACTTTTGAGTCTCATGTTTTAAGCATTTTTTCATAGAGTAGACAAATACCTCTCCCATACCTGGCCTGCATTGTATATTGAGTAACATTGTACTTCCTCTTGGGGACACACTAAACATGAGCCATGCATAAGTTTAACATGACTCTCTCCAGGGCTTCAAGATGGGAGTATAAAAGGCCAGATGTCAAGAAAAAGTGCCTGACCCCATTCTTCATTTTCTTAAGATTGAACACAGTCTGAACATGTGAGTTCAGAGCTAGGGATTCCTTTAAAATACAGGATGGGAGCCCTAACCCCCATGACTCCAGCAGTGTTTCCATCTGTTACATTTGAATTCCTTATATTCATCATTTCAGATAATAAAATTATTTCCTTTTCCATTTATATATACTAAAATTTATTCAGCCATTCCCCAATGATTTCCCCACTTTATTTTCAGGATTTGCTGTCCCAAAAAGAACTTTCTTACCCTTTGACTTCTTTACAGTGGTAGAATTACTAGGTGAAAAGGTTTGAAAAAAATGGTAACTTTTTGCATTTTATGAGATCTACAGAATGGGAATAATCTCCCCCAAGCTCATATACCTCAGAAGTAGTAGAGAAAAGATTCTAATGAAAGATGTCTAACTTTAAATACATTGTTTTTTCCACTGTCTCACATGCGGAACCTACCCCCTAGTTTTAGAAATGGGGAGGTTCTATGTGGGAGGCAAGTACCAGTGTTCAGAAGGCAATTGGAAATTCACAGCTGAAGTTCAGGAAGACATCAAGACTGGTTTTTATAAGTTTGAGAGAAAACAAAGAGGTGGGCATTTTTATTCCTCTAAACAGAGAAACCGGTTGCAATAAAAAAGTGATCAAATTCTTCTTCAGGTCAACCCTATGCATCAACAAAAATTCTCTTTCTAGAATTTTGACAAAATTCTACTATTCTTAAAAATTCTAAAGCAGTTTAAATTCTGTATTACATCAAACCAAGTGTCTTAATTTTGGGTTCAAGTATTTCAATGTTACTCTGGATTTACCTAGTCACTTTCACTATTCCTTACCCTGAAGCCTATCTAAGCCACTCCACCCAGACAAAACAGCTCATCACGGTCTTAATCTGAGCCTCTCCCCCTTACTTCTTGGTTCCTAGGGCTCTCTCAGGATGCAAACTATGCCTGGAATGCCCTTCCCCTCCCATCTTAACCTGGTACCTCCATTCCATTATTAAACCACCTTCTCCACAATCATCCAAAATAAAAGATAATAAAGCAGTTCCCTTCTCCTTTGGACATGAAAGTTCAACTAAGTAAACACACACACACACACACACACAGAGTTTAATTTCTGGGTTTTTCCATGCTTTTGGTACCCTCTCAGTTCTTAGATCTTCTTTCTGCTCTTATTACATGAAATAATATTTGGAAAGAGTTTAGCTGAGTGCCTGGCATATAATAGATACTATATAAATGTTTATTCTCTTCTTGCCTCTCCCCTACCTTTATGGTTCATATAAAATGTGACCTATGTAGAAAATAGTATACTGACATAGAATCAAAATTTTCTAGTCCCAGCTCTGCCACTGACTAATTGTATGACCTTTGACAAGTCATTTCACTTACCTGCACCCCAATATCCTCTGCTATCATGATAGAACTGAGATTCCCCCCAACTCCTCAAAACAGGGCTTTATTTTCCTAAAAGGCAACAAAGCTGCCCCTGGGATTTGATTGGCCCTTGTCTCCCTTGACACAGCTTCTTGGTCACTTAATAGTAGAAAAAGTCCCATCCATGTGGACTCAGAGCCCTTCCAATATTGTGTATATTTAAAGATCATTTGAGTCACCATATCTTTCCATGCTGACCAGATGAGCTTTCACATGTATAAAACACTTTACAAATCTTAAAGGACCATGTAAATGTTAGTTGTTACCATTCAGAAGTTTGGTGTGATAGTCACTGGAATGGCATTCCTCTCTAGGCCTATCTCCTGAGTTTTTCTACTCTGCCACAGCAGCATCCTCAGCTTGAAGTTCACTCTGCCACCAGCCCTTCTCACACTGAAAATACACATTCCACTTCTGTGGCCCCTTCCTCTGCCTGGTTCCCCTTAGAACTTTTTTTTTTTTAAGGAAAGCACCCAGTCCTACCATGTCTTCATTGCTCTCTGGGCTCCAGTCTTGACTCTTTAAACTTTCTCTACCATGATTCCATGTGAGTAACATCTCCCACATTTCAGTTTGTTACTACATGTTATCTCACCCCATTAAGAGTAAGCTCTTTGAAATCAGTGGCTATCCCTTCCAGCCTACACTTGTGTTTCCAGTGTTGAGTACAATGTGTGACTCATAATGAGTGCTTAGAAAATACTTGCTGTTGACTTGACTCAAAACTATAGGCTAACATTCAGAGAAAGAATTATGAAGGCTGAATGCAGATTGAAGTAAACTATTTGCTCTCTTTCTTTTTTGTTTTGCTTCTTGTTTCTCATGATTCATTCCATTGGTTATGATTCTTCTTCACAACTTGATTAATGTTTAATGTGAAGATACATGTAAAATATATGTCAGATTACATGCCATCTTGGATGGGAAGGGGAGAAGAGAGAAAGGGAGAGAAAATTCGGAATTCAAAAACTCTGGGAACTGAATGCTGTAAACTAATAATAAATAAATTTAAAAAAAAATCTGTAGGCTACTTAATGAATCCAGGAATAACTAAGAAAAATGGAAATCCTTTCTGGGACTGGACTATGTGTTCTAAATTCTAATGGTTAGTACTGAACAAGAAAGTAACTAGGTGGTGTAGTGGACAGAGAACAGGCCTGGAGTCAAGGAGACAAGAGTTTAAATTCAGTTTCAGATATTTAAAAGCTGTATAAGCCTGGACAAATCATCCAACTTCTATTTGTCTCCAGTTCCTGAATTGTAAAATGGTGATGAAAACAATAGGACTTAACTTCTCTGAGTTATTGTGAGGGTCGAAGCTTAGCACAGTGCCCTGGACATGTTGCTGTTGTTGTTCAGTCATTTTCAGTGACGTCTGACTCTTTGTGACTCTTTTTTGGGGGAGGAAGGGGGAGTGGTATTCTTGACAAAGATGCTGGAGTGGTTTGCCATTTCCTTTTAGTTCATTTTACAGATGAGGTCACTGAGGTGAACAGGGTTAAATGACTTGCCCAGAGTCCCACAGCTAGTGTCTGAGGCTAGATTTGAACTCAGGGAGATGAATGTTCCTGACTCCAGACCAAGCATTCCATCCACTGTGTCATCTAGCTGCCCTTGTGCCACCTAGTTGCCCTTGTACATAGTAGGCACTTACTAAATCTGTCCTTTTTTGTCCATTATACCTAGAAAAATCTCATTCAGGAACAGATTTTAGGTAGTTTGGAAAATTCAAGCCATTATAAACTTCTTGCAGTGACCATTTTTGCTGAAAAAAAATGTTCATAGGGTCTACATGCAGATGAAAATGTATCGTTGAGTATGGTCTTTCATGCTTTGGGACATTAGGGAAAAACACCTTAGTGATTTCCAGTTGTGAAAACTGCATGGGGAAGAACTGATGGTTTTGTAATTCCAGGCTGGACTAGCAGACTACAGCACACAGGGCCTCATCAGTTTGTCATGCCTCATTTGGAACAACACACTGTGGAGCCCAGTCCTCAGCTGCACACGTATCAACCCTCTCTATAGCCCCTAATTATATTAGCCAAACTCATCAGTGATTGATTTATAAATTAGAATACTTTTTTTTTCTAATTTATAGTGGAAAAGGCACCTATTCAATGACAAGAAGATTTACTTCTACTACTTAGAGTTCTTCCTTCCAAGACAGAGCAAATTAATGAACAGAAGGCTATCAGATGAGAGTGAAATCAGAGCAAATGCAGTACCATTATTTGTAGGCTACTTGCTAAGATGATAGCAGAGTCAAAAGAATTATCCCTGTTCTACTATGGAGCATATCTCTTTAGAGAATACGGGCATCCATCAGAGATGTCTCTCTTCCTTGGACTTTTAATTAAAAATAAAAACATTTTTCACTATCTGATTAACCTTATTCAATATTTCTTATGAAACACAGAGAGAGTCAGTTATTACATTACATCATGTTGCATGATCCAAAATTATCATCTATTACTTGCATTTTAGATTGGTTTCCCCATGAGATATTAGGATACTACCTTAAATTCATTGATACCTTATGAGTCATCTCCTATTTTAAAGTGGACTTTTTCTAGAAAGTCTATTCTACATTTTAAGTGTCTACTTGTACAGACACTGTTGGGCCTGAGAGTACAAAGACAGATACAGCATAGTTGGTCTAAGAAGTCTATAATATAGGGGTGTCTAGGTGGCTCAGTGAACAGAGAACCAGCCCTGAAGTTAGGAGGACCTGAGTTCAAATCTGACCTCAGACACTTAATACTTACTAGCCATGTGACCTTGTGCAAGTCACTTAACCCCAGTTGCCCTGCCTTTCCCCCTCCAAAAAAAAAAAGGAAAAAAATTTAATTTAAAAAAAGAAGTCTATAATATAACAGGGGGAGAATATAGGCAAATGACATTCCAGGGTATGTGAAACCAAGAGGAAGATAAGTACAGAGAGGTACAGTTAATTTGCTAAAAGAAATGTGAAAAGGGAGAAATATTTTTTACCTAGGTATGAGAGAGAGAAAGCTGTAGGGGGAGAGTGAGTTGGATAAAGAATCATAGCCAAGGTGAGACATTGGGATATACAGAAAGGAGGAACTTCAATGAGCATAGAAAGAGGTGTCCATCATAGACAGCATCTGGCATGAGTAAAGGTATGTGTTAGAGGGGAGAACAGAGTCAATGAAGAAGAATAGAGTACATCAGGAAATAAGGTAAAAAAAATTAGAATGAAAGAAGATTGGTCCAGTTATGAAGGACACTGAATGTCAGGATCAGAATTTGGACCTTAGCTAGATTTAAAGATGGAAAGTATTTGAGATACTATCTAATTCAAAGACCTCATTTCATTTCACAGATAAACAAAAACTCAGAGGGGTTAAGTGACTGGAAATCCCCTACATAGTTCATCATTAAAACTAGTAAGGCGAGGAATAGGAAGGACTTTATGACCAAAGAAGAATTGGAGAGCATTATAAAATGCAAAATGGATAATCTTGAGTACATTACATTGAAAAGTTTCTTTACAAACAAAGCCAATGTAACCAAGATTAAGAGGGAAGTGGGAAATTGGGAAAGA
>CM053580.1:370999343-371022648 GCA_028627135.1 Pseudochirops cupreus
AAAAAAAACTAGTAAGGTGAGTAAAATTGACAAAGGAGAGAAGATGGAATAAGATATATTTCAGCATCTTCTTGAAGAGTTCCAAGGTGAAAAAGATTCCTTGAAGCAATCCATTCCACTTTGGGATGGTTCTAATTATTAAGGAGTTTTAATGACATCAAGACAAAATCAGCCTCTTTGCAACTTTCACTCATTAATCCTGATTCTGCCTTTTGAGGCCAAAGATAATAAGTCTACTACCTCTTCCACATGACAGGCCTTCAAATATTTGAAGAGAGACATAATATCTCCAACTGATATTCATACAACATGAGCTCAAGGATCCTCACCATTCTGGTTGCCTTCTAGACATTTTCCCACTTATCAATGTTTTTCTTAAACTGGGATATTCCAAACTGAACACAATACTCTAGATGAAGTCTAATGAGGGCAGAGTACAGTGGAACTATCACTCCCATGTTTCTGGAAGCTATGTCCCTCTTAATTAATTTTCTTGCGTATTATAATTCACTCAACTGACTTTGAGTTTGCAATTTACTAAAACTCCCAGATCTTTTCAGAGCAAATTCTCATCTTACAGTTTTGTGGTTGATTTTTTGTTTTGCATTTAAGTACAAGACTTTTCATTTATCCTTGATGAATTTCATCCTATCACATTCAGCCTAGTGTTCTATCTAACCTTTCAAGATCCTTTTGGAAGTGTCTTCTGTTATCCTATACATTTTAGCTATCCTACCAAACCTTGTATCATCTACAAATTTAGTGATCTTCCCATCTACACCTTTATTCAAGTCATTGGTAAAATTGTTAAATGGCATAGGTGAAACAAGTATTCCACTATAGACCTTCTGACATGTTGACTTTGTGCAATCAACAACCACTCTGTAAGTGGGCCAACCAATATGCTTCACATCCATCTGATTAGATTGTCATCAAATCCATATTTCTCCATCTTTACAAGAAATTCATAGCTTCACATCTTCTCCACAAGAAAATATAACCAATCAAGTAGCAAAGCACCCAAAAATCATTTACTAATCAGAGTACACATTTTAAGAGCCAATAAATAAAAGATTTGAGAAGCATAAAGTGAACCATAAGAGTAGCATGTCACTGAACCAAGAGACTATTCAGAAAGATCAGGTGGTAAACAGGGTTAAATGCTGAAAAAGTTTCAGAGACTATTTCATTTATCCTATTCATTAAATGTAAATCCTTATTATTCTTCATTCAAAAAGTGTGCTTTTCTGACCTTATACCCAGATTGTGAATCAATATTTGCCCCTTGGATCTGAATGGCTTCACCTACTACAGTTGGATGTTTTAAGCGTGGAGGTATGAAGTAAGCTTTTTTGTAATCCTATGCCCTACAATAATTACTAGGATGTGGCCAATGCAACAAGGCTAGGAAGGAGTTGAAAGTAATGAGATAACAGTCTTTGTCAAATAAAGGTGGAAGATAAGTAGATTTTAAAGCTCAGAGCAGCTAAGTTTAGTAGAAAATTGGAAGGATTTGGGTAGCAGCTGAATGTCAGGGTGTGCAAACACAAGGTAATGCATTTCAGGGTTTAAAGACTACTATGCATAGGGAATGGATGTCTGTGAGATTTCAAATATACACCACAAAAGGGACCCATGAGATACTGTTAGGCATCATCAAGAAAGGTATTGAGAGAGAGGGGAAAAAAACACAGAAAACATTTTATCCATAAAACTGTAGTGTGTACATATCTGGAAAACTGTGAAATTCTGCTATATAACTTTATAAAAAAAAGAATGAAACTAGGGAAGGTTCATATGAAGTCAACTAAAGTGGTAGGATGATTAGTTTAAGAGTCTAATGCATGAGGAGAGGTAAAAAAAGTTTCTAATAAATCATCCTGTCTGTGGAGCCACGGAGAAAAGATGTAGCTGAATTATAAACAAGCTAGATAAGGTGAAAATACACTTGATCACTCAATCTTGAAACACTAGAAGAGGTGACAACTTGTGAAACTCAAGTGAAATAAGTTTAGGACAAATAAAAGAAGCACCAATGAACATAACTTGTAATGAACTTCAAGAATTCCATTGGGAGATTTACAGAATCTCATTTGGAATGGCCTCAGAAGTCATCTAGTTCAACCCATGACAAAAAAATATCCTGTATAGCTTCCTTGATAGATGATTAACCAACTTCCATGTGAACACCCCTCTACAACCCTCAAAGGCAACCCGTTTCACTTTAGGCCAGCTCAAATAATTAGACTTTCCTTAGAACAAGACAAAAATCAATTTCTGCAACTTCCCATAATTGTGCTTTGTTCGGGCCACTGGGAGCAAACAGAACAAATTTAATGTAATCTCCAACAGTACTTCAAATAGTAAAGACTTATGATAAACATGCCATTTAAATCTTTATCCAAAGCACAGATCAAAAATACACAATGGCACAAAGCAAAACAAAGATCTGAGGGACACTTCACTAGAATCCTCCTTCCAAGTTGAGATTTAGCACTTGTTGGCCACATTTTCTGTCTGACCTTTCAATTTGGTTTTGAATCTACCATTGTCTAGCCTATATCCCTCCATCTAGTCTCCAAGTATAACATGAGTGACATGGTCAAATATTTTGCTAAAATTGAGGTAAATGCTATCTAACGCATTCCTTTTATGTCTAATGAGGTTAGTCTGGCATAATCTCTTCTTGATAGAAGAATTCTGGTTACTTTTGATCACATATTTCTTTTTTAAGTGTTCATTACCAATCCCTTTAAAAAATACATTAAAATTTTTTGCCAAGAATCATAATCAAGCTGCTTAATCAATAGTTTGCTGAAACAATGCTCTTCCCTTTTTTGAAATTCGGGACAGTATGTGCTCTTTTCCATGCTGGCAATTTCTCCATATCTTCATGATTATTTTTTCAAGCATCACTCCCAGGGGCTCAGCAATCATATTAATGGGTTATCTGTAAGGATTTTGAGATCAATGACATCAGCTGAAAAGGAATCAAGAACTTAGGGTAGTTGTACTTCAATATAGTCTAGGGAGCAGTATGCTGGTGCAAAGAATGTTGACACCTGGCATATATGTATGAGCATTGAATTGCATCCCTGAAGAGGCAATAATTACGCAGCATTTATGGAATATGTCCTCCAGCAATAAAAGATTGCTGGTGACTAAACTGGCCAGTGGCAATTCTGCAAAAGGCAAAGATGAAGTGCATTATAAAGTAATGGGATTAGGATATATAAGGAAATTTTGAGATCTGGTCCAATTCCTTTATTTTACAGATGAGGAAACTGTAGCTCAGAAATGCTAAAATGAATTTAATAACCCAATGTCACACAAATAGTAAATGAGAGTGCTGGCATTTTTGAATCCACATCCTCTGACTCCAAATCTTTCAAGGCAAGAGTATAGAGAAATATCTGGCTTTGTATGTTAACATAGTTTACTATTAAATCAGACTTCCCATGTCCTAACACAATTATTTCAAGTTCTGTAATTCACTGGAGTTTCAGTTGGCTTAGCCAAGTAACCAGTGAATGGCTGCCATATTTATTTGCCCCAGGGAGAGTTAGCTTGAGGAATTTCCACTGGTTTTGTTGGCCTAAGGCTGTTGGAGGGGTGTAACAGAAAGCAGGATATCATCACTATATAAAATTCCAGTGACGATAAAAGTCAACCTCTAGACCTTCCTTTTAGCCTGAAGTACCAATTACCAAAACATTTCATCTGCCCCTAGGATGGGAACCACACATACAAAAAAAATAAAATAAAATAAAATGATGCCAAGGCTCTGTCATCTAAGATATGCTTAACCTTTGAACTTGTCATCCAAGAAACAGCCATGCCCACACAAAGTGTTGACCTTACCTCCTCTATTGACCACTGAATGCATACTGGGCTTAAATTATCAAGGTCCTGAGCCAGTATGAAAGTGTTGGTGTATTTATAATTCAACTAGAGTTTGTAAATGTTAGATCTAAAACTGGAAAGTATCTCAAGGGCCCATCCTCTAATTTTACAGATGAAGAAACTGAGGCCCAGGGAAATGAAATGAATTGACCAAGGTCATATAGGTAATAAGGAAAAAAAGATGCTCTGTTAACCTAGCTCATCTGGCTCCAGAACTAAAGGGATTTCAACTGTAGCATTTTATAAATGGGAATTCCATTATCTAGGACAAATTCAGGTTAGGTAGGGGAAAAGGTGGTCTAAAATTTAATGGTCAGAGTTTCCTATAGACAGAAATCACGGGAGTTAAGGAGGTTGAGAAACTAAGAGATGAAAGTTTTGAAAGGAGTCAGGGCTTGAAGTGAAGAAGATTATGAATCAGGTACTTAGCTTATAGGGAAGGAGACAGACCCTGAAAATCCACAGATAAGAACATTGATCTGGTCAGGATTAAGGTAACTTTAAAGGAGAATAGAGATTTTTACTAAGTAGCAAAGAGAAAGTTGGAAAGTATCATGAGAGACCAAGAAAATACCATCTCTTCCTCTTAGCCCTGTGTCTAATATAATGGGATGAAGATCTACTACTAAGCTTGTAGAGAGTGTCAAGAGACATAGTGTCTTCAAGAGAAATTGAGCTTTCAGTGAATCCAAAGGATGGAAGGAATATGAGAAAAATAGATATAGGATGAAGCAATTTGCTACAAAAGGCAAGGGTTCCAGGGGTGAACAGAATGAACCCAAACTGCTTTCTTTCTGGACTCTAGATGTGGTACATATCCCAGGCTGGGCAACTTGATAAGGGCAATTTCATTTGGAATATGGGGAGGGATTTAGGAGGGAAATGGTGACAGCCTAGGACTGGCTAGGAGATGATCAGTTGGGCAGTTGGAATTCTGCAACAGGAGAAGAAAGACAATTCCCCTCCATTTCAATACCTGTATCAAAGCCCTAGTTGCCTCCAATCTAGTTACATCCATGATTCCAATTAACCAGTTAGTAAGCATTTATTAAATGCTTACAAATAGCTCTAGGCACTGGGCCAAGTCTGGGGATACAACCTCAAAGAATGAAACAATCCCTATTCTCAAGCAGTTCCATCCCAATTATAGCAACTTGCATTTATATACATAGTGTTTTCAGGTTCATTAAAGAAAACAAACACCCTTCCTTAAAATTCCTTCTTTGCAACCTTAAACTATTGCCATAGCATTCTAGTTAGTCTCGCTGTCTCTTTTCACCTCATTCCAACCCATGCTCATGCAGCTGCTTGAAGTGATTTTCCCAAAGCACATCATTCATCAGTGTCTCCAAACAATTTCAAAGACCTTCTGTTTGACGTTTAAAGTCTTGCATAACCTAAACCCAACCTGGTTTTTCAGTTTTCTCATACATTTCTCCCATCCACGCACCCTAGGACAAACTGGCCTTCTTGTTCTTCTTGCCTGTGGACACTGTCTCTTATCTCTGGGCCTTTGATAGTCTGTCCCCAAGTCTGGAATATCTTCCTCCTCACCAGAATATCTTAGAATCCCTTACTCTTGTCAAAGCTCAGCACAGGTACCACTTTCTATGAGCAACTTTTTCCTGATCCATCCTTAATATGTATCCATCTCCTATGTGACCCTGGTTAAGCCAGTTAACACACACACACACACACACACACACACACACACACACACACACACACATCTATAATGTATATGTATATATATGTGTGTATGTGTATGTATATATTTATGTGGGTGTGGGTGTGTATGTATATACCTTGATTTTAAGCTACTTGAAGACTAGGAAGGGTTTGCTTTTGGCTTTTTATCGATACCTATCAGGATCAAAGATTTAGAGCTAAAAAGGAACTTGGATTTATTTTCCATCTACTCCAACTCTCTCATTCTACAGATGAGGAAACAGACCCTGAGAGGTGAAAAGGCTTGCTTCAAGTCACACACAGTAAGTGACAGAGCTCGTTGTTCAGTCATTTCAGTTCTGTCTGATCCTCCCTGAAACCATTTGGGGTTTTCTTGTCAAAGTTACTGGAATGGTTTGCCATTTCTTCCTCCAGCTCATTTTATAGATGAGGAAATCAAGGCAAACAGGCTAAAGTGACTTGCCAAGGGTCACACAGCTAGGAAGGGTCTGAGTCCATATCTGAAACCAGGTTTTCCTGACTCCAGGCCCAAGCGCATTATCCACTGAGCCATCTAGCTTCCCATCAGCAGTACATACTAGCTGCTTAATTACATGTTGATAGGATGATGGAATCAGGACATCACAGAGCACCTTTCAGAGATAGCCTTTTTCCAATATTTGGTATCAATGTCTTATTAGCCACTCAGGAACTGGTTTAGCACATTTTACTCTAATAATGACATGTTCTATACAGTTCTCAACATAGTATCATAAATCTAGATATGGAAGGGAACACCAACCCCCCCCCCATTTTAGAGACAAGGAAAGTGAGGATTAATAAGGTTAAGTGACTTGTCCAAGGTGGGATTCAAATCTACTTCCTCTGACTCTAGACCTAGCATTCTTTCCATTCTATCATGCTTCCCTTCAATCTGTCCTCGATTGAAAACTCCCAGAAGGCAAACTGTTCATCCCGATAAGTTTCTATGTCCAAAATCTGCCAGTGCCCTGGACAATTCTAAGCTTGATAAATGTTTTTAGATAAGAAAGAAGATAAGGGCTTTATGGTGCCCTCCAACTCTCCATTCCTAAGGAACTGACTAGTCACAGTAATCTCTTACCTGCCTTCATCTGCTTCAAATCATTTGTAGCTATATAAGATGGGCTGTTTCCATGGGAGTAAAAGCAAAGGTTTCTCCTATCTGCTTATGCATTCTCAAAATGGTATAACAGATATTCTTGCCCATATAGAGATGGGAGATAAAATTCGGATAAGCATTTTAACATACTCTTAGATTGACTTAACCCAGGATTTTTTTTTTAGAAACTCAGCATTTTCTCCCTGGTGCTTTAAAACTAACTCCATCCAACTTTCCTATCCAGATCCTGAATTCTTTTCTTCTGGGACTTGATGATTTTTGACAGTCCATTAGCTAAGCCCACAAGATTAGAATATTTTTTACAAGATATCAGGAGAATAAATTCAAGACATTTTTTCCTGCTGAAATAACACCCAGAACCACCTCCTAAGTATTTAATCAGTAAATGGTACGTGCCTTTTGATTTAAACATGAAAGAAATTCATTTAAAATAATTGATCATGGATATTATTTTTCAAAGAAAGCACTGTAAGTTTATAGGGGGCATCTTTTACTACCAACAGTTTTCAAGCCACATTAAGAGAATCTTGTAACTTAAAACTTCAGCAAACAAGTTGTAACTGCAAAGGTAAAAAGCTTGTCTAACAATTGGAGTTTGATTTATCTAACTCCCTAGCATCATCATTTCCAGGTCCTGTTTTGTTATGTTTTTTTTTTTCTTTTCTTATTTTTTTTTTCTTTTAGGTTTCATTTTCTTGCTGGCCAATGGTTTATAATAACAGCTTTGTCTGGCCTTTGAATTCTTCATTGTCATTTAATGCCAGCTGGAGTCTTGAGGAGCCTTGGCTTCTCTTCTAGCTTTTAACTTCTCCAGACGGTCATTAATTGTTTGCTGAAGGAGTAGAAGATCATCAGATAATGCAGCTTAACCCCTCCCAGGCCAATGGCCTGTGTAGCCTGGGATCTTTCCCTTTCAAACCCCTCCTTCTCCCTTCAAAAAAAGACTCATATCCACTTCAGGAGGATTTTGAAGTGTCCTTTTCTTGGGTCTTAAAAAGGGTTAATTCACTTTAAAAACCAACATTTATTTGCCCTTTTTAGCATTTGCACTCTGTCCCTGGAAGACTAGTTGCTCTCCTTGGGCATGTATATTCCTTTTCTTTCCTCCCTTCTCTTCCAAATGCCTTATTGAGAGGTTTATGACTCTATTAAAATGGAGTGGCATGTGTGGTGTTTTTCTTTTGGTCAAGAAACTCCAGATCCTAACTGGTCTCCCTCCTCCAACTCCATCTAAGTGGGATTTTGATCCTTGCACAGCAGGAATCTAAATCCTCTGTTCAAGAAGGAACATTTGCTGAAGCTCCTTCTCAGTGGTTCAATACAACAAATGTTCAGAATTGGCAAATATGCACCTTCCCATCACATCATCCCAGCCTCCGCAGCCCAGAACTACTTTTCTTAATGGTACTACCTTCTTAAAAAATGCCAAAGGGCTTTACAAAGATAAGAGTAGACTAAAACACTTTAATGCCATTAGGATAAGTGTCTTGTAGGACATTGGCTCAACATGTAACAGACATGCTGAATTTCTGTACTTCAGGTATTTTTTTCCTCCTGTCAGCAAATCAGGCTACAACCAGGTGGGGTACATTTCAAAGCACCTCAGAACAGTTTATTTTTTACCTCTGAACTATCACGACCACAGATAAACCTTGGGAAGGAGAGAATCATTCAGTTGAACCTCACATTTGGCCCCCAAGTGCAAAGTGCACCCAGACGGTTTCCAGCTGGGAAAACATTTCAGTTTATAGGCCTGGAACCAGTGGGCATCTTGTCTTGGCCTGGCCTCAGGAGATCCTCTGGTAGTTCTTTGAGTTAACCTTACGTTGATGTTATAAGACATTATGTCTTTCTGTTCTCCTTTTCAGAATATTTTTGGGTGCCTGTTGTGCTGACAACTTTACAGAATGTCCTCAAATCTGGGGAGAAAAAACTGGAAAAGAGAAGCACTATAAAGAAGAAGGTAGCATTTAAACTAATCTTAAAATTATAGCCCTATACCTCTACATACTAGTAGAAGAAAAGATTTATTTTCAACATTCAAAGGAAAACTGTGAAAACAAATATTTCATTTCTTTGAAGGCACTAATGATTTTTTGTAATAATTATTAATTATTTTATTATTCAAATAAAGAATTATTACAGTAATGATAATAGCTAACATCCATATGGTACTTTAAGGTTTGCAAGACCTTTACAGATATTATCTCATTGGATCCTCACAATGTCCCTGAGAGGAGCTTTTGTTATCTCCATTTTATAGATTAAAAAAAAACAAGGAAGACAGTGGTTAACTCAGGTCTTCCTGTCTCCAGGTCCAACATAGTTAACATTTGCATAGAAATTTAAGGTTTGCAAAACACTTCGCATTTATTATCTCATTTGAACCTCACAACAGCCCTGTGGGGTGCATCCATTATGTTCCCCATTTTTCAGATGAGGAAATTGAGAGTGGGGGAGAGTAAACTACTTTCCCAGGGTGACTGAGCTAGTAAGTATCCAGATAGGATTTGAATTCAAGTTTTCCCAATTTCAAGTCCATCATTCTATCTACTCTACCATCTAGAAAAGGAACAATTGAGTCATGGGAGAGAGTGTTCTTGTTATTTTTAAAAATGGTCATTTCCTTGCTTATATAACTTTACCCCTTTCTCATCAACCTTGGTTTGCCAAATGGCACCTTATCTAGATTGACCAGCTTAAACCACTTCAAAAACAAAGGCCAAGCCCAGTAGCTATAAAAAACACTTTAAGAAATATTTATTCAAGATAACTGGCATTTATCTTTTGAAAGAAGAGACATGAGACAATACCCCCAACCCATTCATTTGAAGTTGTGGAAGGTTCATGAGTCTTATAGATTGTACACATCTTCAAATCTCTTCAATGTATATGATTGGTTATGCTGATCTTTTTTCTACCCCTCTTCCTCTTTAAAGATACTATTTATTATTTGGGATGATTTTCTGAGAGAGAGGGGAATATTGGAAAAAATTATAGTCATGTGAAAAATGCACCAATCAAAACTTATTTAAAATAACAATAACTGGCATTTATTTAGCACTTTATCCACATTACCTAATTTTAATCCCGCAACAAACACTATGCGGTATCTTTTTTTTTTTGAGAGGTATGATTTTATCAATATCCAGCATAGAAGTTCCCTCCACTAGAGAAAACTGAAAATTTACCTGGAATTTACAGGTTTAAAGAGTTTCCTTGGCACACTAGGAGGTTAAACATTACCAGCAATGCTATCCAAACTTGATGGAAAATGAGGCTCATACAAATTAAGGACTTCATCAGCAGTCATACAGCTCGTAAGGGGTGTGCCCCTAAAGCAGGTTTTTCATGACTGAGTCTACTTTTTCCAACTGCAAAACAGAAACTAAAGAATTTAGGTGCAAGGGCTAAGGGCTTCAAAAGAGAAAAGCAAGTTTCAGAAGTAAACAGTTGTGGGCGGCTAGGTGGTGCAGTGAATACATAATACATATAACACATAATACAATATATTATGTGCTGAAGCCAGGAGTACCTGAATTCAAATCCAGCCTCAGACACTTAACACTTATTAGCCATGTGACCTTGGGCAAGTCACTTAACCCCGATTGCCCTTCCTTCCCCCCTCCAAAAAAAAAAGAAAAGGAAAGAAAAAAGGAAAAAAGAAAGAAATAGGATAGATAAGGGACAGGGAGGGGAAGAAGTAAGTAGCTTGGTGGAAAATATACCCACATGAGGAAATCTAGGAACTCAAAGGGAAAAGAACCTTTGTGTGAGAATCAGTTACATCAGAAATAGGAGGGCTGTTGTCATCACTGTATGATACAGAACACCAAGACAGAAAGAGGAAAGCGATGGTGAATATGGCAAATAGATCATAATCCTGGAAGAAAAGTGATTGGGGACTTCAGTTATCTGGACATTTACTGGAGCTCTCTGTCAAAAACACAGCAGGTCATGACTTCTTGACTTGCTTTAGTGATAATTTCTTCCTTCAAAAGGTCTAAGAAACGAAAAGAGGAAATTCTAGTTTGGATCTATTACTTACCAAAGCAGTGGAACTGGTTCCTGACATGGAAATTATGGGAATCTTGAGAGTAAGTGACCATTCGATTTTACATACAGTTTTTGATTAAGAGAAAGAAAGCTGAGAATGTTCTGACATTTAATTTAGATCTAGGAAAAGCAGATTTCAAAGGGCTCAAAGAAAGGATACATGAGATCATATGGACTAAAATTCTATAACCCAAGTCAGTCCAGAAGGATTGGCAAGCTCCTAGAATGACATTTTGAAGATGCACATAAATCATTCTGGTAATGAAGTGGGGAGAAAGATATATGTCTAAAGATACTATTATGGATACATTTTTAAAGGATATGGACAAAAAATGGAAGTGAAGAAGGGTACCAGAGTATTATAAAAATAGAGTCAGTGGCACAAGGTGACTGCACACCCCAATAACCCCTGCTACCAGGGAGGCTAAAGCTGGTAGATCACCTGAGCTCAGGAGTTCTGAGCTAAAGCTGATCACGTGTTTCCACCAAGTCTGGTATTAATATGATGAGCCCTTGGGAACAAGGGTTCACCAGGATATCTAAAAAGGAGAAAACCAGTAGGTCAAAGCTTATGTGCCTCAGTAGAGAGATTGGACCATGTGTGGCCATTTCACTTCCAGCATGGGCAAAATAGGGAAATCCAGTCTAAAAAAAAAAAAGAATCATGTCAACTTCAAAACAAGCTGAGTTGGTTCAAATAAGGAAAGGGGTTTTTTTTTTGTTTTTTTTTCCCCCCAACAGAACTAAGTTACCATTCATTGCTGTGGGTGTCTCCAATAAGAAACAACATTAATGGTTCAGTGTCTACTTGGAGAAAGGTCTACAGGTTAATGCCCCAGGTATCTGTGTTTGGCCTTGTGCTGTTTAACTTTTTAAATTAAATGTCTTCTAAGAAAATTAACATGAAGATAATTAACATGCAGACAATAAACTTGTGACATGGATTAAGTCACAGTCACATAGATGTCAGACTTCTCCAATATCAGGTGTCACAAATCTGGGAGTGATAAGTGGAACACTGGATGGCAGAGTCTGGTTTCACAAAGATCATGACAGGTTGGAACATTGGGCTGAATTTAAAGACATGCATTTAGCATGGATAAGTGTCAGGTTTTTCATGGGTTCAAAATCTCAGCTTTACAAGGGCAAGATAGGGGCAGCATAGCTAATTAGACAGCAATTCATCTGAAAAAGCTCAGGGAGTTTTAATGGACTGCAGGCTCAAAGTGAATCAACAGTGGGATATGACAGCCGAGAAAAGTAATGTGACTTCAGGCTGAATTAAGAAAGGTCTAGCCTCTAGCAGATACTTATAAGCTGTGTAAACCTGAGCAAGTATTTTAACTCTATTTAACTCAGTTTCCTCAATTATAAAATGGAGACAATAATAGAACCTACTTCACAGGGTTGTTGTATGATTCAAATGAGATGATGTGTTTTGTTTTTTTTTAAATTAATAAAAGAGCTTGGCATGGTGATTCCCTTCTACTGCCTTTTCTCTTCCCCTTCCAGAATGAGAAAATGAACTTTGCCCTCATCAGACCACATCTGGCATATCTTCTTCAGTTCTGGGGATCACAGTTTAAGTTAAAGACCATACAGAGGATGACAACCAGGACCGTGAGAGGGTTGTATTCAGATCAGTCAAAGGAACCGTGGGTGTTAATCCACAAGGCTTTATTAAGCATCTACTGTGTGCAGTCACTGTGCCAATGCTTGGGATCAAAATACAAAGAATTAAACAATTCTGTCTCTCCAAGAACTTATATTCTATCAGGGAGACAACTATTCAGATATAAGTATATAAAGAATAAAATTAAAGAGAATGCAAACAAAGTAGCAGAATATAGGTAATTTGGAGAAGAAGGTCATTAGCAGTTGGGGGAAGTCAAGAAAGACTTCATGTAGGAAGCTGTGCTTTAGCTGTGTCTTGAAGGAAGATAGGGATTCTATGAGCAGAAGTGAGGAAATAGTGCTATTCTGGCAGGGGGCACAGGAAATGCAAAAGTTTGGATGTGGGAGAAGGTGTGCTGTATGTGAGAAACAGAATAGAGCATGTTTGGATTGCAGAGAATGGGGAAAGGAGTAGTATTCAGTGAGTATCAAAAAAAAATAGGTTGGAGCCAGGTTATGAAGGACTTTAAAAGCTAAACAGAGGAATTTATATTTGATCTATGAGGCAATAGGGAGACGGTGAAATTTATTGAGTAGGGAAAGGCCAGATCTGCATTTAAAATCATTTTGGCAGCTGTATGTAGGGTGGATTGGAAAGGAAAAATACTTGAGCCAGGGAGATAAATTAAGAGGTCACTTACAAAAGCTCCAGTGAGAGGTAATGAGGGCTAGAACTAGGGTGGTGACTATGTAAGCAAAGAGGAGTCAGATGTGAAAGATGTGGAAGCAGAAACAACAAGGTTAATATACCTCCTGATGTCCCCTCAAATAACACAGACTTTCAACTTATCAACCTACTTAATTGGCATGCAGTAATTTTTCAGTCCACCTCTGTCTCACATGAGGATAGTCATACATTTCTTTCTTTCTTTTTTTTTTTTTTTGCTTTTTGGAAAGAGGAGGCAGGGCAATTGGGGTTAAGTGACTTGCCCAAGCCCACACAGCTAGTAAGTGTTAAGTGTCTAAGGTCAGATTTGAACTCAGGTCCTCCTGATTCCAGGGCCAGTGCTCTATTCACTCCGCCACCTAGCCGCACCCATACCTTTCTTTTTACCAGCTCCCAGGAGAGTTTGACCCCCATGGTCCAGACAGAATACTGAAATTCCTCTCTCTTTTCAAAATATCCCATCCATCCATCTTTCTCCCTAACCCTATTTTATAAACTCACCAAAACCTCTAGTTAGTCAAAACTTCTCTGTTTTCCAGGTAGATCAGTCCAATCCCTACCTTATGTTCCTTTGAAATTTTAACCCTGTGGCTTAATGATTCAACATTATTCTATGGCCCACATTCAAATCCTTTGCCCCCCTGATCTGACTTCTCCTTTTCAGTCTTTTGTGTGATCAACATCCATATCTGATCCTGTAACTAAGTATGTGTCCTTTAAGGAGCTGCTCAGGCCCCTCTCCTTTTCATTCTACAAAGTCTTTGTGTCTCTCTCTCTTGCTATCTCTTTCTGTCTCTGCCTCTGTGTCTCTCTGTTTCTCTCTATATCCATCTCTGTCTCTCTATCTCTCTCTCTGCCTGCCTCTGTCTGTCTGTCTCTCTATCTTTCTCTCATCAGCTCCCAAAGTTCCAGTATCATCTCTATACAGATTACCCAAATTTCTGTGTCAAGCCCTCATTTCTCTTTTGAGTTTCATGCTGTGGATAGTTTCTTCCCCTCAAACCCTCTCCTATCTCTAACTTTCATATCAAGAAAGCACCACCCTCCTCCTAGTCATCCAATTTCACAGCCTACGTTTCATCCTTACTTCCTTGCTCTCACATGTTTCATATCTAATCTGTTGCCAAGGCTTTTTGACTTCACCTTCATAAAGTCTTGCGTCTGTGACCCTCTTCTCTCCTCTTGCCCCTGGCGCAAACCCTCAATATCTAATGTCTAGACTGTGGCAATGGCCTTTTAGTTCATCTCCCTGCCATGAGACTCCCCACTCCAATCCATCCTCAATTCAGCTGTCAAATTGATCCTCTGAAAGTGCTGGTCCAACATATCCTTTTCCCATTCATTAAACTTCAGGGGCTCCTTATCAAGAGACTTTGATAGTCTATGGATAGACTATCTATGGATAGACTGTCAAACCTTCTGTCCACATTCAAAGCCCTTCAGCACCTTTCCCCTTCTTCCCATCTAGTCTTCTTATACTTCACTCACCCCTAGCACTCTGTGATGTTGTGACACTCCATTTCCAGCTCTGGGCATTTTCATTGACTGTTTCCCCTTTCCAGAAGTCCCTACTGACCTCTACCTTATGACTTCTTTAAGTCCCAGTTAAAATTCCACCAAGAAAGCTTTCCTGATGCCCTTTAATGCTCATGCCTTCCTTCTGTCAATTATCTCCAGTTTATCATTAATATATTATGTCTGCACAGGTTGCTTGCATGTTGTCTTCCTTGACTATGAGATTTTTTTTTTCTTGAGAGTAAGGTCTGTGGCTCAGTGGACAGAGTGCTGGGCGAGGAGTCAGAAAGACTTTTTGTCTTCCTAAGTTCAAATTCAACCTCAGAAACTTACTAGCTGTGTGACCCTGGACAAGTCACTTAATCCTGTTTGCCTCAGTTTCCTCATCTGCAAAATGAGCTGGAGAAGGAAATAGTAAACCACTGTAGTCTGTGCCAAGAAAACCCAAATGGTGTAACAGAGTCAGAAATGATTGAAAAACAATTTTTTGTGCCCCCAGCACTTAGCATGGCACCTGACATATAGTAGGTACTTAATAAATGCTTATTGATCGACTTGAAATTCCATAGTATTCATATATTAGATTCATATAATTCAATAAACAATTACTGATAAGCATGAGTTGTGCAATTTTGAGATCTCGGTACAATGGGAAGTGAACGTTTGGCAATTAACATTTTATCTCATTACACTGAAATTTAATACAGTTTTATACATGGAAATTTATTAACATAAAACATTTTAATAAATACATAAGTCTAGGATTAAATGTATTATGACTGAAGACCTGAGAGGCAGCATGGTGTGGTGTGGAGAGCTGGCCTTTGGGTCAAGAAGACTGAGTTTAAGGTCTCAATCTAATAGTACTGGCTGTTTAACCCTGGGCAAGGCACTTTACTTCTTAATTAAGTCTCTGAGACCAGAAGCTGGTAGAGGGAGTGTCCTCATCAGGAGACTTCCTCTGTCACTGAAATCACAGGTCTAGACTGGGAGAAAAAAAATGGAAGTGCCCCTTTACCAAATGTTTAGGTCTACCTGGGTGTATATTTCAGAAATTCTATTCCCTCACTAATTCATTCACTGCTATTTCAAATGTGTTTCCAGTCATTGTTTCTTTACTGCTGCTTTTTGGATCATTGCTCTTCTCGTCTGCTCAGAGCAGCATGCTTATTTCTAAAAGCCAGCTGTGTCCACAAAATGTTAGGAAACAGAGTTTGTGCAGCCAAAGGGAACTGCCCATTATCTTGCTGCCGAATCTGGAGGATGAGTTTCCAGAGATGGTTTTTCATTCCAGACCCTTCTGTTCAGCCAAGTGGACATGGTCATTCTTTCTTGAGTTCTTTAGACTCAAGTAAAATAGGAAAATAACCTTATCTCCTTGCTTATTTTAATATTTTGAGGATATAAAATGTCGAAAAATTGAGTACTGCCTCTACCCAACACAAATCATAATCCCTCTGGGTTAATAAACCATCTTAATGGATAGCCATGGCCAAAATTTTTTTTAAAAAAACAACCCTTATGTGACCAATCTTTTGAAAATGAACCTATCTGAACTTGCCCAGGTTGGTCCTCAAATGGCAGCTATGCAATCTGTCCCCCAACTGGTAGTCAATACTTTTCAAGCTGGGTAGCACCTGCTAAAACTCACAGTCTTCTGACAGAAGATCCTTTAAAAACACAGGGTCACTATCACATAGTAGAGAGTGTTGGCCTTCATATGAGAAAACCTGACTTTGAATACTGCCTCAGATGCTAAACGCAGGATTCTGAGCTAGACACATAACCTCTCGTCAGCTGTCTTCTTTGTAAAATGAGGTAGTTTGGCTAGATGGTCCCTAAGATCTCTTGTAGCTCTAAATCTACAATTAGGTAGACACTCTATCTGCCATATTGAGGCATTAGGAAAGGTCCCCTCTCCCTCTTATCACCCTCTAACTCTTGAAATTATTCTGTTACATACTTTGCATTTACTTGTTTATATACACACAAGACTCTATCTTCTGCCACTGTCTGGCTCCAGCCTTTCTTTGCAGATTTATTGCACTTGTATTACTGGCATCTAAGAAGTCAAAATTCCAGTCAAACTGGTTGGTTTGCTACTCACTATATGTAACATTCTGTCTCCCATCTCTATGTCTTTGTACTTACTGGCTCTCGTGTCTTCAATGCGCTTCCTTCTGACTCCCATCTTTCAGAATCCAGGGTTCCTTCCACATTCAGCCCCAAATCCATCTTCCATATGAATCCTTTCCTGTTCCCAGAAGCTACTAGTTCCTGCCTTCCATACTCTGTGTGTGTATGTCTCTTCCTGTCTCTTTCTGTGTCTTTCTCTTTCTGTAAACACACATATTTATATCTACATACATACATTCATATGTATACAGAAACATATGCATGCACATACACATATAGACATCTATATATAATATATATATGATAAAGTTTATATTTATCATAATTTCTATTATTTAAAGTATATTTCTATTCCTTAAAGTACATATACTTAATTAGGTGGCACAGTGGTTAGAGTGCCTGGCATGGAGTCAAGAAGACTCATCTTCCTGAGTTCAAATCTGGCCTCAGCTACTTATTAGCTGTACAACCCTGAACAAGTCGCTTAACCCTGTTTGACTCAGTTTCCTCATCTGTAAATGAACTGGAGAAGGAAACGGCTAATCACTCCAGTATTTTTGCCAAGAAAATCCCAAATGGGGTCACAAAGAGTTGGGCATGACTGAAAAATGACTGAATGTACTTAATAATGTACATAAATAATGTATATGAATAATGTAATAAATACTTAATGTACATAATAATGTACAATACACATAAAGTATATAAATGCTCATACACATTAATGTACACATTGTTTCCCCCATTAGAATGAGAATTTTTGGAGGGCAGGTACTGTTTCCCTTTTGCCTTTGTATTCTCAGCATTTAACATCATACTTGGCACATAATAGACTCTTAATAAATGCCTGTTGATTGACGATCAACATATCCTCTTGTGGAAAGCAAGTCCCTGACAAACTGATCCATCTTTATGTTTGTATTCTTAGCAACGAGTAGAGTGTGTAACTAACACATAGTAAATGTTTCATCTATATCAAATTGAACTGGATTGCTGTGGCTTCTTTATATTCCTTATATCACTTACTTGGTTACTACTGATACCGAACTATAAAATGATTGTGATACTATCAATCACATTCAAAACAAATGCAACACAATTATTAAGTGTCTACTTGTGTGCAGAGAATTATGTTCAGCACTTGAAGAGATAAACTGTTTAGATGGTTCCTGCCCTGTGGAGTTTATAATCTAGTGGGCAGATAAGAGCTAGCCTCAAAGCTAACAAGGTCCACGTTCAAGTCCTGCATCTGAGACACAAAGTTTGCAAGTCACTTAATCTCAACGTTCTACCCATCAGTTGTAGAAAAGGTGCTGGTCTGCCTTGGCAGAGGAAATGCTTCCCCACAAACACCTTATGCCAATGAAATCCCAGGTCTAGTCACTATCCTTAGTAGATAATAAATGAATCAAATAGTTGCAAACAAAATGTTATGCCAGATCTGAGGGAAAAGGTCATTTCCAACAAAGAGGCAGAGGAGAGATTTCCTAGGGGAGGTGGTCTTTGAATAGGATGTAAAAGCTGAGTAGGAGTTCAATAGATGAAGATGGCTAGGAAGGATCTCCCAGTTATGGGAACAATGTGTGCAAAGGAACAAGAGATGTAAAGAGCATTATGCATGTGAGAGGCACAGAGTTTTCCAGTCCAGATAGAGCTTGAATAGGAGTAATATGATTGCATATATATATATATATATATATATATATATATATATATATCATATATATTATATTTAACATATATATTATATATATAGTGAGTAATATGAGATAAAGCCAGATGGTCCCATACGTTTTCAGCCTTAAGCCCCTAGTCTTTTCTTGAAAAGTCAGAAATTCTCAGTCCCACATACTAAATTCTTTAGGATAAAGTATTTTCCCACATAGCTAATGACCACAGGCCTATTTTTTTTGAGGGGGGAAGGCAAGGCAACTGGGGTTAAGTGACTTGTCCAAGGTCACTCAGCTACTTAAATGTCAAGTGTCTGAGGTCGAATTTGAACTCAGGTCCTCCTGACTCCAGGTTCAGTGCTCTATTTACTGTGCCACCTAGTTACCCCAGGCCTATTTTTTTAATCTGCCTCTTAGTTTAGGGCTCTTCTGTTAGAGATCAGATATTAGTTAATGGTGAACATTCCACATACTTCCAAATTTTAATCTCTGAAGGCCAGGCTATAAAATAGGTAATGGTTGTTTGACAATAACTACCAAACAGCACTGAGGTCTGCAGCTACTTTGTTTTCATATCCTAATATTTCATAGTCCCGCATAGCTGAATGAGTGGTGGGTGAATGTCTCATTGTGATAACCAATGTTCTCAAAGTTTATGTCAATGGACTATGACTTCTGGCAGATCCTACCTAGCTGGGTAAGGTTTTGACTATAGAGGTCTGTATCATTCGTCTGGGATACAGGTTTTAAACCTTTTGAATATGGTATTAGTTTAGAGGAGGAAATGGCTTATTAGAAAGTGAGTCATCAAGTGATGGGTTTTTTATTTTGTTTTGGTTTGGGGTTTTCTTTTTGGCTACACAGAGCACTGATGGTCTACTAAGGAAAGGGAAAAATTGTTGTGATTTGCCTTTTTGGAAAGAGTATCCTCTCTCATGAATCAGAATCCCTGCTTGGGATAATGAATAGATACACCTGTATCCAATTAATTCCTAGCTGGCTAGAAAGTCAGAAACTCAAGTCCAAATTCAATCTTTTACTCAATTATTCTGTTAAATGAGGTGAGAGCAGTCTTTTGTCTCAAAGTAATTTCAAGATAGTTGTTTGCTATGTTCTAGTCCTAGAGAATTCTTTCCCAAGATCCTTAAAACATTTTTAATGTATATCATTTTAAAAATGCTCACCATGTTATTGGTATCACTGCTTTTTGGTATTGCAGAGAAGCTAATTAGTTCCCTAAGATAGAAAATGAAATACTCAAGGAAACTTCTATCGCAAAACTTTTATTTTTCATCAGCTCAAAACTCAAGCAGGAAATTAAGCATTGATCTATGCTTCTCATGCTAGCACCAAAAGATCATCAGACAGAGCTCCATCTGAAGAAATAATCAGTGATAATCAACCAATAAACATTTATTAAGCACTTACTTTGTGTCAGAAACAGTATTGAGTACTAGGATTGCAAAGGAAAAAAAAAACCTAGTATCTGTCTGTAAGGAATTTAAATTCTGGTGGGTCAGACATGGACATAAATAGGTACATACAAAATTCATGAAGATTGAATCAAATGAAAACTTGGAGAAGGCACTAATGAGTGAGTGGGGAGGGAGGAACGAGGAAAGCAACCTGCAGAAGGTCATGTTGGAGCTGAATCTTGAAAGAAGCCAGGTGGATTCCTTTTTGCTCAAGGAAAAAGATACGAGCTCTGCATTTGGGCATGTAAAGTCCTCAACATTTTGGCTCCAAACTATGTCTCTAGCTTTATTTTATATTATTCAATAGTCCAACCAAATTAGGCTTCATTAAACTTAGCATCCCATCCTATATCTTCATGCCTCTGGACAAGCTGTCTCTCATGCCTAGAATACACTCCCATATCACCTCTTATCTTCTTTCAAGACTCTGGTCACATCATCTCCTCCATAAAACCTTTCCTGATCACTTTGTGAGTCCCCCAATTGTCAATGTTTTTTTCCTCCTCACATTATATTGTATATAATCTTCTGCATACATGAGAGAGGCAGCTGTTCCTAGAGCTCCCTTCTCTGTACCTAGTCATGTGGTTGCCCACTGGCTTCATTTCTTCAAAAGCCTATCTTCTCAGGACATAGCAGGAGTTTCAGTTGTCACAGCCAATGGATCATTATCGCTACCCCAGCTATTCCAAGGACAGTACTGCTTTTGACTCTAGACAAGGTTTTCTTTCAGAAAGGGGGGAAGGGTTAAAAAAGGATTCATGTCTTGTTGGGACATGAAACAGTGTTTATGAGACTTCTAATTACTCATTTTACTTCTCCTGAGCATAGTCTGATCAAACACCAAACTCATTCTTCTCTCTAGTGGTCTCTTTCTCTTCAATACTGACTCTTTCCTTTGAGTTATCCCATTCCTATTGCATGCTTAGATGCAATCCTTGAAGGGACTGAAATGTCTCATACAGTCATTTGTTCATGCTCTGAAATTGGAAAGAAGAAGATAAGTCAGATCCAAGTGATGGGTTACCTCTTTATGTAGTATATTCAGGGAATTCTAGCATAGGAACCATTCAGGGAATTTAATCTAATAATGAGTCTTATGTGGCCAGAAGTCATCTCCCACCACACCCCAAGATCCCACATTGTCACTAGGAATGATTACTGAGCTTACTATACAAGGGAGGGGGAAAGGCGCTTAGACATATCTACTAAAATTATCTTTTACATGCTGTATCTCTGTAAAGCCAAGCATGAGCAGCTTTTCAGAAGAATGCTACTGTGAATAGCTTTTAACATTCTGATTACCCAGTATAGAGAACACTATTTATTCCATAACAAATCAAAGCAAAACATTCACAGTAAATCAAAGTACAGCATTCACAATGTTATAACTTATCACAGAAAATCAAAATACAGTGTTAACAACAACTTATCACAGAAAATGGCCACATAATTTCCACTACAATGGTCACAAAGTTTTCAACAAAGAACAATCATTTAGTAACTCAGTCTTTTGATCATCCTTAAGGAGGTTTGCCTCCTCAAGGAACACAAAGTACAATAGTCAACGTTCTCCTCTCATGGGGCACACTAAATTAACTCAACAGTCACTTACTCAGTCATCAATCACTGAGTACAATCATTTAGTCAGTCAATCATTCAACCAAATTGATCATTCAATCATCCTTCATAATTCACTATTCATCAGAAAATACACAGACCCTCCACCCCTAGGTCACTAGTAAATTTACAATTTCTCAGTCAATACACAGTATCCAAGTAAAATCTTCTTTCAGCTTGAATCAAGGTGGTCCCTTGGATTCCCTGGATCCCCTTCCATGGTCCCAGATCCTACCTGGATTCACCAAACTGTCACCTGAGTTCAAAGGCAGATATCTCCCAGGGCCTTGTCCAGCTCTCTGTGCAGTCTCTGTTCTACATTATAGCTTACAGCGTCCAGTTCACCTCAAATCCTTCACGGTCTCTGTTCCCAGGAAATCAAGGCTCAACAAAGCCACAGACAAGTTCATATAAAGTACCAGCATAACAGTCATGCTTCCTCAGTCTTCAGCAGCTCCAGCTGGCCTTTGGAAATCCTCAGCAACTCCTCAGCCACTCTGGCTGGCCCTCAGCTCTGACTGGCTCTCAGAAATCCTCAGCATCTCCAGCTGGCCCTTGGACTCAGAAGTTTCAGCTGGTTCCCAGAATCAAAATCACCAGGTGGGGGGGGAAGGGGGGCAGATGGTGGTGTAGAAGCAGGAAAACTCTGCACCTCCCACATAGCCACCTCAAATACCCATGAAATATGACTCTAAACAAATTTTAGGGCTCCAGAACTCACAAAATTACAGAAAAAAAACACATCTCCCACTGAAGGCAGCTTGGCAGGAAAGGCTCATCACAGCATGTGGGAGCCCAGCCCAGCCCAGCCTGAAACCTGGGACAGCCAGGTTGAGCCATGGCTGGAGCACTCAGGAGAGCAGATAACCAGCAGCTGTGGCAGATTCCAGAACTATCAACCCATCAGAAACAAGGACAAAGTGGAAGGTCAGTGGAACTCAGCTAAATTTGGGGGAGAAAAGCAGTCTGGCCAAACTGCCTTCAGGGCAAGGAAGCGGCAGAAGTGGCGGCCTGGCAACTGCTTCCACATGGCTGCTTCAGAAGCTCCCGGCCTACAGATAGCAGGGGGGCCAAGTGATCATTCAGAGGCTAAGTGCTCTTGCATTGAGCTGCCTGGATCTTGAGTGGTGGTCCTGGGGTGTGTTTTCAGTGAGCCAAAGTTGGTGGGGACTGCAGCAGCCTCCTAATAGCTTCAGCAGCTGTGAAAACCCCAGCATTTTGGGACAGAGCTTTCCCTTCTGAAAGCAGAGGTCCACAGAGCTAAAAAGTCAAGTGATTGACTGGCGACATGAGCAGGCAAAGGAAGCAAAGTAAGAACAACAATCAAACTTTAGATTCCTTCTTTGGAGACAAAAAGGATCAAAGCATGTAACAGGAGGAAGACAACACAGTCAGAACTCCCACACTAAAAGCTTCCAAGAAACACGTAGACTTCCAACAAGCCATAGATCAGCTTAAGAAGGATTTTGAAAACCAAATAAGAGAAGTGGAGGAAAAATTGGGAAGAGAAATGAGAATGATGCAAGAAAATCATGAAAAGAGAGTCAACAACCTGACTGAAGAAAATAACACCTTAAAAAATAGATTAACTCAAATGGCAAAAGAGGCCCAGAAAGCCAATGAGGAGAAGAATGCCTTAAAAAGTTGAATTTGCCAGATGGAAAAAGAATCTCAAAAGCTTTCTGAAGAGAATAATTCCTTCAGAATTAGAGTGGACCAAATGGAAGCAAATGACTTTATGAGAAATCAAGATACTATT
>CM053580.1:371023148-371123913 GCA_028627135.1 Pseudochirops cupreus
GACTGGGGAAGGGGGGATACACTGGGATGGCTGTTTTGGGGTGGTGGGTAGGGGAAAGATGGGGAGAAAATATGTAACTCAAAATCTTGTGGAAATGAATGATGCAAACTAAAATAAAATTAAAAAAAAATAATAATTCTGTATCCTTTGCCTTCTGGAATATCATATTCTAAGTTCTCTGTTTCTTTATAGTTGTTGCTTTTAAAACCTTGTGTGAACTTGATTACAGCTTTGAGATACTTTAGTTTTCTTTCTGACGGCTTGCATTATTTTTTCCTTGACTTACTACCTCTAGAGTTTGGCTATCATGTTCCTAAGAGTTTTCATTTGGGGGTTAATTTCAGGAGACATTTAGTAGATTCTTGAATAATTACTTTTCCTTTTGGTTCTAAGATATCTGGAAGATTTTCTTTTGTGATTTTTTAAAATTATGACTTAAAGGCTTTTTTTTGCTCATGGCTTTTGGGTAGTCCAATAATTCTTAAATTTTGGCTTCTTGAGCTTTTCCAAGTGAATCGTTTTTCCTAGGAGATGCTCACACTTTTTTTCAGTCTTTTGACTCTGCTTTATTTTTTCTTGATGTCTCATAGAGTCTTTACCTTTCATTTGGCTAATTCTAATTTTTAAGGGTTTATTTTCTTCAGCAATGTTTTGTACTTCTTTCATCAAGCTATTAACTCTTTTTTTTTTGTATCGTTTCCCTCCATAGCTCTCATTTGGTTTTTAAAATCTTTCTTTTTTTACTCTTTTAAAATAAAGCTCTTTAACTATTCTAGGAATTTATACTGGGCTTATATCCAATCTTCATTTTTCTTTGAGGATTTGCTTGTAGATATTTTCCAAGTCATTCTCTTTTGTGTTTCTGTCTTGAGCTTCCCTGTCGCAATAGTAACTCTTTATGGTAAACTTCTTTTTAATTTACTTATTGTTCCAGTCTATTTCTTGACTTTGAACTTTATCTGGGTACTTCTGGTGCCATAGGGTGGATGTCTGACCTGAACTTGTGCCCTTAATTATGTCTTTCTGGTGCTTTCACAGCTCAGTAGGGATCTTGACAGTTTTCAGTGTTTCCAAATCTTGTAATTCAGGGAGAATTTTGTTCCCTCCTCTCCTAGTCTGAACTCTGCAAATTCTTGACCCCAGTTTGGGCCTATTGGCTTTCCTTTGGTTGAGTTTTAGTACATGCTGCTGGACTCAGTCACTATTAGCCTGCTGGGAGGTTCTCAAACTCAGAATGACTGAATTCCTGGCTTTCCTTTGGTCTGGGACTCCTGCCCTGGTTGTTCCACTGCAGCTTTACATATTGGGTTAAAGGCTAGAACTGAGTCACTGCTATACTCCTGGGCTAAGAGCCATACAGCTATGTTTCTGGAATTTTTCCTTTGCTCGGTACACAGTTAAGGCCCATATTCACTCATGACTTCTCTTTCTGCCCTGAATTTAGGACCCAGAATTGGACAATAAATAATACAGATGCAAGAGAGCACCCATTCTGATTCTCAGCTCAGGGTCAGAGATCTCCTGGGAACTCTTTCTGCTGTAGTGCTTCATGCCCTCCCTGGTGCTCTGTCTTGGCATTCTTTTCATCCTTGGGCACTAGAATGCTCCCTGCTGCTTAGCTGGCTGAGTTCTCATGTCCATTGTCTCCAGACCTATATGTATGAATACTAAAACTTCCCTGGGCTGGAAAAACAACTCATAATGATTTCTTCTTGGATTTTTCTATTAGAATTCAGTCTGGTATGTTTTCTAGATTCTTATAGAAGGGGTGTATTGGATGATCTGAGCAAAAATGCTCCCTCTTACTCTAACATATTGACTTCACATATGCCTCTATTAGACGAAAAATAAAATAAAATTTTTATAATGTTGGATTATTTCATTCACATTGGAGTAGATTTTAAGCAAACAGTCAACCCAGTCTTAGAAAACAGTTTATATAAGAGAATATTTGTCACTATTCACATCCAATTTTTTTGTTACTTGTCTTTTTAAAAAATGCCTTCCTTATAGAGACCTTTGCTGGCTCTTTTCCAGAAGGATTACAAAAGGTGTAATACAGCAAATATTTTGTTACTGTAAGAAACACTTCCTTCTTAGAAACTCAAACTCCTTGGGAGAATTTTGTTAGGATACCTATGGGAGGTGACTTTTTAAGTTATCTCAGATGTAGAGTTTTGGATTTTTAAAAATCAGTATTTTTTAAGCTCCTACTATGTTTGAAGGACTGCCATACACGCTACAGATAGTAACAAAACCAAATTTTCTCATGAGGAACTTGTAGTTTTAATGGACCCTTAGGAGACAGGATATATAAGATGCAGAAGAAATATAATGAAAACTTCAAAGACTAATTGTAAGGAACTCATTAAAGTCAAACTATTTGCTTCTTATATTTGAAAATGTTACCAGTATTTTTAAGACTGTCATCATTGCTAGGGTAGTTTGATGGAAAGGTTGGAGCTGAGTTGAATATGATGGGGTGATTCTAAAAAACAAAATTGGGAAGGAAAAGGTGAAAAAGGAGGAATTATACAAATGGGACATGAAAGGAAGACCTGATATAGAAGATGCAGGTGGAGATGAAGGACTGGTAGTGATGGAACCTTTCTCTCATCAGATCTGGGGTAAGGATAGGGGAAGGCTTTTACAAAGCTATGATACAAGGAAGAATTTTGAAAGCAAAAGGAGAATTCCAGGCTCTTAGAGAATGGAAATTCATTCTTTGTATTTTTATCACTTGTTCCTAACATAATGTCGAGCACATAGTAGTAATAAGAATCAAATTTATGATTTAATTGATAGAAGGAATTCCTACATGAGGGAATCTACTCTACCAATTCAGATCAAAGTCTACTTTGCAATTCAGAGCCTTAGAGAATTGCCTGGGGCAATGAAAGTTTAAGTTACTTGGCCAAGGTCACACAATCAGCATGTGTCAGAAAGGCAGAACTTCAACTCAGATCTTCGTAGATATAAGATGGTTTTCAGTTCTGCCTTCCCACAATATCTCGGTGCCATATTGGTCTATAGTGGACATCTAATGAGTGCTTTTTGACTGGTCATTATTGACATTTTAAAAAGCAAAGAACACTCTGATTTGGGGGGAGGAAAACCAGAAACCAGGGAAAAATTTGTGAAGGAAATTGCCTCTCAGCTGGGCCTTGAAGAAAGGGAGGGAATCCAGTGGATATGCAAACACACATGCATATACACACTCACATACGTGTGTATGTATATATATTTTCCAGTGATCACTTAAGAGAAAACTGCTTCTTAGAAACAGAATAATGCAGCTTAGCGTTGAAATTCATGTGCCATTTCTTTTTTTTTTTTAATTTTTGTTTTATTCTCTATATCTGTCTCTTTTTAATGACCAATTTAAACAGACTCAGTTCAAATCTCTTAAAATATATGAATGAAGAAGCCCTTCTCCCCTAACACACTACCCATATTACCAGCATAATTTCAACTGACATTTTGTTGTTGTTGTTGTGGCTTCCATCTATGAATATCAGATTAAAGTTCAAGAAAAATTTTAGTGTTTTCAATGATCTTTTGACCTAAGTGACCACACTCCAGGCATTTAGCAGAATATTTTAGGCTCAGTGCCTATCATTCTTAGGAAAGGACACAATTTGACTAAGATGCTTTTCTAACTTCCATCTGTTTTTGCTTTTTTTCCCCTCTTCATTAAATAATGTATGTATATGTGTGTACATACAAAGGATTGCTGAAGGATTTATTAATAGAACTCACATATATTTATATAAAGTAAAATGTTTATTAATTATTGAATAATCCCTTCTCAAACATTTTAAACAGTGCCTGGCACATAGTAAATTCTATATAAATATTACCTATTATTATCATTACTATTATTATTAATTAAAGTTTATCATAGTTAACTTTGTGGATGTCTTAGCCCCCTTTAAGACTCTAAGTTCTATGAGGGCAGACATTGAGTTTTATCTAGCTTGGCGATCTACATAGAGTGAACACTAAATAAATGTTCTTTGAGTGCTGGAATTACTGACAAGGAGACATGTGTGTTTTGTTGTTGGTAAAATGCTCAGCTAAGGTATCATTCTCTCAAGGAAAAAAAAATGGCCTGATTTCCTGAGAGTTCAATTTTTGTTTAAGCCTCTTTATTCTTGCTTCAGGAGGGGATTGTAAATGCAAACTAAATAATTGCTTTGAAAGCACTCTGATCTCTTAAGACGGCAGACCTGATTTAGTGCAAGTTGGTGTTTAAAGAGTACAGTGATTGAAATATCACTGTTCTAGTATTTTTCATTTGAGATGATGATTTTTAAGTACTTTTTTTTAAGACAGGAGGTATCATTTGGCTCTATTCCTGTAATTTTTCTATATGTATCCCCTATCTTTGCTTTTCTTTCCAAGGACAGAAAAAGAGAAAACGTTTAAGGTAAGATTGAGAGCAAGGATAATTTTCTCCCCTTGGACACTCCTATACAACTCCTACTGTCTGCAAATTTGAAATCCAGTGAAGGCTCCCAGGTTTATGTCTTGAAATTGCTGATATTTTTACACATCTAATTACATCAAGTGTATTTGTGTCAATGCACCACATTGTTTAGAAGTCTAGTGGGAAGGAAAATATTGTTTAAATGATGTTGCTCCGACATACATCACCTTCAGAAAAAGGCTATAGAGAATAAGAAACTACTCCTCCCCCCCTTTCTTTATGGAGCCAAATGGTGCACATGTAGACAAATAATACCTCTTATTAATGTTTTCCAACCAAAGGTCAAATGAGATTGGTGTCATAGTCATGTTCACTACAGTTTTTCATGGTCTAGTCCAGTTTTCTCTTTGATTTAGATGAATCTAATTGGAATCTTATTCACTACAGCTCCCTTTATTACTCCTGTCATGAACACTTGGCATGGATACCCATAGTGATAGTTAGGAGGACAGAGTTATTTTAACGTCTTCGTTGACTTTCCAGCTTTTCTGTTACCACAGCCATCAGAGGCTAATTTACTTTGCTGGGGCCCTCATCATTCCACAGGCTGAGCTGGACAAAAAGAAAATAATTTGTTCGCTTAAGAGAAAGAAAGTCTATACTCTTCAAACAAAACCAGTCAGACGGCTAGCTTAAAAATAACAGGCCTCATTGACTGACTCTTTTCCCTGCTTTTCAACAGTCTGGTGGCAGTGGATCCAGAACACAGATAAATGAGAAGTCAAGCTATCCTTCGCTTGTCTAAAGGATTATTTTGCCCACAGATAAGGAACAGAAGAAGGAAGTAATATTCCAGACTAGCCTGTAAGACAACAGCAACAAAAAGGATAACTTAACAAAAGACCTTTCTTTCAATGCTCACTATTCCCACTGATGTGTGTATCCTGGCTTTTTTTTTTTTAAGACAGGGAAAACAAAGGCAAGATCTGCTGAGGATAACTGGGTGTCACATCCTGATTTTTATATTGCTTTTCAGTGATTTTTGGAGATTTATCAAAACCAAAAGATAAAGCAAACTCCTTTCTTCTACAAAGAAAAGAAAACCTCTTCTCATTTTGTTTCAAAAAAAGAACAGAACATATGCCCATATAAAGACACCTATGCAAGAAAAATTTTTTATTGCCAATGAGTAGATGGAATGTATAACTATAATCCTACCAGTGTGTGCCCAGATTTTTTAGCTCCCTACCAATAGAATGAAAAACAGTCAGATAGCAACTCTTGGGAATGCATAGAGGGGGGAAAGGGAAGGATGCAAATTGCAGAATAGCTAATAGCTAATAACATATTTTGACTGGTATCCACTGTGTGTGAAGAGGAAAGGAATGAAATTAGGTTGGCAAGGTAGGTTGGAGCCAGATTGTTGAGGATTATAAATGCTGGGCCTATGAGATTGTCTTTCATTCTATCCTAGTGGCAATGGTCAACCCATAAAGGTTTAGAAGAAGAGAAGTGATATAGTTAGACCTGCACATTAGGAAGCTTATTTTGGCAGCTTTGGAGGGAGACAAACCAATCTGGAGACTTGCTACTAGAGTTCCACTAGCCAAGCATCTTATGTTCTTCATGGTGAAATTCTTTTGTTACAAGAGCTGGTGCATGAACAGAATATCACTCATACAACTCCCTATGTGGAAGAGGCTTGGGAATTTGCTCCTGGGAGAGTTCATTTTAACGATAATACTTTGGAGAGATTTTGGAATATTGGATATTTTGTAAGTGGTTCAGGTCTCCTAACCACATGGTGGACAACAGTTTCTCTGATTAGCTTCAGCGGTGGAATCAGTCAGCCTTTGCCTGTATACTCTCTGTAGGTGTAAATTTGCTTTTGAATGGACTCCTTCACAGAAGGGATCTGATAGCAGACAAGTCTAAGGGAAGAGATCTTGACCTTTCTCCCTGTGACGTTAACATGTGGTCCTTTGCCTTGGTATTTGTTCTTTCACTATAGGTAAAGGAATTGGAAGCTATGATCTTGTGAGTTTCAAAAAGGTCAGAAGAATGGACTATCCAGAGAGCCTGGGAGTCTAGTCCATATTATGTTTTATAGGCAATGCAACATGGATTCCCTACGGAGTGAGCAGCTTCCTTCTGTATTTAGCCCAGCAGTAACTAAGACTCACCCAGTAGTAATGCCATATTTGGATGTGAACATTTGTGTGACCAATGCTATGAGAAAACTGTGCTAAGTCTTAGCCTATTTTCTCCAGAGACTAAAATGGTTTAGGTGATTGTAACCCCAAGGTACTAGGGGAAAAGGTTTTTACTTTCATTTTTTGCTGTTATTTTTGAAGCAAATATCCCTTCCTAAAAGCTAATTGATGCCAAATATTTAAATGGAACAGGAGCACTGGTCATTTACTGGTCACTAACTGTAGGGGAAACACAATTGGTGAACACTGAGTCAACAGCATTAGAGGAAATATGTGCTAACATTTCAACCTAGAGCCCTAAAGGAAAGATATAGTGACCTGAGATAGTGGGCAAGAACACACTTGCTAGACTATATACCCTAAAAACTTGCTTTAAAAGTTCCTGGAGGGTGGGAGACAGATAGGTGGTGAAGTGAATAGAGCACCAGCCCTGGAGTCAGGAGGATATGAGTTTAAATCTAGCTTCAGATGCTTGACACTTACTAGCTATGTGACCCCAGGTAAGTCACTTTACCCCAAATGCCTCGCCTTACCCCTCCAAAAAAAAGTTCCTGGGAAATACTGACTGGGAAAGGAGAGTCTATCTTATCCAAAATCCCTTCTGAATGATGCTACCAGACAATCGTCCAAATCTGTCCAAAAATGAGGGTTTAGAGTTCTTTTTTTTTCAAGTCTTTCATGAAAAAAATTATTTATTTTTAGTTTTCAACATTCATTTCCACAAGATTTTGAGTTATAATTTTTTCTCTCCCCGTCTTTCCTCTACCCCCTACCCCAAAAGAGCAAGCCTACTGAATATCCCCTCCCCAAGTCCGTTCTCTCTTATATCCCCCCCATCACCCCCCCTAACTTTCTAGTAGGGCAAGATGGGTTTCTATACCCCAGTACCTGTATATCTTACTTCCCAGTTGCATGTAAAAAACCAATTTTTAAACATTTGTTTTTAAAACTTTGAGTTCCGGATTTTTTCCCTTCTTCCCTCCTCACCCACCCCCATTGGGAGTTATATTGTGGAAGACTAACTGTATTTCCCTCCATCCTATCCTGCTCCCCCCACTTATTCTATTTTCTCCTTTGACCCTATCCCTTTTCAAAAATGTTTGCTTCTAACTACCTTCTCCCCCAATCTGCCCTCCCTTCTATCCTCCTCCCTCCTATCCCCTACCTCCCTATTTAACCCAATTGAGCGTGTAAGCCATTCCCTCCTTAGGCCAAATTAGCAATTGACAAGTGACCTTGGAAAGAACATGATTTTTTTTTTAGTAGAGTTGGGTAGATAGAATTAAGATTACAAGGGTCTGAAGATTGAGTAGGTGGTGAAGATGGGAGGCAATGATTATAGCCTACTCTTCTTAGAAGTTCAAAGGTAAAAGGGAAGATGAGAGAAAGGCCTTAGTTAAAAGATAGATATTAAGTTTAATTATTTTAACAGATTCAAGGATTTTTTTTAAGGATAGGAAAAAGAAGATGAGGAAATGTGGTGTGTGCTAAAGTGAGAGTAAAGTAAGGATTTGAGATCAACTAGAAATATCAGCTCAATTTAAAAAATGAAACTTTGTTTGTAGTGGTTGTTGTTGCAGGGTAAGCCAACCATTGGTTAATTGACTTTTTAATTTTCAAACCAGATGCTTTGGCTGCTTGTAGAGACTACCTAAAAAGCTCGAGTCTGCTTGTAGAGAAAACACTCCAGATAAGTCACGTCATCAGCAATCTGAATTTATTTTAATTTGTAAGTAAAGTACTAGCTTTGTGAGAACTCTGAAGATTGAATATAATAAAAGGAAGTTCATAAGATTATTGGATAATAGCTCCAGGGGTCACCTAGTCTAACACCTTAATTTACACATGAGGAAATTAAGACCCAGAGAGAGGTTGAGAGACTGGACCAAGCTCAGAGTGTAGCCAGGCTAATGGAAGAAGTAAGCTTTACTGCCGATTTGTTTCATTCCTCCAATGTCATCCCAGTTCTCTGGCAACAACTATTTCAGTTAAGGGAGAAGACCTGTGATGAAGTTCTCATGTTTGGATTTTGAGAAATACTCTTGGGAAACAGAGACATGGGCCCAAGGTGACCCTGAAACTTGCAGCCCAAACTTAATAGAAATTAAAGAATGGGAATGGACATTTAGAGGCTGATTTCTTTATTTTATAGATGAGAAAATTGAGGTCAGAATAGGAGTGATAACAATAAGAAATTGAACTTTATGCTTTAAGGTTTGTAAAGTGCTTCTGTCCCAACAATTCTGTTTCCTAGATTAGGCAAGTATTTTTAATCTCATTTTACAGGCTCAGAAATGTTAAGTGACTTGTCCAAGATTTCACAGCTAATAAGTAGCAAACCAGAACCTGGTTCCCTGAAACCTTGGATGACCCTTGTATCCTATATATTGGATGACTTCTGTCCGCTATACACAGAAAGGAACAAGTTAGAGACTTTGTCTAGGAAAGGATCAGAGCAGCTTCAGGGACTGGTATCTAGAGATTATTAATTAAGCTACATGACAGGGAAGTGGGGTGAGGAGGGCAAAGGGAAGAGGGACTGCATATAGGGAAAATACTTCTGCTAGCATTACATTTGCTCTTGCCCAAATGCCTTGTCTGGATCTATATTATTTTTTTCTAAAATTTTGATCTTTAATGAGTGTAAGGGAATTTACTTAGGGGATGAGAGAAGAGCAAACCAGAGAGTAGTAATTTTGGACAGTGGGCACTTTAGAAGAAATATAGGCTTGAACTAAATATCATAGGTGGGGGTTTGGGGCAACCAGTGAGAAAACAGTAGGAACCTAAAAGTAAGGAGATGGGTAAAGAGTAAGTAAAGAAATGAACATAAAACTGGTCTTGAGTCCATCCCTCCCTTCAGAAACAAGGTAAGAAGCCATGCCTTCCCTTCAGATAACAGGACCTAAGAGTGGAGGAGGCCCATATTCTTCTGACCTCCCCTTCCTTCTCTAGATAGCCTAGGATTGAGAGGGTAGTAGTGTGGGGCAGATGACAAGGCAGATACCAGCTTTTCTAGCTCTAGGCCACTAGCTTTTAGCAAGTCTCCTGTCTCTTTGGGACTGAATTGAGTTAGGCTATTTCTCTTTCTCTTCTGTCATCTGCTAAACTCACTCTTCAGAGGAACAAAGAAGATCCCTGCTCATCTTCAAAGAGTTAGGCTGAGAGTAACTGGGAAAAAAAGTCAAACAATGTTCTGGGGGGTATTTTTAGTTTAAATATATCAAGAAACATTGGCTGTAAGTTAGATTTCATAGGGTCAAATGAAGTCTTCAGTACTCCCTTCCCCTTCCAGTAACATCGCTTGGCATAATTTGAGGTGTCAGATTTATGAACAATATAACGAATGGAAATATATTAACATGTACACCCCTTCATAACTGCCTAAATTCATCCCCTTTCACAATGGAACAGTTATGTCTCTTCCTCACAGAAGGAATGTTAAGATAGGAAAGAAGGAATCATTTGTAAATAAATGACATTCCTTTAGAACTTGTTGAGCAAGATTCTCTTGAGGGACTAAGTTACTTGTAGGCATGGCCACCTTTGAAATCCACATTAACTCTTTCAGTTCATTAAGAGATCCTTTAGTGAACTGTTCAATGTATTCAAGGATGATTTTACTCTTCAGGAAGGCTGCTGGAAGAAACTCATTTATTTTAAAACTATTAAACTCACTAGCTTAATAATGAAATAGCTTGGGCAGCTAGGTGGCACAGTGGATAGAATACTGAATCTGGAGTCAGGAAGACTCATCTTCTTAATTTCAAATCTGGCCTCAGATACCAGCTTTGTGACTCTGGGCAAGTCACTTAACCCTGTTTGCTTCAGTTCCCTTATCTGTAAAATAAGCTGGAGAAGGAAAGAGCAAACCACTCCAGTATCTTTGCCAAGAAAACTCCAGATGAGGTCACAAAGAGTCAGATGCTACTAAACCTACTGAACAATGACAGTCTAATAAAGATGGAAACTTTAGAAAGAGTATTAGATTTTTTTGTCAAAAGACCAGGCTTCAAATACCACCTTTGATATTTCCTCACTATATGACTTTGGACAAGTCACTTCTCTCTGGAGTTCAATTTTCTCATCTGTGAAGTGAGAGGATTGGTTTACGTGACCTCTTTGCCCTATGCTCTTAAATTCTTTCTTTAAGCTGTACCTAGTTTCAGGGAGTTAGGAAGAGCTGGGTTTAAATTTTGTCTCCATTCAATATTGACTGTGTGACCCTCTTAGTGCTATAGACAATACTCTATGACTTTCAACTGCCAAGAAGATACTGACTTGCATGGATAAAGAAAGTTTTCTTACCTAGTTCTTCTACCAAAGAAATCACAGATTCACTCCTTTCTCCAATTTCAATTAAAAGATAACCTTAGAATTTCAAGCATAAATGAATTTGGAAACCTGAATTGTGGTACTGACAATAAACTCTTCATTATTAATAGGGATTTACTTACCAATGCTTAGAAAATATTCAATTAACATTCCAAGATTAGATATTCACTGTAGGTGGCAGAATAAAAACTTCACAGACAAGGAATTCATCTGATCTAAAGTATATATTATTTATACACTGTTATGAATGCCACATTATGTCTTTTGATGTAAAAAGCCAGATGTTGCCCTTATGGAGTTACTGAAAATCATTTAAATATGCAAATAGCTCATTTTCATCAAATAAATAGAGCTTTTGATTAAAAGAAAGAGTTGATATATTTGAAACGAGATATGCTAAAAGGGCAAGTCATGAAGTTAAAATAGCTTTTTAAAAACCTCCATGAATTTCAAATTGTTTCAAATTTCAAAACGTGCTTGAAATCCTTTAAGAATTCCAAAAGAAATGACAGCAGATTTAGAAACTATACATAATCAGTCTTGGGCCACTACTGGATCTGAGGTAGATTTTTTAGTCCAGCTAGATTGACTGCCAGAAGGGATAACTCTTTAACCATTGGGAGAAAATGATGCCAAATTAGCAATTGTGATTACACTTAATGTCTTTTTATGCATATAAAATTTATATAACTTTAAAAGTCCTCCTTTTAGGCGAAAAGTCTTTATAAATTCACACTTAGGGTTGTATTCTTGTGTTAATGTGTTCACCAAACTGCCATTAACCTTAATTGGAGTGTAGCAAAGACACTAAGGAAAATCCCATGTCTCAAGGGTCTAATTCTGATTCTGGATGCGTTGGCTATGGCCATATGCATCACTAAGTATGCTGAGGTGCTTAAATATTCCCAGGGTAGCATTGACCTTAGGGAAATACCATGTATGTGCTGCCGTCTGTTGTGACTAGAATTTATTCCTTGGGGTCCTGACCAAAACAAACAAACCACAAAAAGCTTACAGCTTTGCTAGTGAATTGCACCCTGGGGGCTCTACTCCAATTTCGGATACTTGGCCTCATATCACAGTTTACCCAAAAAAATAGGTATGGATATAGGGAAGTAATTTTATATTCTTCCCAATTCCCCACACAACAAAACCTACAAATTTTCTCTGATAATAGCATGAATGTCAAATATTATTCATCACCATCTCCTTTTCCCTGCCAACGTGAAACCTAAAATTCCATGACAAGTAGCAGACAATTCAATAGATGAGAATCACTCACTTTCAGAGTTGGAAGAGTCATTTTGTCTAAGACATATGTGAGTAAGAATCTCCTCTAATACACTCAACAAGTGGTCACATGGCCTTTGCTTGAAGGCCTCCAATGAGGAGAAAACATTATCACCTCCCTGAGGTTCCCTATTTCTTTCATGGCTTGCTCTGATTGTTCATGGAAAATGCTGATGTGCCCAAGCCAACCAGTCAATGGTAGTTAGTCGGCAGGTAATAATAAGGAGCATAGTGGACAAGGTGGCTATGCCAGACACTTCCTATATGAATATAAGTGTCATTTATACATGATAATTTTAGTCAGTAAAGAAAGATTTTTTTAATAACTTCCCTAAAGGATGTTGCTTAAGTGTATTCCTTTTGACCATCAATTAGTCACATAGATTGTCATTTTAACACATACAACCCCCACATTTGTGTATAGGTATATAAACATATACGTGCATACACATGTGCATTTATACTCACATATATACATAAACACACACACACACACACACACACACACACACACACACACACACTCTCTCTCTCTCTCTCTCTCTCTCTCTCTCTCTCTCTCTCTAACAGGCTTGAGCCTGAGCTTTCTTTTACCTACCCTTAGCACTTATCCATGCATCGCCATAGCTCATCTCACCTCCATCCTTCCAATTCTTCTTTAACCACTTATGGTATATTTATAAAACCAATCCACTCAGCTGATAACTAATGTAGAATGGAGTTTGTTATTTTTTTTTTTTGGTATAACCACTAATAAGCTCTTTGAACTGAGGGCTTCAGGTCATGGAGAGGTGATTAAGCTTTCCTGTTCTTTCCCTTCAACATTTAATAGTGACTACTTTCTAAATAAATACCTTTGTGGTAAATTAATGACACAAGAAAATGCTTAAAACTTGAGAATCAGAAGCTAAATTTATTGAATAATATTTTGGTGGTACAGTCAGCTTCTCCTGGGTTTCAAGTGGGTGGGAACACAGTTGCTAAAATGGATCCCAAATAGCTTCCAGGTGGTGATGGGGTGAGGCAGGGAGCAACATGGGTACAGTTTGAGTGGGAGGAGAGAGATGTGTGGTGCTTTCATTGCTCTGCAAAAACAAGCCATGCAAACAACTCCCCAAACAAAATACCATCCATTATTCAAAAGTAAAATTACCTCAATATATATGAAATATACGTAGAACCATTATTTAATTTTAAAAGTTAAGGTAATGTGAGCCTACCTTTAAAAATGGATGTAAGGAGGTAATTTTATGAACAAATTTTATGAACAAATGAACAAATAAGCTTGGTTAGGCTCTTACTGAGAATATTAATTTTAGAAATAAAAGCTCATCCCCGCTGAGTGATTGTAGAAAGGATTTCGATAACTATGTCCTCCACTGATTGTCTTAGAAAGTGTTAAGTTCAACCATTTTCTCAAGGTGATTGTTTTCAACAGCTGATGACTCACTTTCTTAGTAGGTCAAAGAGACTCATTCCCTCTTACCCCACATTGTGAACCAATTTTCAAATCTTGTTATTTTTACTTTCACAACATCTCTTGTATATGCTCCTTTTTTCTCTACTCAGTCACAATTCTCTTTAAGGCCTTTATCATCTTTCCACTGAACTAGGATAAAAGACTTCTCACTGGTGTCCTTGCCTTAAACCTCTCCTTATTCATATCTGTCCTCCACTCAGGTCCTAAGGTGCTTTTTCTAAAGCACAAGATTGACCATGTCAAACCCCTGCTCACTGAGTTGCCAGTAACTTTCAGGATCAAATATAAAATCTCCCATTGGTCATTGAAAGGTTTTTAATCACTTGGTCCCAAACATTTTTAGTATTATTCCTTTTTCTTCCCCTTCACAAAAGTGATGATCTAGCTATATTAGCCTATTTGGTGTTCCTTGAAACTGACATCTACTTTTTTGTCTCCATTATTATTATTATTATTTTAAAACTAATTTTCAACATCAACAGATATCTATTTTTTCTCCCTCCAATTCCATCCCACCAAAAAAAACCAAACCAAAATCTTTGTAACAAATATACACAGTGAAACAAAACATATTCTCTCATTGACTGTGTCCAAACAACTGTATCTATATCTAACTCTGCACCATGAGTCTATTACTTCTTTTTTCAGGAGGTAGATAGAATTCTTAATCAGCAGTCTTCTGCATTCATGATTTGTCACCGCATTGATCAGAGTTTTACAGTTTTCAAAATTATATAATCTTTTCAAATAATCTTGATATTATAGTATAAATTACTTTTCTGGTTCTTCATTCGTTTCACTGTGCATCAGTAAAGGTCTTTCCATGTCTCTTTGATATAGTCTTTTTTCACATTTCTCACAAAAAATATCCACCTTCTTTCTCTGTCACCTTTTTCTATTCCTCTCTCCCCCCATCCCCCAACTCCAATGAAAGGCAAGTAAGCAAAACCCTGCTCCAAACACGTATATAGTAAAATAAAATGTATTACCACAAAGGTCATGTCTGAAAAAAAATTCAATCTCTACTCTGGGTCCATCACCTCCCTCTCTGGAAGTGGGTAGTATGTATTGTCATAAGTCCTTTCTTTTCTTTTAAGCACCTCTTTGAGATATACCCTCCATAGTTAGAATTTGTTTTCTATCTTTCCCTTCTCCCCTTTCTCTCCCATTTCTGTTAAGCAAAATATTTCTGTAGCTGACTGTGTTTGTATGTGAATTCTTTCTTCCTCTGACCACTTTAGACGAGAATGAGTTTCAAGTGCTGCATATTTACCCCATCCCCTTCATCATGATTTGCCTAGATTTGCATATTAGACATATTAGGACAAAACAAAATGATAAATTTATTTTTAGTATCACTTCCCTTAATAAAACTATATCAATTTCATGGTACCATTGATTTTGGTGATGAAAACTTTTCTTTTGGGGGTCTTCAGTAGCTATGGATAATGAGAAAGTGGGAACTATACCTACCTATACCTATACCTATACCTACCACCTACAATTACCAGTTGCCTAAAAGCGTCAGTGGAGTAGCTGTGCAAGAATGGTGGGCCCCTTCTCCATAGGGATTTCTTCCCTGGGTGATGGCTTGAGTGTGGGGTTTGGGATTTGAGGTGGGTAAGGTGACCTGTAGGTGAAGTTTGGTATGGTCATTGTGGTTCCTGTGTCCCTTGGGCTTACCTGGCCAGCAGTGGAAATTGGTAGGTAGTTGGTTTTGGTGGTGGTTATTCTTTTCTTTTAAAGCTAGATAGCATAACCTTCTCCGATGTAGATTGTAACCTTTCTACATACGCCTTAAGACAATGATAGTTTAGTTTTCATGACCAAAAAAAAATTCATTCTTCATTTTTATGAGCCTTTCCAAACATAGCTAAGCTGATCCTTAGATGACAGATATATGATCCATTTTAGACTCATGCTTGAAATCTTTTCAGGTTGATGGGACCCAACTTCAGCACTTAAACACTTTGAGGTGTGACATGGTACAGTGAAAGGACTCTGGTTCAGGAGTCAGAGGATTTGGCTTCAAATCCAAGCACTAATGATTTCTATGTGATTTAGGGAAATCAAATTCCCTGTGCCTCAAGTTCTTCCATCAGAAGAGGAAGTTCAATTAGATGACTGCTGTGATTCCTTCTAGATCTATGGTCATGAACTGTGAGTCACTTTCGCCAGAAGTTGTCAAAGTATATTCTTCTTGTAAACAATAACTGTTCACTTTTTCATCCTTTTATCTTCAACTATTTGATAAGTACTTGCTAATTATTGATTTCAGCAATGGAGTCCTGAGTGTCATAATTAATTCTTAAGTCCACTTCTTGGCCTGATATTTGTAGAAAAGTTGGTTATACATGACTGAGATTATAATTTGAAGTCTTCAAGCCACGAAACTCATGAAGGCAAAATCCCTACAGAATGTAACTCCTCATCTATCCTGAATAAGGAATCTGAATTCATACTAAAATCAGTACCTCTAGGATCCTTGCCAAGCATTTGGTCTGGTGGTCTCCCTCCACATCATGAGATATGAATTTAAAATGTAAATTTTTAGCCTAAACTGAATACATCTATTATATCTGGGCTAAAGCAAAAAGTATGTTTGAACAATTTGATACAATTGGGCATGAAAATTATGGTTAATTTAAAAAAATAAATCAAGCTAAGTTTCCTTAAAGTAATTTATTTTCTTCTCATTTGTCAGAGGTCTAATGTTTGGTAGCTGTTAATTCTTTTTGCAAGAGATGGAAAAAAACAACAAGAATCCAATGAATATAGACAGTATTTATAAGACCTTGACTGAGAAATCTTTATGAAAGGATGATCATTTTAGTACTATAGTAACCAAAAACAAACAGCACAGTGTGAGCCTTGTTCTTCAACTGGCTGTCTTCATCAATCGCCAGTCAATGCAAAAGAAAGCACAGGCCATCAACTTTCATTTAAGCACTATTTACTTTTCTTATGTTTTTAATTTGGGCTAATTGTGTTTCCTTCTAATTAACAATTTTCTGACAAGTCTTCCTTGCTATTTTGGCTGTAAACATGATCAGATGGATTCAACTCTGTGTGAGTATCCAAATGTCAGGCAGTGTAGGGATGCTTACTGGGAAATCTCTACTCTCAAACTTTCTAGTCCTTCTAGAGCAGTGGTTCTCAATCTTCCTAATGCTGTGACCCTTTAATACAGTTCCTCATGTTGTGGTGGCCCCCAACCATAAAATTATTTTTGTTGCTTCTTCATAACTGTAATTTTATTACTGTTATGAATTGTAATGTAAATATTTGATATGCAGGATGTATTTAAATTGAATATAACCCGCAGGTAGAGAACCGCTGATCTAGAGGAAAAGGAGAATTTTACCCTTACACATATAATCATGAGGCTCTAATCATTGCCTCCACTACATAAATAAATGGACGGATACTAGCCAGGTGCTTTGTCTTCATGGAAGCCATCTATATTATATGTTATATATTCTGCAATGCATCAAAAAGGGAAAGGGAATACTGGCCTTCAAAGATGAAGAACAATTAGGCACGAAATGATGTGAGGTTGATCTCAGATCTGTTTTTCCACCATGGCCCAAGGGGCTTTAGAGTGATATAGGGAAAAGCAGGATTTATGGAAATATTTTTTAACCCTGCATAGTTTTAGGTAAGGGCTACAATTTGCTTTGTACAAATAGCCCCAATTCCCTCTTGTGTTTGAATACAGAGCTTCTTATACAGTAAGCTACATTTCAGTTTCCTGCTGTATGAAGGCATCTATCACATCTCCTTCATCATCTTTCCTTCGTTAAATAACTAGTAAAATTCTTTGTCTTCAGGGAAGGGGATGTTACCAATTTGGAAACTCCTTGATTCATGCAATGAACTCATTGATCAATCTGATGAGCTAATAGATGTGACTCTTTCACTGAAGATATCTGATGGGGTCTCCCCCGTGGAGGAATTCACCATACCATATACATTGGTGCCTTGTTTAGAGTACACAGTCAACCCCTGTTCATTTTTTAAAGTGACTAGGGCTATTTCCAAGGTGATTTAACTGAGTAGCACTCAGGAAGAGGCATCCATTGCCACAGTCCATAAAATCAAGTTGATACATCAACTTAGTGCTTTTTACCTTTTATTCTCCCGCTCAAAAGTCAAACCAATGTTTAGTAGAATGGGTCAAGTCCTGGGAGTTGGGAGTAGGGAGGAGAATATCTGTGTCTATTCCCTAGGAGTCAGTAATGGCAGCTTTGGGACAAGAGTACATGAGTGCACTCACCCACAGTTTTTGAGCATAAATCAGAGATTATTGTTCCTGAGAATGCACTTTACTAGCCCAGAAGATGACAGAAACTGAGGCATTGACAAAGTTTCTCAAGAAGCAGAGAGGTGTTTGATTGTACAATCAATAAGATGGTAGTTTTTGAAGAGTAAACCTCAACTTCTTGTTAAATAAAAAGAGATTTTGAATTTCCAAGTGGTGTGTTCTTGAAGTAAACTCTCCTAACAAGAGAAGGGAGATTTTTGAAGGAAGCCTCAGTAATTGCCTTATAGGTGACCCAAAGTTGGAAAGGTCAAAAAATCAAGAAGACAGAACTGTGGTCTTCTAGAGAGAGACTTCCTTAACAACAATTTTCTTGGGAAAGAGAATCGCTCACATAGACCCTAAGCAGCATTCTTAGAGACCAAAACCATTATATGATGGACAAATGATCTGGAAAATGCCACTCCTGCCCCTACCCCCAACTATTGTGGTGAGTTATTCAAACAGTTCAAGGCTGATGGAAAGGGGACTATTTGTTCAGTAGTCCCCAAAGTATGTTTACTTTCTAGGGAAAAGCCAAACCACAGCGTGGTTCTATGAGTCTTAGGGAGACTGTGTAGGGCCTGGTGGTGAAAAGAATATCACTAGAATGTCAAAGGGTGGCCCCAATGGCAACCCCAAGTTTGACTCTTTTCCAAGGGAGCATATGGGCTGTTTAAATGCTTTATATGTTTCAACATCTATTTTTGAGCTACTATGAGGCCTTTGTATCTTCTGCATTTTCCATTGAAATGCAGATTATCCTACCTATATGCATAGCTACAGTAAGTGTTTGCATGAGGCTTATGAAACCTATCACCAGGGATGGGCTTGAACTGGTTCAAAAGAGTTGATCATTAAATTTTCATTGTGAGCATCTACAAATCAGTGCTTGATTTATTGTTTTGCTGAATGTCAAGACTTAAGTAAATAGTGAAGAGTGTTAATGCAGACTAAACTTGAAAGTGTTTTCAGAGAGCTAGTTGTTAGATATTTACCAGCATATTCCTGCCTATTACAATTAAGGAAGGTATAATTTTTATTCTTCTTCATTTGTATCTGACTCTTTGTGATCCCATTTTGGGTTTTCTTGGTAAATTTACTGGATCGGTTTGCTGTTTCTTTCTCCAGCTTATTTTACATATGAGGTAGAGTTAAGTGACTTACCCAAGGTCACACAGCTAGTAAGTGTCTGAGGCCAGAAGTGAACTCACGAAAATGAGTCTTATTGACTCCAAGCTCATCTTGGAGCTGACTCCCATTGCATCACCTAGCTGTTCATATTAACATCATATTCTTGTCTATTACTTACATTTAAGGAAACTTACACATGAAGTATAATAGCTAAGATTTCTATTGAAAATTTCCCTACATTAAACACCAGGATGTGACATAACAGGCCTTAGAATCAGCTCCCAGGATCAGATTAAGATCCACTTGAATCCAAAGTATGGAGGTGATGCGGTGAGACAGAACTTGGCCATGTGTTACAATTCTTTAAAAATAATTTGATAAAACCTTTACCAGCTTGGCAAAATATACAAATATTTTTTCTAAATTAGTAGCATCAGGTTCCTTGGTTTGACATCCATAGTGCTCAAGGGCAGTGCATATGCTTTTAATTTCTGATTGCCCCCCTGCCACCTTTTCTGATGAGATTAGAGACTATCAGACACAGAATACAACTGTTTATACCACATTTCCATATTTTTGTAATTGTAAAAAAGAAAAAAACAATCTTTTTTCTCTAATGGAGAATCTGAAGGGGAAAAAATTGCCATTACTTGTATTGAAAGAATAAGTAACTCCACAAATGGAAAGATATTCTAGCCTCAGAAAGATATCCATATCTATCTATATCTTTATCTATCTATATACATATCTATATCTATCCATATCTTCTACATTTATATCAATCTATATGTATATTTATATACATATTCACACATATATCAATACACACATCTATATACAAAGATAGATATGCAAATACACAAATATATGCATATTTACATATATATGTACATATACACCCATATATGTATATACAGTTACATGTACATATATGTGTATTATGTATATGTAACCTTGGGTTATGGAGACCAAAGACCACAGAAAAATTGGCAGAATTCTTTTTCTAGGATGATAAAGATCTCTTGATCTAAACCAGTGGTTCTCAACCTGTTATGTTCAATTTAAATACATCCTGAATATCAGATATTTACTTTATGATTCATAACAGCAGCAAAATTACAGTTATGAAGTAGCAATGAAAGTAATTTTCTGGTTGGGCATCACCACAACATGAGGAACTGTATTAAAGGGTCACAGCATTAGGAAGGTTGAGAACCACTGATTTAGACTGTTTTCAGACGTTGAGGAGTACTTTGTTTTTGTGTGCTTATGACCTTAAGAAAAGAACTTCCAGCCAAGTTCTGGAGTGCCAGACTGGGGAGACAGAGAGGAATGAGTGAGATATGGAGAAGAGGAACTCAAAAACAAGAGCACAAGAAAAGGAAATATGGGCCCCTGGCAGAAATGGAGTAGAGATGAGACCAAACTTGCTGGTAAGAGTGAAGTCTAGTGAATAGGCTCTTTCCCCCCCCCTTGTTTTCACTCTGTACAAGACTGAGGAAATTTCCACCAAGAGTTTCAATCTCAATCCCTTTCTTAAAAATAAATGCTCTTCAGACCAAGAATTATGTAGTTGGAGAGAAAGAAGCTCTATCTATTGTCTGCAACATCATCCTGGCCTTCATTACCTTGTTTGAATATCTCTCCGTTTTTCTACGTTACTTGATATGATACTCTGAACACATCATTTAGACATAAACATGGTTTTGTCTGATCCTATAAGTTCAAGACTGAGACAGGAGAAACTGTTTCTTAAGAAAAAGAATGCTCCATGAGGGCAGCAAGTCAATTAGAAATAGTTTCTGAGATTTGAGTAATTTCTGAGAGTAATTTCTGAGTAATTTCCTAGGGCATATCCATTAGATTGCCTTTGAATTTGGAGAAAGAGGATAAAGAGGTGAGTGATAGTGGAAAAGGATGGGAATTGATATGGTTGTGCCCAAGTACATCAACAATAATAGAAGCTACTATTTACGTACCACTTTCAGATTGCAAAACGATTCATAAATATTATCTCACTTTATTATGCCCACAAATCATAGGAGTTAGGAGCTAGTTACTATCTGAGGCTGGATTTGAACTCATCTTCCTCTCTCCATTAACAAAGCTGCCCCACTGCTCTCAGACATATATGTATGAATGTATATGGTTCAATGGACAGAGAACTAGTCACAGAGCAAGGAAGACCTGAGTTCAAGTTTATATATACATGTAATGAAGTTAGCACTGTTAATTTTACTCACTTACAAGGCAGTGTGGTATAGTGGATAGAATATTGGAAGAGACGTGGGTTCTAGTGGCCTACTGGGCTCTGCCACTCACTTGTTATGTTTGAGTAAGTTACTTCTATTGTCTGAGTCTCAAATTGTCTCATCTGTGAGATGAGGCTATTGACTCTAATGATCTTTAAGGCTCCTTTCAACTCCAAAGTGATATGATTCAAACCCTGGGTCCTTTTAATAATGGTGAGAACACATCCTGTCTTCATCAATCCTATGTGTAAATCAAAGACTCCAGGAATAGTAGGGTAACAAATTTATTTCATCACTTTCCTCTTTGGATGATCAGATTTCCACATAAATTGGGTTGTCTGTAGGCTTTTGGTTCTGGACAATTTACATTTTATTGAAACAAATCTTTCCAATCCAAGAGGAGAAATGAATCATTAAAATTTCTTAACTGCTGCAAAACGAGTGCAGTTTTACATCCTCACAATAGTTACCAGGTTTCATGTAGTATAAACAATCTTTGGTATGCTAAAATATATGTGTGTGTGTGTGTGTAGATATATATATATATGTATATATGTATATATATATATATTGTACAGAAGAGAAGGCAGATGTCCCCTGACTTCATAGCATGTTAGAAAGAAGTCATCAAATTAAGCCACAGTTCCAGTTCAAATTTACAAATTAGTTGAAAGCCACTTAATAGTTTGAATGAACCCAGGGGAGCAGAAAACAATTTTATTTATTTTAGTTAACTTGCCTCCTCTTGACAACATTGTTTTCAAGGGGATGGAAGGTCTCAGAAGTCAAGACACTTGAAGAGGTAATTTAGGCTGTAAAATCTAATGTACTGAGGCCATCACTTTTTCCAAGTTTGTGTCAACCCTTGGATTCTTCATGGTGCCCTTTGAAAACTCTCAGGATATGCTTCTCACTATCAATAATTCTGTGCATAATGGTAAAAAAAATACCTGATATCTCAAGGGAAATCCAGGAAGGAATAGGAGGTCAATGAATGCCTCATATAGAAAACTTACTGGCTGCATCTTAAGGTATTCCTTAGAAAGAAACAAATAAAAACAGAATTGGCTTCTGGGTTAATCTACTGCTGAGATGCATCAAGAACGCCAGGACCCACCCCTTCCTGGGTTCTGTTCCTGACCCTCTGGTATTCTTCGAACCATTAAAAGTTCATAAGATCACAAATGAGCCCATACCATTCCTCATATTTATTCACATGAAAGGAGGAAGGAAGAAACGCAACTGAAGATATAGTAACACAATTTATTTAAAGCCATATCTCACTCCAGATGGGGAAAAGTAGGCCACCAGCAAAACCTATCTCCATACCTGGATGCTAATAACAATTCTTACCTAGCTCTGCACCAGGGACATCAAAAAGCTTGAGTTCCTCTTTTGGAACCTTTGTATGCACACTCATTTCAGAATCAGGAGCCAACTGAAAGGCCTTTATATTTTATTATTGTTGTTCTTATAATTATTTACTGTGAAATAAGCAGACAGAAGGGGCAGCTAGGTGGTACAGTGGATACAGTACTGGGCCTGTTGTCAGGAAGACTAATCTTCTTGAGTTCAAATTTGGCCTCAGATACTTATTAGCCATGAGACCCTGAGAAACACCTAACTGTGTTTGCCTTAATTTCCTTTTCTGGAAAATGAGCTGGAGAAGGAAATGGCAAATCATGCCAGTATCTTTGCCAAGAAAGACCCAAATGGGGTCATGATGAGTGAGACATGATGGAAACAACTGAGCAACAACAAGCAGGCAAAAATTTCTCAGAGAATTGGTAACAGGACTCTACCAGTATGTGTCATTAAATATTTCCAGAAGCAAGCTCTCAAGCAACCACATGAGTTACAATTAGCAAAGTAGATTGCACATGCTCAAATGACTGGGCCTTTATTGTCTAGTTCCACATTGAAAGGAGTAAAATCAAAAGATCAAGGAAATGAGGAATGGAACTGTCATTCTGGACTTGAATCTGCATTACAAGGAGGACCTGTTTGTCAAAGTAGAAAGAATGAGCTCCATGGGAGGAAATGACCATTTTATTTTAAAACTTGTGTTATCTGAGTAAAAATTGAAACATCATTTTTGGTGGAGTCCATATTCTAGGACAACAGATTTTAAATTGCATAAAAAAGATAGATTAATATTTGGTGCTTAACAATCCACAAGGAAGACTGGCTTAAATGGTCTTAAGTATGAGATTCTGATAAGATAACTACAAATGATTCTGATGAGGAAAAAAAAATGGGCTAGCTGTCTAAAGAGGCCAATATGAATACAGATGGAAACCACTAACCAAATTATATATTAATAAGATAAATATGGAGCATGGAAGCAAGAAAAAATGAATAGAAGCAATTGGTCTGATGGTGTAAGAATATTGTCCAGTGTACTAACACTCATAATGATCTAAGGTTGATGCTAAATGTATTTCTAACTTATTTGATACTGTTCTAGAAATGATTACTTTAGCAGTAAAATCAGAAAAGAATGTATAAATATCAGCAAAGGGAAGAGGAAGATCTCAATTTGCAAACAACATAATGACTTAATTAGAAAACTTCAGAAGATAAGAAAATTAATTGAGACAAGTATAGCTTTAGTAAAAGGACAGGATTCAGATCTATTAACAGCATTTCTACCTAGTATTAAAAAAGAGTAGCTAATATAAAGAGAAATTTCATCAAAATAATGACAAAATCCATAAACTATCTGGGAGACAATCTCTCAAGACATGCTTAGGATACAAACACATATAGCTATTTCATTGCAAAACACTTTTTACAGAAAAAAAGACAAATAATTGGAATACCATTCTCTACTCATAGTTGAGTCACCCAAAATTAATAAAATAATTTATTTAACATTAATTTATAGATTTCATGCTATGCCTACTAAATTAATTTCTAGATATAAGATTTTATCTATCACTATCTAAGGCTTATTTTATAGAAAATGATAAAATAATAACAAAATTCATTTGACAGAACAAAAGTTTCCAAGTCTCAAAGGAAATATTGAACAAATAAGAATGAATTAGAGATAATATTCTACACCTCAAAATACCTTATAACACATTCATCATATAAGGGATTTGATACTGGATAAAAAAATGAATTATTTTTCAATGGAACAGATTAAAAAAAAAACCAAAAAAAAAACCAAGCAAAAAAATGGAACTGATTAGATAAGCAGGAATCAGAAACAATCAAATTTAACAGCCCAATATTGGATTAATTCAAGAACATAAACTACTAAGAGAAGGATGTTTTAATTGACAAGAACTACTAGAAAAACAAACTTACAATATATACCACGTTAAATGCCAGGAATATATGACTGAAATGTAAAGTCCCATTATTAAAAACTGGAGGAAAATGGAACACCTTTCATAACTCTGGTTAAAGAGAGAACCCTTAGCCAACCAAGAGACAGAAGAGAACACTAAATGTAAAGCAAATATTTTTGATTAAAAGAAACTCCATGACAAAATTAATCTAACTGGGGTAAGAAGGAAAAATTTCAATTTTGTAAAAAAGCAATCTTCGTAGTAGAGGTAAAGAGATGTTATCTAAGATATATAAGGAACCAACATGGACCTGTAATATGAGTTTATGCTACAGTTGGGACTTTATTTCTTTGTTACTTTTAAGCTCCCTATGGGTAATGGAATAGAGATTACTTCACACTGTATTTGTATTCCCAGCACCTAGTACAGTGTGCACATAGTAGGCACTTATTAAATTCTTATAGATTGATTACTTTTCTTTCCAAAGTGAGTTAAACTGACACTGTCCTTACCTTCCAGGAATCTGCAATATTAGATGAAGGCTGACAACTTTCAAGTGGTGTTTAGATCATCTCTATTATATCACTACAGAATTTCAACTCACATAAGTTTTTTCCAAAAGTGCTGTTTTGCAATGTGGTATCCAGAGCCCCGTGCTATGTTTGAGTTTCACCATACTTCACGGAAAGCTCACATCGGAATCTCTCAACACTTTTCATCAAATGGTTACATTTAAAGCCCATTTGTAACACTTTGCCAAGTTTCTCCCTTTCGTGGAATATCTATATTTTCAGCCATTCTTTGCCAGATGTATCAAATTGCATTTTTGGGGCCTGAGCTCATTTTATCATTTGTCCATTAATCCTGTCTTTCTTAAGTGTATTTGTTTAAGGTTTCTATCTCTTTTGGAATTTGTACAAATCTTTATCTTGACAAATTTTACATACATCTTTTTAGATTGCAGAAGGAGATATTCTATGCATGCATACATATACACATATAATCTAGATACACATATAGATTACATGTATACATGTCAGAAGTCATGAACTCAGTTCACATTCTACCTCTGACAGTTATTTTTACTACAGATATATGTATTTATATATCCATTTGTTATTGAGTAATTTTTCAGTCGGGTCCAAATCTTCATGACCCCATTTGGGGTTTTCTTGGCATTTCCTTGCCATTTCCTTCTCCAGATCATTTTGTAAATGAGGAAACTGACAAACAGGGTTGAGTGTCTTGCCCAGGATCACATAGCTATTAAGTGTCTGAGGCTAGATTTGAACTCAGGAAGATGAGTTTTCCTGACTCTAGACTTAGCACTGTATCCACTGTGCCACCTAGCTGCCCCGTATATTTATATCTAGATCCCTCTCTCCATCCATATATTTACATGTCTGGAGTCATGAAGAGCTCAGTTCATACTCTGCCTCTGACATTAACTATGTGATCCTCAGCAAGTCATATCAAGCAATAGATGCAGAAAATGGAAAGAGTATGGACACTCACTATATGGACTCATACCATTGTAAGTACTGTTATATAATATTAGAGAATACTGTATACTGGACACAAGGAGCAGAACAGACCTTTAGCTACATAGTAGAATTATTACATAATATGGTTTTCTAACTTTTACTAGTTTACTAACTTTTTACTAGTTTTACTAGAAAAACTAACTTTTTCTAACTTTTACATTTACAAAGGAAATGGCTTGAAGTGTAGACAATGGCTGTCTATCTCAGAAGAAAAATTGTGTTTAACTTAAGGCAAGTACAGGAAAAAGCTCATGGATCAGTACAACATTGTCTGCTTTGCTTTGAATTCTATCAAGACTCCAAAAGGTCACCTGTTCACATTCTTTGCAGATCCTGAGTCATCTCAAGCTGTTCAATAGTACTATATTTAACAAAAAAAAAATCAGAATTTTAGGAACACATTGGAAGACTAAATCACATTGATTTTATTATTAGGAGGGAATTTTTGTTTCAAAGTAAAATTACAACATCTTATTTTAATTATTTTTATTTGAAATGAACTTGTACTGATAAAGGAAAGAAAATATTTATTATCAAAAATATTTTTTCATCAACTGATTCTCGTGGGAGCACCTGGATGGGACTTATTAATACATAATACATATACACATACATACATACATACATATATATATACACACACATATACACATACACATACACATACATACATTTAATGTCCCCTTTGTGTACCAGATTAACCAAGGCAAGCCAATAGTGAAAGCTGGGTCATAAGTAGATCTTCCTACTTTTAGTTATTATTTTCTGAAGAAAAGAGTTGTGTCTGATTTATTTCCTGAGATGAGAAGAAAACCCAAACACCTTACTAGATAAAAATACAAGATCGAGGTTTTTCTTCTTGAGTCCTCCCACATCCACTCCACTGCCAAGCTCCTAGAGTCCTTAACTGAAGGCTCTCATAATGTTCTTTTCCAGAAAAGGTGACTCAACAACATTTCATAAGTTGCTGTAGAAAGAACTGGAGATATTTAGCCCAGAATAGGAAGGAAAAAAAAAAGCTTAGGGAGGATGTGGTCACTGTCTCTAAATCTTTGAAGAGCAATTACTTTCTGAGCCTTTTCCTTCTTGAACCTCTAGCATCTGATTGATATTATCCATTGCTCAATGTCTTCAGATCAGAAATGTCCCCTCAACTCCTCACCCATCAAAACTCTCAGCGCAGTCAATCTTAGAGTGAAAACAATCCCATTATCTAACAAAAGTAGTTCTGAGGAATGTACAAATGATTGACATACCTAAGTATCTTGAGGGCTATCTGAAGATTTTAAAATTCCGAAAGAATTTCTGATGGGAGGACTGAATAGGAAGTTTTGGAAATAGGTGATGAGACTTCATGGTTTTCTTTTCCTCTAACAGCTGTTGTTGTTCAGTCATTTCAGTCATGTCCAGCTCTTAGTAACCCCATTTGGAGTTTTCTCAGCAAAGATACTGGAATGGTCTGCCATTTCCTTCTCTAACTCATTTTACAGATGAGAAAACTGCCACAAATGTGTTTAAGTGACTTGTCCAGGGTCACATAGCTAGTTACTGTTTTAAGCTGGATCTAAACTCATAAAGACCAATGTTCCTAATTCGAAGCCCAGTGTTCTAACCACTGCACCACCTAGTTGACCCCTTCCTCTAGTCATCATTCAGTAAAATTCACTCATTCAACAAAAATGATAACATAATAAATTACATATCCATATATATACACAAATTATTTGATGATTAGGGATCCAAGCCATGGTGGATTTCTCTCTTAAATGACTGCCCAATACATACATAAATTTCAAGATTTATCAATATGTGGTAACATAGTTTATTGTCCATAGAACAAAGTGGAAATAAAACCAAATGAAGGACCTATTTGGAAGCATCATCTACCTGCATTTCTCCCCTATTCCTCCCAGATCTCTGGGTATGAAGGACATCTCTGACTGAACATGCCTAGAGTTAGTGGAAAGAAATGGTTGGAAAAGTTGTGCTCATCTCAGATGCAGGTCTTAGATGGGAAAGCAGGGAATACAGTGAGGGACTTATACTCCCTATCTGAGACTCATGGACTAAAAAAGAAATCAAGTTTGTTAATTCACCAGCTACATGGAATTTCTAGTCATTGGAAGTCTCAGTAATTGTATCATTTCTTCTTCTTAGTTTCCTCACATCATTATACCTTTCCAAGGAATAGCAGCTAGCTTGCCTCTTGTAGTCCTATCTTCTGACTGGTGCTGTTCATAATGTCTGAGCTTCTCAATCTTATCCCAAGTAACACTGGCTATTCCCCACTCCAGTCCATTCTATGTTAAACCAACAATAAGTTCTTGCATTTCCATAAGGCTTTAAGGTTTAGGTTTAGCAAGTGCTTTACAAATATTATCTTATTTTACCCTCTCAATAATCCTGAGTGATTTGGCCAACATCACACAAGTGTCTGCAGCCAGATTTGAACTTGGGTCTTCTTGATTCCAGATCCAATGCCCTATCCACCATACCACCTAGCTACTGACTTTTAAACCAGAAGAATAAAAGTCTAATTTAATTAATACATTTAATTTAAACTACCTACCCATGTAACTTTGGGCAAGTTAATTTATGTTTCTATGTCCCAGCTTCCTGATCTGTAAAATAAGGGATATTTGATCACATGAATCATTTCCAGCTTCAAAATTATTATCCTATGGATTTCAAAGGAGTTTATTGGACCATGTCACACTTGATAGTTTGTGCTGTGTTTTATTTGTTGGTATTCTTCATTGTGAATCCCTCACTTTGTGGCATGATAAAGAATCATCAGATAACCGGTTCTTTTTAAAAAAGAATACTAATGGAAAATCATTTCTACCCATTCATTATATCCCACTACATTCCCAAGTGAGAAACTAAATGCATATACCCTAGATTGGACTCAAGCCAAGAGCTTTTGTGCTACTCTGCCATAGCTGTTTTTTTTTTCATCAGTAAAATGGAATAATAAAACTTTTTTTTGCCTACCTGATATATTATGAGTAAAGAACTGTGCAAACCAAAAAGCACTATTTAAACATATTCTATGCGTTAATAATTTTAATAAGAAAAGCATAGACTCCTGGGAGCCTAAATTTGTAGCTGAAAAGGACCTTAGGAGTCATTTAGTTCAACCTCTTCTCTTTATAGATGAGGAAACTGAGAAAAGTTAAGTGACTTGTTCAAGTTCACATAGGTAGGATGTGACCAAGCCAGGATTCAAATCCAAGTTGTTTGACTACAAAATCCAGCAACAGTCTGCTCCATGTACATTTTTACAAGTAAATTATTATCACCTTTTGGGGAAATAATGGTCAAGAGTTGTGGTGAATTCATGGGAAGTTGATTGCATTTTCTTTTTTGTGACATTGAAATCGTAGTGTAATAGAAGATCAAACATATTAATCAACACCCTCCATGCCAGTACCCAATGTGGGGGATATTGTCGGCAAGTAGCCATAGAATACACATCTGGGCTCCAGGCTCAAATAACCTTCAGATTTTCCATACAAGGGAGGAATTTCTTTTGTAGTGGGGATGACTGCTATTACCTGAAATTTTCTTCCATCTGGTCCCTACTATTCCTAGAGGGTAAAAATGAAACATATTGCTAGGAGCCACTCTTTGGTTGAAGCCACCATGCTACACCTAGAGTTGAAGATGACTTTAAAAGGTCATTCAGTTCAACCCTCTCATTCAGCATATGGGAAAACTAAGGCCAAAAGAGGAGATGTGATTTGCTCAAGGCCAGGCAAATAGTAAGTGTCCATGCTATCTTGCAAAATCAAGGTCCTCTTCAAAACCAGCACCTTTTCCGTACCATAATTCCAGGATTGTTCTTGTCTTCTCCCCTATCTTGCATGCAAATGGTAGGTAGTTTTTGGCACTGAATCCAGGCCCTTCAGCTCCAGACCCAGAACTCATTCTATTCTACCTACCTTTGAAATTCCTTCTGGCTTTATGATCTGTCTGAAACTTAGTGGATACTAGACAGCCTTCATTACTTAAGAAAAGGATTCTAGCTATAGAATCATGGAATTTTAGAGCTGGGTTGGACATTAGTTATGATACTCATTTAATATATGAGAAAATGCTTTCTATTTTTTGAAAGAAGTAGGGATTCTTTAGGGGTAATTTTGAACTCAACAGAAAATTCCCTCGTAAGCAACACCTTATTCCTTTACAGCATTTGGGCAAATGAGGCATTATTGTATCAGTTTATTTTTATTTGATCTAAGCGTAAAAGAACTCTTGTTGATGTTTTTTTCCTTGGGAGCCAGAATTTAACCTTTGCCCTTTGGCTAATATATTTATTTAGGAGGGATATTTTTTCTCTTCTTCTTTCTATTTCTCACCTCTCTTAATTTTCTTCTTTTTCTTCTCATATTTTAAAAACTTCCTTCTTTCTTTACACATCTCCTTTTTTTTCTTTTCCTTTATTATCTTACTCCTGCATACACATTTCAAAGGCCTACTGTTTTTGCTTTGCCAAACAGACTTTCATGGACTGAAATTTCAGACTATGAATATACTTTTTTTCCTTATTATCAAGCTATATATCAATTTTAAAATCCTAGAGTTGAAGATGACTTTAAAAGGCCATTGAGTTCAACCCTCTGATTTAGCATATGGGGAAACTGAGGCCAAGAAAGGAGATGTGATTTGCTCAAGGCCATGCAAATAGTAAGTGGCAGGGCTACATCACAAAATTAAGGTCCTCTTCAAAACTAGCACCTTTTCTGTACTATACTTCCCAGAGTATTCTTGTGCCACAATGTACATAAAACATTCTTTAAGCTTAGCATCCTATATAGTCTAACGGCAAGATGAGATAGCTGAGGGAAACCATAAATAGATCACTGGACTTAAAGTGAGAAAGAACTCATTTTAAACGTTACTTCTTGACTTTTATTAGCTAAGTGATCCAAGGCTAGTCACTTGCTTTTTTCTGCCTCAGTTCCCTCATTCATAAAATAAGGACTTCTAGGGTCCCTTCCAGCTCTAAATCTATGGGCTTATATAATTAGCTTTGTGGAAAATCTAGGAGGCATATCACATCACAAAATTAAATGTTTGGGAAATATGAATTGTTTAAAACATCTGCATGACTGAATTTTTCATTTTTTTTTTATCTGGCTGTTTTAATCTCATGTATAGTTTGCCAAAAATCTCCACTGAGTTTATATTCTCTTTGTAAACTTCAGCTAATTTTTTTCAGCCTACTTCAGTTTCTCATGAACTAAATGTGTAGTCTATCTAAAGTATTCATATCTTGATTTCTTGTTAAGAAGAATGATAACACTCAAAAGATTTAGGATTTAAGCTATTTCTGTCACTGATCAACAGCTGGATATGAGCGATCCAGAAATAATAAATAGAAGAAAGCCTTCACTAATTTGTTCCCTTTTTTCCCTGTTGTTGCTCATTGTTTCATTTAAACAATGTATTTATGTATTTAATTCAAGACATTTTCCCCTAATAGATCATACTCTTTAGTGAGAATAACTTTTGAGAGCAAAGATTGAAGCTCATTATTCCTGCATAAATACTGGCAAAGTTCTGGGGACAACAGAATCAATTATCTGGACAATTCAACCACAATAACCTGCTGTTTGGAGGAAATAGGCCTCTATTTTGTAGATTGATCATCAATATGGTCTGACTTCACTGAATGCTTGCCCAGTTTTCAACTTTATCTACTTCACTGAATCACGTAATCTGAAAAGTTAGAATGGATCTCAGAAGTCAACTTACACCCAGCTCATGAACTCCTTGAGCAACAAGTAATTCACTATCCTTTAAGTACACTAATTCCATTTTTGAACAGCTCTAATTGTTGGTAAATTTTTCCTTAACTTTGGTCATAATCACACTCTCATCTTCCTTCCCTCTTCCCCACTCTCACTGTCATAGTTTTGCTCTTTGGGTCCAAGAACAACAAGTCTAAGTGCTCTTCTTTGGGGCATCATTTCATATATTAGATGATTGATGACATCACCAGTTCTATCATTGTATCCCAATATAGATTACGTCCTTCACCATAGTGGTAGCTTCCTGATAGAGCCTCTTATACCTTCACAAATCTGAAATATGGCATTCCCAAACTGCACATTGTGCTATAGATATAGTCTGATTAGGGAAGAGCACAGTGGGACTATCATTTTCCTTGTAGTCCAATATTACAGTACCCATGGAATGTTAAAATATATTTGTGTGTGCATGTGTGTATATATATATATATATATATATAGAGAGAGAGAGAGAGAGAGAGAGAGAGAGAGAGAGACAAAGAGAGAGAGAGAGAGACGCACACACACACACAAAGAGAGAGAGAGAGAGAGAGAGAGAGAGAGAGAGAGAGACAAAGAGAGAGAGAGAGAGAATTTATGAGAAGGGGAGAAGAATCAGTTAAGATGCACAGACTATTGGAAGCTTTCCCTAAGTTATGATGAATCTGTACACATCCATATCCATATAGATGAATCCATTTTGACAAGGTGGTTTAAGGTTGTTTTGCAACAACTCTCCTTCAGAAAGTACCTATAAGTTTTCTCTCTTTGCCTGAGCAGTATCCTCTAAGCAAAACCTGTTATGCAACTGTAAATATTCCTACACCAAGTTTGACTGTGATTGATGGAATTCAGTTCTTAAATTGCTTCCTTATCATAGATTAGAGCTAACAGGAGGGAACATCAATCTTTCAGCACTTATAAAGCAATTCTTATTTATCCATAAACATTTTTTCCATCAGTTAATCAGATGTATAATCTAATTGTCAATACTTGATGTTGTCGGTCCAGAAAAAGATATTTATTATAACAATATGCCTTAGTTCCATGAAAATTTTTCACAAACAATGAAAACAAAATATCATTAAATATTTGCTAGCTGGAGATTAACTAATATTACACTCCTATGCCCGTAGCCAATAGAGGAGCCCCATGAACACAGAATGCGTTTGTTTTAATTCATTCCAAATTGGAAAAAGGCTTTTGGCTTATTGTTAACACACAAAAAATCACATCTTTTAAAAATGAATTTACTGACACATTTTGTTTGACAACAGACATTCCCCAGGAGACGTCTAAATATCCTCCATCCCTTTTAAATTATTTTCACTGAAAACAGTTGGTGTATCAGTTCATAATTAAAAGGAGGGCTGTGCTTAATTTTTAGGATATGATAGCTAAGATCAACCGTTGGCAGTATTTGCCCAGAATTCTGTTCCCTTTCCCTGTTGACTTTATGGATATCATTGTGATTATTGTGTACCATGTAGTCTATTGGCTCTTGTTTCTTCATTCTGCACCATTTTCGTTCAGAAATGAATTCAGGTACTTTGGGAAGGGCAGAAGGTATCTAAGAGATGTGAAACATAAACATATTAAAAGTATCCAAAAAGATTTCTAAAATAACATTTGTGGTTTTTTACTTCCTAAGTATTTTTGTCATATTAGACTTTTATGACACCTTATAATTTCCCTATTGTTTATTGAAAGAAAGAGTCCCACTGTCCTTACTCCAACGTTAACAAAACCTTTAATCTAGAGTATATACATATGCCTGCCCATTCCTCTTAGGAAACAAAAACAAAAACAAAAATTTTGGAATGTTTAGAATGATTCTTCTCAGAACTTTAGGACTGAAAGGGACCATATCAAAATCAATAATTTGTAGTGAATATGATACTTTCATTTTTTTCAGATGAGATAAAGGTGTCTTCCTAGCCCAAAGAACCTCTAACAAAAACCAGTATCGACTTGGATGAGTTTCTGATTTTGGTGATTGGTGATTTATGTCATATGGGGAAAACAGAATTATAATGGTTGTGTGTTTGTACATGTTTTGACATGAGAATCAGTTGTCAGTAAGTCTGTTGGGTTTCAGGTTGGAAAGTTGCTATTTTAGCTACAGCTGGAAGAGATCAAAGAGATGGATTTGTAGTCAAAGACTGGTTCAAATCCTGACTCTGCCACTAACTCTGTAACCTTAGGCAAGCCTCTCCATCCCCTTTGGTCCTCAGTTTCTTTTCTGTAAAAGGTTTGCTAAGGTCCAAAGTCTCTTATTCATCTCTCAGTCTATGGACCCGTGAACATCAGTTTGGTCATTGGCTAAATGGTGGTAAATATAGGAGGTCATACAATCTTTGCTTTTCTAGGATAGGCCTGCTCTGATGAAAAGATTAAAAAATGACATTGTCCTATCATATATCTTTCTTATATGAGCTGAAGCATAATAGATTCTGCTCCAAGCCTCTAATTCTTATTTTGTGTGTGTGTTTCTTGTAAACATTTTCATTGTTAGATTCTGTTTTTGAATCCACCCTATTATCTGCTTATATTTTTTGGGTGAGTTCATTCCATTCACATTCAAAGTTATGATATTTAACTGTGTATTTTCCTTCATCTTATTTCCCTATATTTATTCTCTCTCTCTCTCTCTCTCTCTCTCTCTATATATATATATATATATATGTGTGTATATGTAATATATATATTACATATACATATATATATATATATATATATATATATATATATTTACCCTGTGCTTTCTCAACAATTTACTAGTTTCTGACTTTCATCTCCCCCCAATCCATGCTCTCTCCGATTAATCTCCTGCTTCTCTTGTCCTCCTCCCCTCCTACTTTGCAATAGAATAAGATAGGTTTCTGTGAGGTTCTATGTTATTTTTTCTTTGAGTCAATTTCCGTGAAAGTAAGGTTCAAGCATTTCTTGCTCCCTCATCTTCCCCTCTATTGTAAAGGTTCTTCTTTTAATGCCCCTTTTATGTGAAATAATTTTCCCTATTCTATCTTTCCCTTGCCCCTTCTCTCAGTGTCTTTTATTACTATTTTTCTTTTCCAAAAAGACTGGGACAATTTGCTTTTTGTCCTGCTCAATTTTCATTTATGATTTCTTCAAATATAACTCTGAAAAAAAAACAGTCTTTAAAAAAGCTCATTGTGTTTCAAATGGAGCTTCTTGACTATGCCTTTAAGCCCAAATCACTCCGGCTTTCATTGAATGACCAATAGTAGCCCCCACCCCAAGCCTCTGTGGCTCATTGTTTAGGTTTTCATGACTTAGAATGAGTATAAATAGCAATTTCTTCTATTCTGGCCAGAAACTCTAAGGGTCTTCACCTCCCAGTTTGTGATGGTTTGTTGGGCTATCTTTTGTCTCAGTTCTTACCCTTCTCTTGGGCATTGTCTCAGACAAACTGAGACTTAGGAATGACCTAATTTAAAAAGGGCAAGGTCACTCACTACATCCTGGGCTATCATGAGTCCTCTTGACTTTTGTCTTGCCACTGGACTTCAATGACTCTGGAGGAGAGAGGGAGACTGATGAGTTTGTGAAGCTCTGCCTCACTTACATCTAATTCACACTTAGGTCAAGACATCACCCTTTAATGCCATCAATTCTCTTCAAGAACAACAGATGAACAACAACAACAAACTCTTCTTCATCCCTTAATTAAAAAAAATATTCTATCATAATCATAGTGCCCTTTAAGTATACTCTTTCTAACTGTCCTAATAATGATAAAGTTCTTAGGAGTTACAAGCATCATCTTCCTATGTAAGAATGTAAACATCTAATCTTATTGAATCACTTATGATTTCTAGTTCCTGTTTCCTTTTTCATGCTTTTCTAGAGTTTTGTATTTGAAAGTCAAATTTTCTATTCTGATCTATTTTTTTTCAATTTGGAATGCTTGGAAGTCCTCTATTTCATTGAATATTCATTCCCTCCCAAAGATTATACTCAATTTCTTTTTGGCTGTTTACAATATTTTCTTCTTGACTTGGGAGCTCTGGGATTTGGCTATAATGTTCCTGGGAGTTTTCATTTTGGGATGTCTTAGATGATTGGTGGTTTCTTTTAATTTTTATTTTGCCCTCTGGTTCTAGTATATCAGAGAAGTTTGATAATTTCTTGAAATATGATTTCTAGGCTCTTTTATTGATCATGGCTTTCAGGTAATCCAATAATTGTTAAATATATCACTCCAATCTATTTTCCAGGTTGTTTTTCCAGTAAAATATACCACATTTTTCTCCATTTTTTTCATTTATTTGACTTTATTTTATTGTTCCTTGATGTCTTACTAGCTTCAACTTGCTCATTTCTAATTTTTAAGGAATTAATTTCTTCAGTGAGCTTTGTGTCTCCTTTTCTACTTGGTCAATTCTATTTTTTAAGATGTTATTTTCTTTAGTATTTTTTTGTGCCTCCTCTACCAAGCTGTTTACTCTCTTTTCATGATTTTCTTACATCACCATAATTTCCCCCACTTTTTCCTCTACCTCTATTATTTTTTTAAATCCTTTATCAGTTCTTTTAGAACTTATTTTTGGGCCTTTGACCAATTCACACTTTTTCTTTTTCTACACACTTTGTGTGTAGCTGTTTTGACTTACTTGTCTTCTGTGTTTGTATCTTGACCTTCCCTGTCATCACAGTAACTCTCTCTGGTCATGTTCTTATTTCTGTTTGCTCATTTCTCCATCCTATTTCTAGACATAACTTTATGTTAAAGTTGCTCTCTGCTACTGAGATGGAGGGTGCACTGCAAGGTTTGGGTCTTGCTGCTGTTTTCAGAGCTAGCTCTGGGGTCTGTAGGTTTTTGATTCTTACAATGTGATATGATCTAAAGAGAGGCATGGTCACTGCTCTCCTGGCCTGTGCTCTGCCCTGCCCTGGAACTGTGACCAGAGTCCCTGTATCCCTGCTACAGCAAGCACTAATGAGGCAGTGCTCTTTTTAACTCTGGTACTTTGACTTGGAACTGTATATGGGAATGCAACAGAGTCTGTACCCAGTGCCATCAAAGGGCCTCCTGTCATCTCCTTCTGACCAGTTGTTCAACCGCCTTACTATCTATGAGAACTCCCAAAGCTGCTGCTGCTGCCATTGATAAAATGCCTCTAAGGCCTGCTGCTGATGCCCTGGCTATTGTGATCTGTTCTGGGCTCCAAAGCCAACCACCACCCTGCTGAGACAGACCTTTCCTACCAACCTTTTTTAGTTGTCCTGGGCTGGAAAATTGTTCTACCCTGACCTTTTGTTGGTTTTGTCACTCTAGAATTCAATTTGAGCCATTATTTTAAAGTTGCTTGGAGAAGAATTTGGGAAAGCTCAGGGAGTCCTTACTTTTATTCCACCATCTTGGCCCATATATCTTAAATGCCTGAAGAATATCTCCACTTATATAGTCTACCTTAAACACAGCATTTCTAAAATCAAATTCATCATCTTTCCCCTTGCTCCATTTCCCCTATATCTGTACTCCTAAACCTCAGGATTATTTTCCATTCCTACTACCAAGTCTCTGATCTTAGCCCTAGTAATACTATACCCAGATAGAAGCTTTAAGAGGCTTTATATGCCAAAAAGCAGAATCTTACATGATCCTAGAGGTGATAGGCAACCATTGGCATATGTTAAGTAGGGTAATGACACAGTCAGACCTGTGCTTTAGGAATATCACTTTGATAGTTCTGTGGGATATGGATTTGAAGAAAGGAGAACATTAATAGAAATATGGTGTCCATAACAATTGAGATGATTGTCCCATTCTACTCTCTGCTGGTCAGACCACACATGGAAAATAAAGCAGAGTTCTAGAAATAACATTTCAGGAGGACATTGACATGATGGCATATAACAAAAAAGTCAACCAGGCTGACATGGACTAGAAACATGTCATGGGAAAAGAAGTTGATGGAACTATGGATCTTGATCCCGGAGAAGAGATCTTGGGAACATTCAGTAGATGTGCCCCTGAGTCACTCTAGAAAGCAGAACTAGGACCAATATGTTGCCAAGATGCAGAATTTGGCTCCATAAGTGCAGCACAGATAAGAATCTTTGTCATTGTGTCAGATTTGATGAGTTCTTTGAGCAGTTGTGTCTTTCTTACTTGCAAAGAGCTGATACTATGATTTTTATGACTGAGGCAAGCTTAAAAAAATATGGTTTGGGCAAAATAGCACAAAAAGCAGCCTTGAGATTTTTTTTTCTCTTTTGTCTGTAAGGTCCCTCTTATGATAATGTTATCAGTCTGCAGAACCATGTTGGCTCTCCTGAGAAATCAAGGTCTAATGGAAAAGGAAAAGTGGTGATGTTCTTAAGCAGCTGTTGGCTTAGCTACTTCATCAGTTGTGTCATTAAATATAACCTGTCCCATGTTTAATACTTTGCCAGCTTGAATGTTTATAAGGGAGCTTTAAAGGCCAGGTTTTTGAGGAGTACCAGATAAGATATTCCCTGGGTATCGTAGGTGAAGACAGATGAACCAGAGAGAGGAATGAGAATCACCCCACAAGGTACACTGGGGGCCAATTGAATCAAGAGGGAGTCACTGATATAGAGGTTACATAAGAAAAACCCTTCTAAATGTTTACAGCTGCCTACAAATTAAATGAGCTGATGGTGAGGTATTGAATTCCCAGCCTGTTAGGTTTGCAAGCAGCAGATGGATGGCCACTTGTCAGGGATGCTACAGAAGGGGTTCATGATTTGGGGAGAGGATTGAAAGAGCTGACCTTCGAATGCTCTTCCAATTCTAATATTATATGATATGCCATTTACTAATCTACACACTGATCCCTTAGACGTCTGGAACCAATTTGATCATCTTCTGAATATTACATTCTCCAAATGCCCGTCATCTCACATAATAATTTTGGGAAACTTGAACTTTAGTATTGGCAATGGTCTTGTCAAGAATTGATCTATACAAATCAGGTCTGAGAAGACTGCTTCTCCACTAAGCATCTCTCTAGGGATAATAGTTTAAGCCAAAGGAGAAAATACCTCATCAAAGTAATTTATCTTCACAACCTCTTGATATTAAAAGGCAGCCTCTGGAATAAGTGTAGGGGGAATTCCCCATGTATTTCTAACCAGGGGGTCAATATAATTGACTGAAAATAAAATTCTTTATTTCTTTTCTTTTCCCTAGGGATCAACATTATGGATTGTACTGAAAGTGACCATTTCCTCCTTAAACATATGCTGACCCTGAATATCACTGATCCTGAATGTGACTTTGCATGCAATTGGAAGAATAATAATGTGGAAATAAAAGGGTTAAGGTTTCTTTTCCTGAGGACTAATGATTTGATAATACTCTATTCTCACTGGGAGAAACCCTAGAGAAATTGAAAAGAACATCCTACTTAAGATCAGAGTTCAAATATCCGTTCTTCCATGTTCTAGTTATAGAACCACAAATTTTTTCTACTCTCTGGGCCTGTTTCCTCAACGATAAAATGAAGGAAACAGACTAGTTGTCCTCTAAGGTTTATCCAGTGCCTCCCTGGCTAAACCAATCCTAAATCTGCAATAGAAGCTGTGTTTTTTGTTTGTGTGTGTGTGTGTGTGGAGCGGGGGGGGGGTTGTCAATTGGGATCAGCATGCTCTGGTGTCCTAGTAAGAATAGCCGAAGGCCATTTAGCCTAGGCCAGTGTCAGCTAGTCTGGAAGGCTCAATACTCTTTTGAGTGCCTACTAGTCTGTGTTCAGTTGTATCTGTTTAAGTGCCTTTTTGATTAAGGCTCACCTTATTCCTGTCATTTATATAAGGAGTTTATCTGGTCATTGGACTCCAATGGCTCTGGAGGACAAAGTGAGGCTGGAGACCTTGCACAGCCCTCCCTCACTCAAATCCAAGTCAACTGCGAGTCCATTATCTCTCTGATGTCATGGTCTTCTTTGAGATCAAAGGACAAACCATACAACCTTTTTTTTTCTCCCTGTAAATTAATGACTCTGATACAGACACTTGTGGTTTGCAGTGTTAGTAGGAAGACAAAGGAGGAAAAAAATAATTGAGTATAGAGTTAGGGCACTCAGATACAGGGGCACCAGGTTCCTTCTTTTTTAACAACCATATAATGCAGAGTAGCTGTTTAGATCAGCTGCACTGAGTAAGAGACAGCAAAAATAATTCCATATAGAGTACAGAAAGAATGAAGTCCTGAGGCATCAAGCAAAGTTCACGTAGGTCATATCAATAATGAATCAGTTCTCTGGGAAGCAAGGTTTGTCCACATGTGAGGCCCACAGTCCCACAAACAGTCCTTTGCATGTCCTCTCCCCAAGCTACATGTTCCTGAACTCTGGAGTTTCAATCAAGTACTTTTTAAAAAATTACTATTTCTTGTTTTTTTTTAAAAATTGCCTATATTTCTTTATCCGTCCTTCTCTCCTGCCCCAGAAAACCATCCGTTATAATGCTATTTTTTAAGATTTAAAAAAAGAGAAGAAAAAAATTCAGCAAAAAAAAAAAAAAGAATACAGAAATTCTGACATTATATCCAGTGTTCCACACTATATGGAAGCCCCAGCTCTGCAAAGGTGTGGGAGGATCAACAAAATTCTTTTAACAAATGCTTGAAAAGATTCCCATTCTCTGTGAAAAAGATTGGATTTATCTGTATGGCTTCCTTTCGGAAAGAATTTGCTTTAAAGTGGGTTAACCTGTTGCCTGTGTAAGCATACAAATCTAGATCAGACTTTCATAATGGAATAAAACCTCTTCCTCATTCACGATCAGCACTGAAAGCACATTGATCTCACTGCAAACAGCAGCATGGAATATTCTCACTATAGGTGTTTGCTAGAACTTTCATTGTTGTTGTTTTGTTGCTCATCATTCATCTGGAAGAGGATCAAATCTCAGGGTGATGTCTTGACTTGTGCATGAATTGAATTTTTTCAAGGTTTTTCAAATTTTACTAATATTTTTAAAATATTTTAAAAGTTTTTCTTTCAAATTGGAGAAGAAGAAGAGAAGATACTTGTTAACTAAAAAAGAACATGAAGCCAACTCAAAAGCCAATTCCTTCTTCACAGTTTTAGGTGGTCATCCAGGCTCTTCTTGAATATTTTCAGGACTTTCCTGCAAAGCGACCTCATCTATTGGACAACTAATTGCTAGAAAGAGCTTCCTTTGTATGATAAACTGGCATTTGCTTTCCTGTAATATCCATTTATAGGGTTCTACTTCTCCACTCTGGAGCCTAATAAAATGAACTTGTTCTCTTTTCTATAATAGCCCTTATGGTATTCTTTTTTTTGGAGGAAGGAGGTGAGGAAATTGGGGTTAAGTGACTTGCTCAAGGTCACACAGCTAGTAAGTGTCAAGTGTCTGAGGTAAAATTTTAATTCAGGTCCTCCTGACTCCAGGGCCTTTGCTCTATTCACTGTGCCACCTAGCTATTCCCCTTATGGGTATTTTAAAGACGAAAAATCCTATCTTTCCCTCTTATTTAGTCTTTTCATGGTTAGGCAGCATGAATTAAATTTAAGTGAGGCAGAGTTGCAAGTCATCAGCCTCACTCTCTCTCCTAGTCATTGAAGTCCAAAGGCAGGATAAAATTAAGAATGTCTGGTGATGGTCCAGGATGCAATGGATGACTGGTGTTTTCAATGTCTGACCAAGCTCCACAGTGCCTACTTTAGCTGCCTTCTTGGTCATTGAAATAAATTGTCCTCATCCATTCATTCTGCTGGGGGAAGTCACTTAGAATCTTCACTGACAAACGGAAACCTAGGAAAGAGCTGGGTAGAGTGGAGATAGTATGGGGCTATAGATCTAAATTCAAATCTTACCTCTACAGCTTTGCCACCTGTGTGACTTCTGGCAAGATATTTCACCCTTCTGGGCCTGAATCCTTATACCTAAAATAAGAGGAATTGTTCTGGTGGTTTCTGAGGCACCTTCCAGCTTGGAATCTTTAATATCATTGTAGAATCTATTCTGGGTTCATTTGTCCAACACCTGCTTGAACTTGGGTTCCAGAGGGTCCCTGACTACTGCTCTCCTCATTTATCTAGAAATAACACCGAGGTATTGGGGATTCTAGTACTATTGCTTATGAACCCTAATCTGGTGTATCCCAACATCTTTTAACCAGTTGATCTTTCCCCAATAAAAATTTGCATCAATTAACTTTTATAAGATGATACAGTGGATAGCATGCTGGGCCTGAACTCATCTTCCTGAGTTCAAATCAGGCCTCAGATACTCACTAGCTTTGTGACCCTGGCAAAGTCACTTAACCATGTTTGCCTTAGTTTCCTCATCTGTAAAATGAGCTAGAGGAAGAAATGGAAAACCCCTCCAGTAATCTTTCTCAAGAAAATCTCAAATGGGGTCATGAAGAGTTGCATAAGATTGAAAATGACTCAATAAACAAAAGCTTTTACAAAAAGTTATTAGCTGAGAAGGCCTAGCACAGGCTGATGTACGTGGACATTTTTCTTCCTCACTTTACATCCCATAATATTCTGGAGCACACTATTGCACAAGTACACATAGGGTTCATGGGAAAGTAGGCTTGGCCTTTGAGAACATATTTGGAAAAGGGAAAACTCATAGTTCCAGAATAAGTAGAAATCCTGTTCTTTCTTTTTGGAGTCATCATGAATTTCCTTTGGTTGTATGCATGTCTCAGTTGGTCTAGGAGGGTCAGTGCCTTTGTAGAGTACTGAGGCCGCCTTCCCTTTCTGTGTCTAGTTTCTTCTCAGCATCTTGCTACACACACATTACTGACATTGCTGAGAAGCCTAAATCTTCCAACCTTTTGAAGGTTGGGGGAAGAGATAGTGTCTCTCCAAGTACTTCCTTCCCAGGGCTTGGCTGGAATTGCTCTATTGGTGCTTTTGGAATACTGGATTCTGCACTGACTTTGTTCAAGCCCCACAAGATATAAATGATTCTTGTCAAGCAATCCCGATGTACTTCCTTTGCAGTTATCTCATTTCACTCAACAGCCTAAAACTTTTCATTTCTTCCAAAATGATTATACGTATGTATGAACATATACATGTATATGTATATAGTGTATGTGTGTGTATACATATATATGCATGTATGAGTGAATAGCATCTAGTTTATGCCTTTGATTAGCGAGTGATTCAATAGAAGTATTTAGGAATTGTTCACACCTATTTTACCTTTAATTGATTCTGTAACTCAGTCAAAGAAGGATTCTCATCCCTCATCCCATAAAAGTATCAGGGGAGTAGAGATTCTTGTCATTTACATTAATTGGAGTAGCAGTCATTGATTGATTTGGAGACTTCTATGTTTAGTTGGAAAGCATTGAATCAATACTCTAACTAAACTAGGAATGCAATGTCGTCCTTGCTATGGTTTACTGAGGACGTCTGTCATTTGAGAAGACAAAGAACACAGTTCATACTATGAAAAACCTGTGTTTAAGTTCTGTCTGACATATTCTGGCTATATGACCCAGGGCAAATGAATTCTCAGACCTCCCCACCTCCCTTCCCAGGCATGTCTCTAAGACTATAAATTATCGGGTAGTTGCAGATCTGCATTGGTGAATGAATTTCTTCATGGAGAATTCCCTATACTAATAACATCATATGTCTGGAGCAACAACAACAAAAAGAATATGGTATTAATCTCATCTAGATTCTGCTAGCTCTACTTCTGTATTAAATAAGATCATTAAGTAGAGAGGCAATAGGGTGCAGTGAACCAAGAATTAAGGAAATTTGGATGAAAATCCCACTCTCACATTTATTAGCTGTCTGGGTATGGAGAAGCCCCTTAAGCTCTCTGTGCCTTATGACTCTCATATGTAAAATGAAAATAACCATACCTGGAGAAATCTATAGAATAATAGCTATCAATCAACCAGAAAGAATTTATTAAATTATTTATTGTTAATCTATTTTTTATTTATTATTTTAATATATTATTTATTAGTTATATATTCATCTTTCATTTGTTTGTTTGTAAACCTTTTATGTGCTAAATTCTGGGGATTCAATGAAAAGAGCCAAATAGCCCTTGTCTTCAAGGAAATCAAATTATAATAGGGGAGATAATGCTCAGAATATAGTTATATACAGGATGTATTCAAAGTAGATACAAGGGAACCTTAGAAGGAAAGGTGCTAGCATCTAGGAGTGCCATGAAAAGGTCTCCTTTAGGACATGGTCTTTGAGCAGAGTTCTATAGGAAACCCAGGATTCCAAGAGGCCCAAGTAAGGAGTGAAAGCATTCAGGTATAGGGCAGGAAAATTCAATGCAAAAGGTTAAAGATTCCACATGAGTTGTCTACTGTGAGTAACTGCAGCAAGTAGACTGGTATGGTTTGATTATAAAGCTCATAGAAAGGAGGGATGTATAAGATGATTAGAAAAGTAGGATGGGACCAGACTGTGATGAGCTTTGAATGTCAAATTGAAGAGAGTAATATGAAACCTCACTACAGTTGTGAAAGTGAAATGAATAATGCATAGAAAGAGCTATATTCATGTAACTTATTACTATCATAGAATAGTGATGTGCCCATGCTAACGGGAGCCTGAAAGTGTTGTTACAACTTCCTACAGTTTCTAACTGGTTTGAATCTAATTTATGCACTGACGAGGAAAAAAAAATGTTTCAAACTTTGAAAGTGCTCGTATAAAAAGATCTAAAGGGACCAAATTGTTGGAAAACATTGTTTTTATTAGGAGATTTAAAATTAAATGAGTTAACCAGAGCCACATCAGTGAGTCAGTGAAAGGGTTGGGAACAGAACCCATGTTCTTTGACATCTGGTCCTGTTCCTTAGATTCTTGGCCTGCTGACTCATGTGTGTTCTAGGGAAATAACTTCCCATATTTTCATTTTATGGGAAAGTTACATTAAGACCATCTTATCATATGCTATGGAAAGTCCCCTGAGGGCAGGAACCATGTCTGTGTTCACTTGTTTGCATAGGTTTTGATGTCATTCGGGTTTGAATAGGACACTATTGAGTGGCTGTCTTAGTATGACATTGTAGCCAATGGTCCTTTTCTAAACTGTGTAGACATGAAAATTGTGGGATAGCTCTTTCATTTCTGGGCAGTTAGCTTCTGGAGAGCACCAATGAATGGGACTCAAGTATTTGTTCAAGATCTTAAAATGCTTCAGATAGCTTCTTGTTTTCTTTTCAGGGCCCTCATTTCCCCAACACTCCTTCCATACCTCTGAGTACATTATGGAGAAAGTTTCAATTAGGTGCTAATGGTCTGAAACACCTGTCTTTAACATCTGTTAATCACCCTTTTAACTATCAGTGCCTGCTCCAGGCCCTGGATATTTTCTAACAGAAACAGTAATAGCCAGGAATGGGAGTGGGGGAGGGGAGGGGAAACAGCTGGAATGAAAGAGCAGGAATCAGCAGTGAATTTTCGGAAATTGCAAATCAGAATGGTCTGCTATTTTGTTGAGTCTGAATCTTTCTCTTTGTGTAATTATGCCTCTGGGCAATGATTTCAAGCACTACCTAAGGTAAAATAGGCTCTCATTTTGGCAAAGTTTCCATAAATACATCAGAGGTAAGATCTGATCTGAAGATCTTCCCTGCCCCTAGGCCCTTTGATAGGCTTAAGTGACTCTGAGGACCTTCCCTGATTTGGAAGTATACTCTGCCCCCTAATAGGATGAATGTGGTCACATGGAGCCTGTGGCAGGAGGCTTGTTCTTCAGGAATGCCCACACCTTATTACTCTGGTAATTGTCTAGGTATGGATGTAATGGTCAGACGATTGGAAGCCCATCTGCTGATCCGTTTCTTTGTCTGCTTGTAACTTCTGCTTGTAACTGTTTGTTTTCTCTGAAGTTCAGGGTGCTGACTTTTTCCCTTGAACTAGGTAAATGATGTGTGTTTGATTGATTAAAGTAAGATTGTTAACCCATTTTGAGTTGCTTTCCTCTAGAAAAGCAGATCTAAGAACCTGTGCTAACAGCCATACTAGGGATACTAGGGTGCTTGCTGATGCAACATGGCATACTTATCAAATGACACATAGGCTAGAAGGGAGGGTCAACATAACTAGATTCTAGTCAGGATTCAAAAACATCTCAAGAACATACAACGGTGGACCAAATGAAAAAAATATTCAATTTATGGGGATAAAGGTAAAATCTTGTACTTGAATTGAAACCACCAGCTGCTTAAGTGCAAGATGGGGTGTAAGGAGGCAGAGTTCCACTATACTCTACGCTGGAATATTGTGTTCATCTCTGAGAGGTACATTAAGGTAAGGAAATTGAAAAAAACATTCAGAGGAGGGCACCTAAGAATTTGAAGGGTCTGCAGTTCATACTAAATAAAGCTCGGTTGAAGGGACTAGACATGGTTAATCTGGAAAAGAGAAGACTTGGGTGGGAAGTCACGTTAACTTCAAAATATTTCAAATATTTGAAAGGTTATAATAGAGAAATAGTATTGATTTATTCTTTTTGGTCCCAGAGGGCAGTATTACAACAATGAGTCACAAAGAAGCACATTTAGATTTAAAGTAAGTAAAGGTTACCTAAACAATATTAAAGTAAAATAGTTTTACTCTAATGGTATTGCTTTTCTTTACATTGGAGGTCTTTAAGCAAATAATGAGTGATCACTTGCCTTGTATTTACTAAAGTGAGTTATATGCAGTCATGGGTCAGATTTGGTGGCCATGAGATTACTTCCATCTCTGTCATGCCATGATTTTGTGATTGTGACACTGAAAGTTTTCATTGATCTTATTATTGGTGGCTTCTGAAGCTTGCTGTTCCTCCCACATGACATTTTATCTCCCATCTCTCCATCATTGCAGTGACAGTCTCTTTGATGGAATTCATTCCTTCCTCACTTCCACCTTTTAGAATCCCTCACTTCCTTCAAAACTTAGCTCAAGCACCATCTCCCTTATGAGATCTTCCTTGATACCTCCCTAGTAGCTTTTAATGTTTTCTTCCAAAATTACCTTGCATTTCCTTTGCATATATATTTACCCATATTTATACATGTGCATGTTTTCCCCCTGAATAGAATGCAAGCTTGTAATGGTAATGTAATTTGAATTTGAAGACCCCATTGTATTGGCAAGTAAGGAGGTACTTAGCACTTAGTAATTAATCAAACCTTTGTGAAAGAAACAAAAGGTATGGACCCTTGTTCCTGATGTTACAGGAAGGGGTTAGCTGAAACAGGAAGGAGCTAATGCTATGTATATATAAGGAAAAGCCCCAAAGAGGAAGGCTCAGAATTTTCTTGACAAGAATCTGGTGGCAGAAGCTTTTCTGCCGGGGAGAGAGAGAGAGAGTTTCTCTCAGCAGCATCTGGAGGCTGGGCTGCTACTACTGGACTGAGAATTGAGAAGAGAAACGAGAATTGAGAACTGAGTCAAAATTTCCTGAGAACTTGTGGTGGCGGAGCTTCTTCTGAAGAGGAGCCCAGGAGGCTGAAGAATGAAGCCCTCCTCCCTCCTCCCCCACCCTTTTCCCTGGCTAGATAAGGTAATTCTGATTTTTTGAACAAGCTGCAGAAGACTGAGGAAGCATGACCAGGATGTTAAGACTTTGTTTGTGGCTTGGTTGAGCCTTGAATTCCTGGGAACAGAAATTGTGAAGGATTTGAGATGGACTGGACCCTGTGAACTTCAGTGTGGAGCAGGACCTACATGAAGAGCTGGACAAGGAATTGGAAGCTGTCTGCCTTTGAATCCAGGTGACTGTTTGGTGGATTCAGGTAGGAGCTGCCTGCATGGAGTCAAGATGAAAAGACCTCTCCATGGGTACTGAGTAGTGATAAAATTGTAGTTTATTGGTGACCTAGGGGTGGAGGGTCTGTGTATTTTCTGATCATTGACTAGTGAATGATGAAGGATGAATGAATCACTAAATGACTGTACTTAGTAATTGATTACTGAATCAGTGACTGATTGAGTTAACTTAGTGCTCCCCATGAGTGGAAGACTTTGACTATTGTACTCTGAGATGACTGAATGATTGAGTAAGGAGGCAAACCTCCTTAGGGGTGATTGAATGATTGAGTTACTAAACGATTGTTCTTTGTTCAAAACTCTGTGGCCACTGTGGTGGAAACTATGTGGCCATTTTAATGATAAGCTGTTTTGATTTTCTGTGATAAGTTGTAATATTATGAATGCTGTACCCTGATTTTCTGTGAACATTTTGCTTTGCTTTGATATGGAATAGAGTGTTCACTATACTGTGTAATCAGAATCTTAAAAGCTGTTCACAGTAGCATTCTTCTGGAAAGCTGCTTGTGCATGGTATTACAAAGCTCCTTGAGGGTAGGTACAATTTTATTTTGTCTTTGTATCCCTAGTCTAGCACAGTGACTGACACCTGGTTAGTACTCGATAAATGCTTATTAATTTATTCATTAATGCAGCAAAAACTCTTATTTCTGAGTTCCTCTAATTTGTGCAGCCATATAATGACAGGCCATGACAGATGAGACTCAATGGCCTTTTTTAGCCATAACTAATTCTAGTGTACTTGTCCTAAGCCCATGTAAAGACAATTGTTCATGGATCTTCTTTAAAAGATTTCATAAATTTTAATTTAATGACCCTGTTTTCAAAAGTTTTCAAAATAATGACATACAGAGTGAGTGATGCAGCAGCAAAGCAGTATCAAAAATGTGAATTACTCTCCTAACTATGTGAGGCAATATCTTCCCACTTTATCAGTCCATGAGTCCAGATGATAGCAATCCCATTGTTATTTTCACATTCTTCTAAAAATTATACATTGAACAAAATGTATGTGCTATTAAAGTAGAGGGGAAACAGGCAACTGGAGACCAAAGTGCTAACATGCCATTTGAGTGGAAACATATGCTCAAGTGGAAAATGGCCACAGGGGGAAAAATAGGAGTTGGAAGACATGAAGGTTGGGAATGAGTGACATGCAGCAAGCAACAGGTATGTTTGGGTCTCCATAAAATCTGTGGCATTTTCCCTCAATTATTTCTTCATTATTTCCATCTCTAATGGAAATCAGTTGAAATGGCATATCTGATCCAAGGAAATGACAGGCTTTAAAATGGTGGCTATGAATAGTGACTCTAGCATTCTACAAATCAAGCCTCTGCATTTGGAATGGGAATTCTCACTGGTTGATGTGTGGAACTATGTCAAAGCTGAATGTGGTTTCTGGAATAATTCATAGCTGCAGCTGTCGCCACCAGATGGGTTGATGTCGGAGTTTGGTAGAGAGATGGAGTTTGTTGGGGGCTGATAAATGGTGTGGTTTTCCAGTTGTCTGGCATAATGGAGGAACATTTTATTCAATTTGTTTTTAGTGGGCGGTAGAGGAATAACACAGATGGGCAGGGAACCTAGAAGAGGAATCCGAGTAAAAATTTCTCTATAAGACATACACAAAATTGGTCAAATTAGGAAAAAAAAAACATTGAAGATACATGAAATAACCCCCCAGAAATTCAACGTGTACTTTGCTCCTTTGTAGCTCTAAACGTAAAATATTTGTTATAGTCAAACATATTGAATTCAACTTCTGCCAAGTATAAAGCCCAAGGCAAACTTAATTGACAGTAAGACATAATCTTTTGTTACCACCATTCCAATAATTAAGTTCTCCCATCAGTTACTGCAGTTTACCACAAGGAAAATTAGTTGAAAATAAAATAGTCTTCTAAAGGTACAAAAGAAAAGGTTTTGTTTTTCCTGGTCATTTGAATACCCAAGTTTACTAAGGGACAGTTTGGTCCATTTATCCCAGGAGAAAAATGAATAGCATAAAGAAGAGTCCCCAAAAGAACAGTAACTTGACAGAAGGAAACAGAGGATGCACAGAAACACTCCACCCTTCAACAATGGATCTTTAAATATTCTTGTTAGAAAACAAATGTGTCTCAGTCTCTGCCCAAAGAAACAGTCAATAAATTAACAACAGAGCTACCAACTTGAGTTTTTAAAGGGGCCAGCAATCGACCCACTCAGGACAAAACCCTGTGTTGATATTGAGGTCAAATTGTGAACAACAGAATCTTTACCCAGCAACCAAAACAACCAACGTCAGTCATAAATCCCCTTTTAGAGGAAAAGTTAAATTTCATTCCAAATGGAGTTTACAACATCAGCAACTTACTGGTATCTTCTCTATGTGAAGGTCACCTCACTAGCTAGACCTCAGAATATACACATAAATAATTCTGACTGTCTTAGGGATCAGACCCAACCATGCATGCCACTGGGCAAACCACCATGAGTTGGTCTTATTTAGATGGCTTATGGCCTGATGACAAATGAGGTGACAACTTTCCCCATTTCCACATCTATTCATACAAAATTAACTTCTTTCTTTTTTTCTCTATCAATTCTTGTTATATATTTCCATATTTGACATTCTAGTCTTTTTACTTAGTTGAATATTTGAATTTTGATTCTTTGTAGCTTTTCTTTACATCAAAACAAAAGTCGTCTTTTCCCACCTTTATTCACCATTTTGATTACTATCATCCCATCCATACCTGGTATGTGGCCATATCCCTTCACTGGGACTCCTCTTTCCACATGATATAACTTAAAAACATACAAACAAACACTTCTCCTCCTCCTTGCGCTCCTCCTCCTCCTCCTCCTATTCTAGTCTTGCTGAACAACTTCCGCTAGATCATCTTTGCCATCTCTACCCTGGTTTCTAAAATCCAGTAGCTTTTTTAAAGCTACATGCTTAAAAAAACAAAAACAAGAAACTAAGTTGTCTGGTGAATTTCTTGTGCCTCCAATCTGATTTTTAAGATATTTCCCCTCTTTCCTACTTACAAGAATTGCTTCTTTTCATGCCTTTAGACTTTTGTTGTTGAGAGCTTTCCTTTCCACCCGGGCTCTGCTTCCTCTGTATAATATTAGTCCCTGGGATATTAACCTTGCCTTTATCTAAACCCTTTGAAATCTTCTCTGCAAAAAAAAAAATCTAGGATACATGTAAAACTATGCCTGATTTTCTTTCTTTTAAGATACACCAGTTATTCACCCTTAAGGTTCCCATTATATCTACTTCAGTAACAGTTCCTCTCTGTTGGTGAGAAGTAAGTTCAAAAAATAATTTCCCCCTCTTGGTTGTTCTGCTTTTTATACAATGAAGATAGTCATTTGATTATTTAAAACTACAACAGGGCTAATGAGAATAATCTATTTAATTATGGCCTACTGATTTTCTAGGAAAAAACAAAAATGAATTACATATTGATTTGAGGGGGAAAAAGCCTTTGCAGATGTCTTCCATTTTAACATGGGGTAGTGAAAAAAATAAAATAGGCCCGAGAGTATCCTTGATTAATAAATTGTATCAAATGCTGAAAAATTTTAAATACTGAGTAGCAAGTCCTTTGAAAACAACTTCCTGGCAAATGGCCTTGAAGCTGTAGATCTTTTGTCATCATTGTCTAGTCATTTTCAGTCCTATCTGACTCATTGTGACCCCATTTGGGGTTTTCTTGGCAAAGATACTGACAAGGTTTCCCATTTCCTCCAGTTCATTTCACAGATGAGTAAACTAAGGCAAACACGGTTAAATAACTTGCCTAGGATCACACAACTAGTAAGTGTCTGAAACCAAATCTGAACTCATGAAGATGAATCTTCCTGACTCCAGAGCCAGCTGATCTTTTACCAAAATGCCAATAAAACATTAGTAGTAAATTCCGGTACTGCTCAAAATACTCAATAGCTATGGTTACATAGATTTCTTTTTGGGGGGGCAGGAGGGTGTTTCAGGAGGATTTTTCACAGGAAGATATCATTTGCCATGAAGACAACCACTCTCATAAACAGGGACAATGTAAAATACTTAAGAGGTATTTTACTTTTACTCAAATTTTACTATTTCTTTTTTTTTTTAATTTTACTATTTACTCAAATACTTTAGAGGTAGAGATCCATTGAAATAACTTTTCTCCAAACTTTTGTCTTTGTTTTCCATTACATTTCCAAGGATTTTGATCTGAAAAGGATCTTAAAGACCAAATCCATTCAACTTATTTTATACGAAGAGAAAATGAGAACCAGAGAGTTGAAGTGAGTTGACCAAAGTTTCCCAGGGAGTAATTGAGTGGAGCATAGGAGAGGGAGACGACCCAGCATAATACAGGGGAGAGAATATTATCACTGGAGTCTGATGAATTCAATGAAAATCCTGCTTCTGACACTACTTCTATGACCTCTAGTAAGACACAATCTCCCTAAGCCTTCATTTTCCCCTTTGTTAAACGAGATAGTTGCCCTGTACAGATTCTTTCCAACTCTCTTTCTATGATTCTATGAGCTGGGATTTAAATGGAATTCCTCTGTCTAGAAATCCAGCGTACTTGCTTCTTAATATCTCATTGCTTTTTAAGTTATACTTTGAGAGTCTTTTTTCTTCCCTTGCCTTCCTGAAAGTTAGCTTTGGTGTGACTGAGAGACAAGCTCCCACCAACCAGGAGCAGCAGAGAGCAAAACCAGAAGCTGATGGTTAGGAGCAATGGAAGACTATAGAGTGAGCTCCATTAAGGAGTTATCCACTAGTGGAGAAGACAAGACACCAGCATCAAGGGAAGATGAGACTTTCAGACAACCTCAGAAGGAGGAATCCACATATCTGGTGATGTATGTGATTTGAGCTTTACATTGGGAACCTTTGGGACTAATGGATACACTCTGAAGGTTTTCTGTTTTGTTTTCTTCCGTGAAATTTTCTTTTGTAATTTGGCAAACAATATGATTGCTAGGGGCCAATTGATGGTCCTAGTAAACGAAAATTCCCAGGTTTCCAGGGTGGGAACATATGAACCAAGAGAAGAGAGAAAAATTCTCCTAAATATACTCCTTCCCTTTTGAAATTTTGGGAGTCTGTGAAATAAGATTTACATATGAGTGGTTTTCCATTTGGTCTTTTTAACCCTCAAATTCTTTGAAAGTAGATGAAATATTGCATATAATATAAAAATATCAGATACAATATGAAAGCTAAATAAACACCAAATGATTTAAAAAGTTAACAAAATACATGCTTTTTTTTTTTTGCTTTGCTTTGCTGCTACATTGCTTTTATTGATAAACCATAGGATTATATTTTTCGAAACTGAAGTAACCTTTGAGGCCACAGAGTACAATGCCTTCACTTTTAAGAGGAAATTGAGACACAGATTAAATATCTTGTACAGGGTCACTCAGCTAGTCAGTGCCCCAGGGAAGATTTGAAGTCAGGTCTTGACTCCAGGTTCAGCACAACCTCTGTTGTGCCAATGGACATCGGGGTGCCTTAGGAAGTCTTCTTGGCTCATACCAGATCTTTACAGTAAGTCAAATCCACATGAATGCACCTGTACTTAAAATAAAGGTGGTGGTTCCCACTCTTTCTGGAATTTAAATGTTCTATCATTGTTTGCTTGGTTTTATTCTCACCCACAAAAAGAGCAGTCTGTTCTGTGAATGGTTTATTTGCATTAGTGGGAGGCTTAAAAAATTCTTTTTCAGAGTATTTTGAGAATTTAATGGCATCTCTTGAAATAACTGGAGACATACCAAAACGTCCCAATAACAAGACTGGGAATTACTGAAGTAAATAATCCTGGCCCTGCCTGCCCTTAGCCGGAGGTGACATCCTTTCCCTCAGACTTCACACAGCACTTTGTTTTGAATTTTTCTAATGAACTTATCACATATAATTTATCCAGTAAAATGTGTGCTCAAAGAGGACAAAGATTGTTGTGTTTCTTTATATTTTCAGCATTTGGTGTGGTGCTGGGGAAAATGGGGGCAGCCAAGTGGCACAGTGGATAGAGTGCTGGTCTGGAACTCCAAATACCTGAGTTCAGATAAGATCTCAGACACTTACTAGCTGTATGACTCTGGGTAAGTCACTTAACCTTCTATTTACCACAATTTCCTCCTTTCTAAAATGGTGACAATAATAACACCCGACTCCTGGTGGTGTTGTATGGATCGAGTGAGATAGTAATTGTACCTGGCACACAGTAAATGCTATAGAAATGTTAGTGATGATGATGATGATGATGATGTTATCCACATAATAGGTCCTTAATAAAATATTTTTTTAAATAAATGAAACCATAGTTCTTTCCAGAAGTGTGCTATCTTCTCTTAGACTGGAAGCTCCATGAAGGCAGATGCTGTGTCTCACTTAAACTTTTATATTCCTCAGCACCTTACACTTCTCTGAACACAGCAGGTGCTTAATACATGTTTTTGTTCAATTTAAGTGAAGGGTAGAAGGTGAGATCTTCTTTTCAACGTCTTAGTACCGGAGTCCTAGCGTGTTATAGCTCTAAGGGACCTTGAAACTGATTTATTATGTCCCCTCACCCCATTTTACAGATGAAGGCTATTGAGGCCCAGAGAAGTTGATTTGTCCAAATCAATAAACTTATGAGTAGCAGAACCAGCACATCTGGAATCTCCATCTTCTGACTTTTAGCACAGTTCTTTTCATGACACAGCATTGTTTTCAGCTATTGTTTTCTTTCCTGAAAAAGTTGAATTTACTGACGTTCTGGGAGTCTGAATGCATTCTCAGCCTCCAAAAAATTCACTGAGGAAAAAAAAATAATTTCAAAATGTCCTCTACTCTCTATTACTAACATATCTCGAGATATTTAAGAGGAAGTACTTATATTTGCATAGTTTTCTCCAGAGAGAGAAGATTTAGGCCTAAGTGGAAGATTACTTACTTAACCTTTTCTAAAGATAAATTAAACTACTTAGCAACTGTATTTTATAGAATTCACTTAGCACAAAGAAGCCAGGTATGTATAGATTTTACTTGGACTCTTGAAATCCCCCTCAAATATGAGATTCTTTCCTTTCCTCCCCTCTCCTCCTCTCCCCTTCCCTCCCCTCTCCTCCTCTTCCCTTCCCTTTCCTTCCCTTCCCTTCTTTTCCTTTCTTTCTTTTTTTTTTTTTTTGCTTTGTGGAGGGGGGAGGGCAGGGCAATTGGGGTTAAGTGACTTGCCCAAGGTCACACAGCTAGTAAGTGTTAAGTGTCTGAGGTCACATTTGAACTCAGGTCCTTCTGACTCCAGGGTCGGTGCTGTATCCACTGTGCCACCTAACTGCCCCCATATAAGATTCTTTTCTGATTTAGCAGGGGAAACATATAGTGGGAATAACACTGACTCTGGAATCAGGGAACATAGGTTCAAATCTTACCTTTCACATGTATTTCCAGTTACTTGGTGCCTCAGTTTTTCTCACCTGTAAAATGAGAGGTTTGGTCTAGATGACCCATGAGGCATCTCCCAGTTCTAAAACTTTCATTCTATGTTCATTTTCTGGTGAAAGTATAGTATAATAGGCAGTAGCTGGAGTTTAGTGTGAGTTCTATTTTGAATTTACTACATAAAATAATAACTTAATATTTTCTTACTCTCATTTTCTCTTATAAATAACAAACAGATGAGTTGCTTCTCCTCCAGTGTTTAGAGAAACCGCCACACACAGAAAATACTTTCCAGAACAATAAGAGGATAAACTTTTATGTGTTTCTGTTTTACAGGCACCCATATCCCATGGCTTCAGACATTTGAGAAGAAATCTCAGAAGTCTCACTTGTTGAAGCAGATCACTTACTAAAAGAGGTTAAGCAGAGATGGCCTATTGATCAAGTCTTCAGTGATAGCAAGCTGGGAGGTATGGCCAATATGCCAGAGGAGAGTCAGCAATCCACAAGATCTCAGCATTGCAGAATCACAGAATCACAGTTACAGAGTTGGAAGGGATCTTAGAATTCACTTAGTCCAATTTTCTCATTTTACAGATGAGGAAACTAAGGTACTAGGATGTTAATAACTCAATTATGGCCTCCAGATAATATCCAACAAGAAGAAATTTTATGGAATACATGGAAAGTCTTATATGATGTACCTGGTAAATAGCAGTAAGTAATACCACTCACCAATTTTTTTTTCACTTATTTATCATACTTGAGTTCCAAAAAGCAACCACACAAACATGAGATATAGGAGGTACCACTGGACAGTGGTTTATCTGAAAAAAAAAGTTTTCAAGTTTTAGTGAATCATCATGGAAAAGATGAGTCAAAAGTCTGGCCTGGTAACCAAACAAGCTAGGGAGATCTCAGGCCCCATGGTGATCAGGCCAAGGGAAGTGAAATTCCTTCTATATCCTGGTTGGACCACATTTAGACTATTGAGTCCAAATCTGGGCATCACATTTTAGGAAAAATATTGATAAACAGTCCAAGAAGCAAGAGCAGGATATCCAGGATAGTGAAAGTCCTTGAATTTACCCCTATAAGGATCTGTTGAAGGAATTAGAAATGTTTAATTTGGAGACAAGAAGGCTTGGGGTAGATGGATAGTGGCAGGATTACTGTCTTCAAATATTTGAAGAACTGTCATGCAGAAGATATTTTAGACTTTATCTATTTGGCCTCAGAGAGAAGGAGTAGGAACAGTGGTTGGAAGTTCTAAAGGGTAAATTTTAGGCTCAATATAAGGAACAACTTCTTAATAATTAGAGCTATTCAAAAGCAAAATGGGCTGCCATGAGTGGTCTGGTGTTCACCCTAACCAGAAGTCTTCAGGAAAGGACTGGATAAGCACTGGGTAAGTTGTGGAAGTTTTGTTTGTTTGTTTACTTGTTTGGCTGTGAGATGTACATTTGTATCAGCAAGCAATTAAATATTCTTAAGACAGACAGCTTTTCCAGCAAAAGGTCTTGTGTAGTTTGCTCAAATGACTGAAATTGGAGGATAGACAGTGTGGCAGATGAGGGTGACTCTTCTTGGGTGCTCTTCAATCACTTTGGTCATAGCTTCTTAAATGGGTCCTACCGTATAGAAGGTTGACTCTGGGAGATAGTTATACTGATTTCCCAAGATCTGTTGAACTTCCCTAATGGTTTCTTTTAGATCTCCCCCTCGCAGTTTGATTTTTTTTTTTGTTAAAGGGGCCGTCCCTTGGCTCACTTCTCAAATAATCACTGAATGGGCTTTGCCTCAAAGTGAGAACTCAGAAAGACCTTAGCTTAAAAAAATCATGGTCTCCCACTGCATCCACGGCCATCTCCAGTCATCCTGATCTATATCTGGTCACTGGAGAAGGTGGTTCTGGAGGAGAAAGTGAGGCTGGTAGCCTTGCACAATCCTCCCTCCTGTAATCCAATTCACTTGCAAATCATGGCATCATTTTCCTGATGTCAAGTCCTCTTTGAAAACAAGGGACAAACCACACAACCAGATTCCCAATATGAATAGATTGTACTTGGACTCTGAAATCTCTCCCAATTCTGAGATTATTTTCTAATTTGGTAGAGTAAATACATTTAAAATTCATTATGACAGATTGACATTTTTAGCACCTTAAAATGAAGAACAAACAATGAACACTGACATTAGAAAAAACTGAGAATAATAAAACAAACCAAGGCTAAGTTTCCCTGTTTTGAACCCAATAGATTTTAGCAATCAATTCAGAAAACAAATTCTTACCTGCTAGGAAAATAAAATAGGATCTGCCTAAAAAAAAGTCATGATTTATTTTTGTTGGGCTTTCACCAAGCTTGGGTTGATTCCTTTGAAATTGGAATAAAAGCTTCCACCCGAATTAAAAATTGATAAAAACCACTCAGCTCAGGTTGTGGTTCAATATTCCATTTTCAGTCCTTGAACTAAAAAACAGCATGGTTTCCAAAAGAATTTTTTTTCTCTTCTAAAAATGCTATCCTATCCTCTTTGCTTGGATTGGCTGATATGAGTTTTACTTTTCCTTCTAGACCTAGGTAAAATTCTACTTCCTCTACAAAGTTTTCTGTGAGCACAGTGCCACACAAAAAGTAATAAATACGGGCTGGTGTTTTTGTATCCCAGAACTTAGCATAGTTTCTGGAGCAGGCATGTACTAACTGTTGGCTTGATTCATTGATATGATCTTGATTTGATGTGGTTAACAGAAATACTTGAAGGTTGTTGTACATTCAAAATTTCTCCAGTATTTCTGTCTTCAGATAGACCCTCCCCCTTCCAGGAGGAAGAAGAGTGAAATATTTGGTGCCATCTCCTTTATTATAATCCAGAACTCTTCTAGAAGTTATCTGAATTTGAAAATAGAATTTTCCCTAAGAAAACAGTTCCTTCTCCAAAATATTTGCTATAAGAAAATGAAGCTCAGAAAAAAACAACATCTTACTGCATTCAGTGAGCTCAAGGTATTCACAGAGGAGTCAGATTGACTTTTAACCTTTTTGTCTCAGTTCAAGGCATAAGAGGCCACTATTGGTCTGAAGTTGAAAGAGAGATAATTGGGCATGCTGTAACTTGTGGGTGCTATGAGCAATAACCCTGGGGTTGTAAAGGCAGAATGGTTTCCACATAATTGGTTATTCATCTTTTCAGGTTCATGATACTCTCAGAAACAAAGAAACAAGTGAATCATATTCTCTATTCCAGGTCATCTTTATTCCCTTTCTATTCCCATTATTTTTGATTGGCAAATATTTGCATGGATGGTAACATTTTCAAACAAGGGCAGCATCAAAGTGATCCAGTTGATACTCTTTTTTCAGATGAGGAAAAGTAGACAGAATGGATTAGTGCAGGGCTGGGGAACTTGCAGCCTCAAGGCCACATGTGTCCCTCTAAGTCCTCAAGTGCGGCCCTTTGACTGAATCCAAGCTTCACAAGTTCACATGTGGCCTTGAGGCCACAGGTTCCCCATCCCTAGTTTATTGAATTGTCCACGGTCACAGAGCTACTTAATGACAAAGTCAACATTCTTCTGTCTTCTTTTCTAATGCTACTTTTCTTTCCTTCAAACAAATATTTCCCAAATCTGTCTCAATGAAGTTAGGAAGAATGAAGGTGAATATCTTCTTTATATCTATGCATCCGCTGTAAGACTGAGTGAATGAGTAAGAAAAACACACTTAAAATCATGAAGATTATTGTTCAGTCATTTTAGTCACATCTAACTCTTAGTGACCTTATATGGGGTTTTCTTGGCAAAGATACTGGAGTGGTTTGCCATTTCCTTCTCTAGCTCATTTTACAGATGAGGAAATTGAGGCAAATCTGGCTAAGTGACTTGCCCAGGGTCACATAGATAATGTCTGAGGTAGGTTCTGAATTCAGATCTTCCTGACTTCAAGGCCATTAGTCTATCCATTGTGCCACCGACCATGAAGGTTCGGTCAATGTTTAATTTCAGAATTGGCATATGAGCGCTTTTTTTTTTAAGGATTCAAAATCATTATTTCTTTTTCACAACACCTCTGTAAAAGTTAGAAGTTATCCATAGAAGGAAATAGAGCCATAAAAAGGCAAAGTTACCTTTTGAAGGTAATGTGTTATTGTAACAGTAGTGCTGAGTTTAGGAGCAATGTTATGATGGACTGTTAAGTAAATTTCATTTGATTATAGGGCCTTCCATTTTCTGGAACAAAATTTTTTTAAGGTTCTAGTAGCCAAATATCTGAAATGCTAGATAGGCATTGCCAAGGAAACAGTATGGTAGATCTAGAAAGAGCTAGACTCAGAAGACATGAATTTCAATTCTGGATTTGCCACTTATTACCTGTACCACGTTGGGCAAATCATTCCCCTTCTGTATATGTCAGTTTCCTCATCTGAAAAAGAAAGAGTTGGACTAGATGAACTCTTTGCCAATTCTAAATCTATGATCCTCTCAGTATACAAATATGATAATCTTATTATTATAGATTATTTTGAATACAATCAGAAACCAAAGAAAATTAAGAGTTAAAAGCTCCCAGAAGCTTTTAGATAATTTCAACCCAAATAAAATTCCAAATGCACTTTCTTTTCCACTTTTTTCCATTAGCTGACGTCTTCTACAAGAGCCCATGTTAATGGAAACATTTATTTTAGGGGGAAAAAGTGACTTTTAAAATAATATAATTATTTGAGAGACACTAATTTTCCCCCTCAGGGAGGAAATAACAAAAGTTTGTTTTACTTTCAGCTACAGAACCTCTAGCTACTGGCCCTGAAGAATAGACTTTTATCAAGTCTTAATATCATGTGAACTGCACTGAAATACTCCAACCTTGACTCTGAGTAAATGGAGCATACAGAGGCTAAAACATTTGTCTAACCAGTGACCTCAAAGTGCCCCAATCCTAATGGAATCATAGAGGTTAAGCCAAGAATGGTTAGGACTTTACTGTGGCCTAAAGTGTGAGGAAAATAGCCTGTGAAAAGGTTACTTTTTAAAGGAAAACATGACAATATCTTCTTAAAACTAACCTATTCTGTTATTTTCTATAGACATAGTCTATAATATAGTGAAAGAAAATATTTTCAAATATCTAATGGGATTATAGGAGCTTAAACCAACATAGTTTGTTTTCCAGGAATCACAGAATATAGCTAGGGATACTTTGCTAAAATTACCTTTCTTTAATTTCAAGGGGTTCATGAATTTGATATTTTTAAGGTTTTGATAATTGTATTTCAATATAATTGTTTTCCTTTGTGATCCTATGTATTTTATGCATTTAAAAACATTCTGAGAAGGGATCTGAGCTGATAAAGATGCTCAGATCTCTCTTATCTAGATGAAAGATTGAGCCAGTAGCGATTATCATTGGTACTTTGTTTATAGATGAACTATATACCACATGCCTATTTAGTTATTGAGCTAAATAATCTGCACAGAAAATCTTGTAATGGCCCAATTAAAGTTATAAGAGAGAAAAAATTGCTGACAGAGGGTGTTGTCCTTCATTAACATTAATAATGAATCAGGTATTACAGGGCAACAATTAGGAGTGCCTTTAAGAGCTAATAGAAAATAAAAGTGTGGGGAATGGATTGTTAAATGAAGCCAGAAACAAAAGGGAAAAAATTAGCTGGGTGTTGTGGTGCACACTAGTTGTCCCTGTCACCAGGGATGTTGAATTTTCTCTCTCTCTTGAGCTCAGGAGTTCTGAAATGCAGTGGGCTAAGTCAGTCTCAGGCATTCATACTAAGTTCAGCATAAATATTGTGAGCCCTCAGAAACATGGCACTGCCAGCTTGTCTAAAGAGGAGTAAATTTGTCCAGGTTGGAAATGGAGCAGATCAAGGTTGCCATGCTCATGAGGATTTGATCTGGCCCATGAGGGACATCAGTGAGGTAGGGACACAGTCTTTCAACATTAAGAATAAAATAAAATAAAACAATCTAAGCCACCATCAAAAATCCCTCTGATACAGCTTTATGTCTCTACTATACCTTCAACAATGACTTCACAAAATGGAGACAAGAGTCACTACTTGAGCCTACTCTTTACTATTAATCCATAAATGTATTTCAAAGAAGAGTTTCATTGTGTTACAAGAAAACAAGGCTGGTTTTTCATTCAGCTAGAAACGATCACATAGTCTCCAGATGTATTTTGCCACTTTTTCTTTCCCCAATAAATAACAAAGCACCCACTCCTAGGGTTTGGCCTTTCTCTGTGATTCAGTAGATAAATACAAATTTGTTTTCTCACTTTCTATTATTTGCCTTATTTCCTGTTATTTCTGCTTTCTGTGTCACTCTCTTGTAATGTTCCCTCCACCTCTTTGGTGTGTCCAGAGTATCTAATTCCATTCTAACCACTTCCTTCCCATTCATAGTCCAAATGATGTCATAAAAATAATTTGTACATGAATGGTCTCTCCTGGAACTCACACTACCAGCTACAGTAATCCCTCTATCTATCTATGGAGATGAAAAGCTGAAAATCCCTCAAGTACTTTGACATTCTCTGTAATTAACAGGAACTCGACCAACATTTGTAGTCAGAACTGCTTTTTGATGAGCAAGTGGGCAGCATTGGCAAGACTCATTCTCTGTTTATAACCATAAATTATTCAAATTCAGTCCAAATAAAAGAAAATGAAACCAGAAAAATGAATTAAAAGCTAACATCATTCACTACAAACGTGTGTGTGTTCCTTTGGGATGGTGTGATCAAACAAAATTGGAGATTTTTGCTATTTAGAATCAGGAAAATTAAATGAGAGTAATATGATGTTTTTGATATTTTTATTTCTGAAAGGATTTTGACAACTGGATCCTAAGGAAACACTAAAATTAAAAACCTATCCTAAATCTCGTCTCAAAATCTGAGTTCCATTTCTTAAAAGCAGTATGTTAGTTTTGAATCCTATAAATTTTTGATGAAGTTGAAGACAGAATAAACCTGGGGTAGGGGAAGGGGTCTAGTTTTTTGTCTTTTTTAAATTTCACCTGTGCTAGGGAATTTCCAGTGTGGCAACTTTCTATACTGAAGCAGATTCTCAATTTATCCCTAAATTATCATCTTCCCTGGGACAATTCAGAGGCTAAGTGATTTGACCATAGTCATACTGCTGTTCCATGCTAAAAGCAAGACTTAAACCTAGAACTTCCTAACTATTAGACCAACTTTGTCTCCACTATGCCCTGCTACTTCTCACAACTGAAATGGTTTTAAAAAAATATAAGGTAAGGTTGTGAGCAGAACGATATCATTGCAGGATATAATATTATAGGAACTGCCAAGTTAGAAACATTTCTTACACCCATATAATAATTTACGTGCTATTATTTTTTTTTTGTAAAATAAGTGGTCCTAGAATAATAAGTGTAAATTTGTCTAAAGAATGCACACTAAACCCTCTACTTCTATTAGTCTTCATAGAATTTCATATAATTCACAAAACTTCTTACTATAAAGAACTCCTGATAATAGAGAATATTAACCAATTATATAACTTAATTTGAAATCATCCCTTTCCTGAACTCTGGACTACATTCTCAAATGGGAAATTTTAGCAACCTCAATTTCTTCACTTTTAAATTGAGGGTAGTTATGGTTGCCAGCTTTCTGAATACCATAATCTCAGATTCTGAGAATATGTTGTAAAAACCAGCCACTGCCAAGAACACTGCAAGTGCAATATTGTGTTATTCCAAATGATTACTGCCTGCCCATTAGACTGAACTTAGTCACAGTAAGGGGCAAAATTAAGCCTCATTGATATACTTACAGAAAAAGATTACTACTTGGAAAAATGATATTTGTTCCTTCCCAAACTGATTTCAGTTAAAATAACAACTTTTGAGTACTTTCAAAAATTAAATATTGAATGTAAGCTGCCTGAAGGCAGGGACTGTTTCATTTTTGTCTTTGTTTGCACAGTGCTCTCACACTGCCAGGCATAGAGCAGATGCTTAATAAAGTTCATTGAAATGAATTGTTCCTGTGTCTGTTATATGAATTATGGATATTTCTTTACATGTGGATTTCATCAGTTTTTCATACAAATTTTTTTTCCTGTCCCTTTCAACAACAAAGCTGTTCACATACATAAAAGGGACAGTGCTGCCATGAAACAGTATTTACAGTTTTTACTTGCCTCGAATTTGATGTTTCATTTGCTTAACAGTTTCTTCTCCATTCTTAACCAGGATTTTGTGCTAATTTGCAGAATTGGAATGATATATAGTTCTAAACCACCCCTTGCTTGATTTAGGTAATGTGCTTTTTTTTAATTAAAAGCTCCAACTTTGTTGAAATTATCATGCTGTGAAATCTATTAAATCTTACTACTTAACAGATTTCCCTCCTATTCCATTAGCAAGAATGATAAGATCAGAGCATTCATTCTGAATTTTTTGCATACAAGCCTTAACTAGCTCTATTCATGAACAATTTAAAGGCACCTTCTTCCTATAAAGAAATTTTTGATGGCTGCTTTGAGAGAAACAATGATCTTCTATGTGTCTCTTTCTGTTGTAGCCTCCCAGTGAATTCAAGCATCCATCTGTAGCTCTGAATCTGCCATGGATTTGAAATTCTTACTTTTTAGAGCCACTGATCCTTTGAGGTCTTCTTTTTGGCAATATTTTCATTTGACTGACTTCATTTCATTGCCATTTCCTACACACAGAAAAATTAAAACCAAAGAGCAAATTAGCAGTTTCCTATTTAGAGAGATCTGTCTACAAAGAATGAAAAGTAGCTAAACCACTCTCAACCTGTTCACCTCTCATTTGTTCCAAACTGATTCCTTCTCTGACCCTACCCTACAGACTTCTCAGAAGAGAAATAAATAGTAATATCTCACTTAAAACAATAATTTCTTACTTTACAAAGTACTTTTCATACAATATTCATTTAATCCTGACAATAACCCTGGGAGGAGGGTCTTGTTATTATCCCTTTTCCAGATGAACAAGCTGAAGTTTAACATCACACCCCTAGCAAGTGCCTGAGGTGGCACTTGAACTCAAGTCTTCCCAACTCTGTCATTCTTCACACAATGAACTATTGCCTCTATAAAGCACCACTTGCCTCCAAATTCAGCTCACTTAGTGTCAAACCTTCCCCCGCCACCCCGCCAATTTTTTGACTGATGTAATAGTTCACCAGACAAAACAGTCAATGAAGCAAGCTATGTCCCTGTGAATTGGGCAAAGTTTATATTCCTTTTTTTTTGAGGGGGGAAAGAAAGCAATTGGGCTTAAAGTAACTTGCCCAAGGTCGCACAGCTAGGTAAGTGTCTGAGGTCAGATTTGAACTCAGGTCCTCTTGACTCCAGGTCTGGTGCTCCAGTCACTGCTCCACCTAGCTGCCTGGAAAGTTCATATTCTTCATCATGTTGTTGTTCAGCTGTTCAGTCATGTCTGACTCTATGTGATCCCACAGACCTTGCTGTCCATGGGACTTTCTTGGTAAAGATACTGGTTTGCTGAGGGCGGCTAGGTGGCACAGTAAATAGAGCAACAGCCCTGGAGTCAGGAGGACCTGAGTTCAAATGTGGCCTCAAACACATAACACATACTAGCCATGTGACCTTAACAAGTCACAATCCCAATTACTCCACTTTTCCCCTGCAAAAAAAAAAAAGATACTGGTTTGCCATTTCCTTATCTAATAGGATTAAAGCAAACAGAAATTGCATGACTTGCCCAGGTCACATAGCTAGTAATTGTATGAGGCTGGATTTGAATTTAGGTCTTCCCAACTCCTGCTGATCATGTTAATGGATGCCAATAATCAACTTTTTCAATATTTCAATGAATCTTGAATTTCATTAATGTGTATATTTTAACCCATCCAATGTGTTCTCATTTTGTGTGGATCGTATCCCAGTTTTCCTACAGATCTTCAGGAAAGCAGCTGGGTGGTGCAGATGAGGGCTGGGCCTGGAGTCAGGAACACCAGAGTTCAAATTCAGACACATATTTAGACGCACTAGCTATGTGACCTGAACAAGTCCCTTAAATCTCTTGGTCTCATTTTTCTCAGCTGTAGAGTGGGGATAATAACAACACCTATATCACCATGGTGGTATGAGGATAAAATGAGATGATATTTACAATACACTTAGTACAGGGCCTGGCACATGGGAGGCACTGTATGAATGATTATTCCCTTCCTGATTCACAGAGCATCCTCCCGATATGCTGGAGTGCTTCCTCTAGGTCTTTAATTTTTTTTTAAAAAACACAACTGCAATGCTTAGACTGTCCTATGGTTACAATAGATCTTGTCACAGAACTGGCCCACCTTCTTTCTAGTCCAACTTATCTTTGATTCTACCGTTTATATTTCTTCTCCTATCTATCTCTATCTCTATCCAGATGTAGGTATAGACAGACAGACAGACAGACAGATAGATAGATAGATAGATAGATAGATAGATAGATAGATAGACAGATAGATAAACAGGCAGACAGATAGACAGACATATAGATAGATAGATAGATAGATAGATAGATAGATAGACAGACAGAGAGATAGACAGATGGACAGACAGACAGATAGACAGACATATAGATATAGACATAGGTACAGAGCGATATCTCTATCTATCTATCCAGTTAAAGATAGAGATAATATGCTGTAGTCTACTCAAGCCCACTATGTATCTGGGACTTCTTTGTTGCCCTTTGGATGACCTGCAACTTTGGAGAACATGACTTTTTTCTCATATTTGTAACCATTACATCATTGCTGGGAGAACATTTGTGCTGAAAGGAAGAATATTTGTGTTGGGAAACAGTCTGAGAATGTTGAAAGCATGAAGCATCAGGTGCAATGTAGCCCTCACTCCTCTTCCAAGTCCAACTCATAGTCCAGCTGCAGTTCCTATACCAGACATATGTACACATGTACTAACTTAATAAACAGGTCTTCCAACTGCATTTCCTAACCTGATCAGCACTTCTCATCCATTTAGTTTTTCCCTCTATGCATTGTTAAGCTGATCATTTTTGAGTAATCATGAATTTCACTGAGAAGGTTGAAAGGACTGGCAGATGTGATTGCTAAGCAACTGTCAATGATCTTTGAAAGATCAGAGAGGTGGCTTCCTTAGAGAAACCTATAGGGACCACTAAAAAAAATTCTAGGATTCAAAACTGACATATTGCTTTTAAGAAATGAAACTCAGATTTTGAGATGAGATTTAGGATGGGTTTTTAATATTAGTGTTTCCTTAGAATTCAATTGTCAAAATCCTTTCAGAAATTAAAAAGAAAATTAATTGAAGCAATAATTCCAACAAAGTTGCAGGATAAAAATAAATCCAAATAAAGTTTAAGTGTTTCTATTATCAACAGAACTCAAGAAAAAGAAAGAGAAATTCCATTTAAAATAACTACAGAATATGTAAAACATTTAGGAATCTGCTTACGGACACATACACACAAACTTTTTAAGTACAACTATAAAGAAATCTTCAATTTGATAGACCTGTGTTGGAGGAATAATAGTTGTTCAGGGGTAGGCTGAGTCAATAGGACAATAATATCTAAATTAACTTACTTATTCAGTACCATATCAATCATACTACTACAGGTACACAGCTTACAAAAGTCACCAAAGGTAATAGCTTAGGGAATGCATCTCACATTTCTTCATGGGTCACTCCTAGAGTTATTTTTTGAGCAGATGAGTTTTGGGGGCATCTGGTAGATCCTTCTGTGAACATAACTGAACTGTTCCTAGGCATAAGTTGTTTGTATACATATGAAGTGTTTAAAAGTAGTTTATATTTTTCATAGGTATCAGGAAGCCTTAATTGTTTGGGACTTTCCCTTGAACCTGGATATTTCCTCTGGAGGAACTAACCAAGCAACAATTAAAGAAGCAACAATTGAAAAAAAAAACCACCTATGTATCTTCTATGTGCAGCAAAAAAGGATTGGATGCCTGGGAAGATACAAAATGAAGACAAAACAAACAATACAAAATAGTTTAATGCAAAGTAAGTCATTCATTTATTAGTTCTATAAATATTGCTTTAGTACCTAGTCATTTTTCAGCTGGCCAGCATTAACTCTGTGGTCAGGTCTAAGTGAAATTAACAATTCATTTCTGAGCTTTTAAAATTGTTTCTTCAGTCCTGGTGTTGACATATTCGAATTCAGCTTTTCATTAGAAAATAATGAAGAATCCCCAAATTTCACTGCTGGATCACTAAAACAGGTCAGGTTCCAATCACTCTCAAGTCATCTGCATGAAAACTAGCATTTTTGACCTTTGGTAAATTTGATTTTCCTGAAAAAGTTTGGATAACCATTTTATTCATTTTGCTTTTCCTCCAGCTCATTGAAAAACAAGCTTCCTTGCTTCAATGTATGCTTCTTAAGATGAGGAATTGTTTCATACAAGTATCTGTATCCCCATTGCCCAACATAATGTCTGGCACCTAATAGGCAATTATTAGTTCCTTGATGAATGAATGAATGAATGAATAATTGATTTTGATAATCCAGGAAAAGGAGAATTAAAAATGTCTATCCCTTGCTGATTAATCCAAACTCTGAGGTGAAACAGTACTGTATGGTAGAAGGGTTTGGTTGAAGTATCTTTTTGAGAGTCCACTTAGTTCAGTAAGTGTTAGGTCAGTGATATTGCCCTTAAAGAAGGCAAATGCAGCTTGGTTTGTTTGTTTTTTTTTTTTTTACTTAATTTGAACATGAAAATCTACATCTACTTCTTGGGAATATAGGCCAGCCCATCGGTGATCCTAAGGATGCCATTGATCAACTGGGTTGAAAGGTAGAGTTGCTTTGCAGGGTGGGGTGGAGAAAGGGCCTCCTTATGATTGACTGGGTTGTTGCATCTCCTTCACCTGAAATTGCAATAGTTCATTTTGTGAAATTTATTTGAATTGACTGAAGTTATTTGATATAGGGGGGATAGCCTAAGGATCTTTTGTACTAATCAGATGTTAAAAGTGTGTCAATATTTCCTTGTTTGGCTGCGTCAGAAATGATTTCAGATCATAGAAACATATATTTAGAGCTTGAACGAACTCACTGATCATTTAGTCCAGCTCTCTTATTTTACAGATGAATCACTTAATCAGTTAATAAATAGTAGGTGCCTGCTATGTGCCAGGCAATGTACTAACCACAGGGATACAAAGAAAGGCAAAAGATAGTCCCTCCCCTCAGGGAGCCCACAATCTAATGTGGGAAGGTAACATATAGAAGGAAGTTGAAAGGGTGATGGAAGGCTACCCAATAGCACAATTTAGTCTAAAATTGATATGGCACTGAATAAGCAAATTAATTTAGATATTATTGTCATTTCCCCCCATATTGTCTCAGCTTACCTCTGAACAAGAAAAGGTTGCAGAGGTGAAGGTGGGGAGTAGAGGTAGGGAAGATCATAAAAGTCCAGAAGAGTGCAGCCTGGTGAGAAATACTGAGATGACTTGTCCTGGCCACCCTTCTTAAACCGAGGTTCTGGGAGGAGCTCTCTCCATTGACTACTCTGCACCCTCTCCAATCAGAGGGAGGGAAGAGCACGGGGGCAGGGGTAACCCTTGAGTAGATATGTGCTTCAGAGTCAATGTAATATTAAAGAATGATGAGATTCTCGAAGGTATGATGAAAGCCTGGAAGAGTTCAGTCAGGTAGGAAATGATGAAGGAACACAGAGGTAAGATGAGTTACCTAAAGTCACCACGAACTCATCTTGGTACTGGAAGAAATTCATTCTCTCTCTCTCTCTCTCTCTCTCTCTCTCTCTCTCTCTCTCTCTCTCTCTCTGTTTCTCTTTCTCTGTCTTTCTGTGTGTGTCTCTGTCTCTCTATCTCTGTCTCTCTCTGTCTCTGTCTCTGTCTATGCCTCTCTCTGTCTCTCTGTCTCTGTCTTTATTTCTATCTCTCTGTCTCTTTCTGTCTCTGCCTCTCTTTGTCTCTGTCTGTCTGTCTGTCTCTCAAATGCAGAAGGAAAAACAAATCCTAAAGTGAAAAAGCTAGGGATTATGAACCAAGCACTTGACCTCCATCTACCATATTCATTGTGGATTCATTCTTGTTCTTCAATACTAATAGGAAAGACAGATTGAATGCCCTCATTCTTTCTAATCTGCTTAGTGTGAGGTAATACTATACAGAACTATGGATGTGCAAAATTGCTACCTTGCCAGAATTTCAGGATTACTGTCACCCTTTCCTCCATCACAGATCCTCCATTGGAGAGGTGTCATGTTACCAGCAAGTCATTTATAAGATATATTTTAAAAAAAAATACAGTTGTGCCCTATGCAGGTGACTGCAGTTTAAGCACTTTTGCAAAACTAGAACTGTGTAATACTGACCTGTGAATAGAGGATATTGTAGTTGAAAACACAGTAAAGGGAAATGTGGGTTTTTCCCTTTGCATTTAAAAGTTAAATTTAATGAAATTTATACATTTGTACAATTGGATTGTAAATTTTATTGTCCAATAGTCTTTATGTTGTATGACAGCAACCCGTACTCTTACTTCTTTGTAATTAAGTTGACACATTTCAAAATGACTGCTTATCTCTAAACCAAAGTACCTGTCTAGTAATCTGTAAGTATCTTGAAGGCAGGGACCATTTCATTTTTGCATTTTATTTATGTGGTAGAGAGTAGGCATTTAATAAAGTATTAGCTGAATTCATTCTGGCTGCCATGCCAACTTTTCTAAAGTACTCTATCTTGAGCATGTTGCTTTTCAGAAAGCTGTATAAAGCTGATCATCCATCTGAACTGCCATAAAACACTATTCTTGAGAATTTACAAATTCAAAAATGTTCCTCTGTATAGTTTATCATTGGTGTTCTCCATTTCCTTTCTTGATCCTCTTTGAGAATCAGCCAAACAAACGCTGGCTAAATTTATTTGAGTTTATAAATGTGTCTCAGCCTGAAAATTTCTTATTGATGGGAAAGCTCTGGGCCAGAAGGAATAAAAACCAACTTCTTGGCTGTGGTTCTAGTAACATAAGAGAATATGAGATGAAACACTGAGATTGAGAGGATGTTGACTCTAGCTTTAAAATTCAGCTGGTTTTCTTCCTATTAAGGTGTAGTCTGTTAGCAATTTTTTTTCCTTGCCTTTAGTGAACAGCTAACTTCTTAGATCATAAGAAAAAATGCTATTCCCGTCCCTCAGTCACTGTCACAGGAAGGTGATTTACTTGCTAATTTTAATAATAATGGAAACTGCATTGAATTGACTGTTGAGTAAAGCAATTCACTTTATTTTTTAACTTCATTTGATATATTCCAGAATTTAAATATGCAGGCAGGGAGAGAATGGAAAAGTTATCTTTTTCATTTTAAAATTGCTATATTATGATACCCCATGTCAATATTCCCCCATCCTCACCTCTGATTATGACTTTTCTTGTCATCCATTAGGCCAAATAGCATTTCTTTTATGGGGCCAAACTAGTGCTTCTTCCTCTCCTTGCAAGGCTAGTTTTAGGCAGAATTCAACAAGATTTTAGATCAGTAACACTCTTTTTTGAGCACACGAGTAAATGGCTCAGAAATCTGTGATCTCCCATCATGTAGAAGTAGGAGGAGCTCAGCTTTCCCCTTTAGTTACTTGCAAATCTAGTAACACATCTATAATAAATGATTGTGTGTTTTGAATTAGAGAGATTGTTCTCAGTTCAGATCTTGGGTCTAGCACTTAAATACTCTATTTGGTTAGATCCACGATGAGCTAAAATACATTGAGATAACATGAGAAGACAAGCAGGATTAATATTCTCAGGCTCCCATTCCAATCTTGCTGTTTACCCACAGAGTAAGCCTGCATCCCTGAGCTACACTTAGCTTGTAAGCCCGGGGTAACATTTAGGTAAGGGGGAGAAAAGGAATGTTATGTTGTTTGTCCCCCAAAGGATATTTTTCCTTCCCTCCAGTTCATCTGTCTACACAGAATAAAAGAAGGTGTGGTTGACTAACAGACAATGAAAAAGTTTCTGTCTAGGAACCTCCTCCCCTCAATACAAATTTACTTGCTCTGGTGGAAGGTTTTGTTAGACAGAACTAGATCCCATATTAAGGAACTAGTCAGAGTAGATTGGGTCTTTCTTTTTCATAGCATTTCTTTGCTGTTGTATATGCTCAGTCTTGGTCACTGTTTTTCTATCCTGCTTGTGGCTCAGGAAGCATTTTGTTTTCGTTTTATTAAGTCAATTCAATGTTGATGAGAGAGCTAGCTATACCCGAGATTGTTTAGCTTTACCCTTCTACCCTGGTCCAAAGCTCTCTAATGGTATACAAATAAATATTTGCTTCCCTTGATGCACAGAGACAACAAATAATTATCTGTGTCCACACCAGAAGTCATCTGTCTATGGCAATATGACTTGTGGTGATGCAATCTTTATACACTCTACCAAAGGAGGCTTTGTTGTGGCCCATGTCTGGACCATTGAAGATAGCTCAGATAATTTGTCTTCCTTCTCTCCATGATCTGACTAGATTTGCTTTATGATCAGGTGAAATTCTTCTAGTGGCCTTCATTGCTCATTAACGTAGCTGTTAGTTGTTCTAAATTTTTATTCTTTTTTAGAGAATTAAAGTAGATCTTTATAATATCTCTAAGAAAATGGATTTTTAAAGCAAGTTAATAAATCTTAGGAGAAGAAAGAATTTGTAAAGCATTTCAGACAAGCACATTTACAAATGAAGAATTAATATATTGATTATTAATAATAAATAGTAATAACTAGGAATCACTTTATTGAGTCATTTGTCTCCAGTGACCTTCTGTTATTCACATCTTGCTCATCCCCATATCTGGATAATACTCTGCTTAATTTTTAAAAAAATTCTACACATGTATTGCTGGAAAAAAAAAATCAGAAATTCCTGACTCTTGACTGAACTACATTCAACAGTAGCAAAAAAGTCTCTAACCAGTATGACTATATTCCTGCATTACAAAACTTAAAAGCTGAATTTCGGCTACAAAAATTGTCCATAAACCATAGGTTTAGAGAGTTCTCAGCAAAATGGTCAGCAAAGCACAGGAAATGCATGCTATGTACCTTATCTATAGATCAGTTCAGACACACCAACGGAGGCATAATGAGGTGACAATGATCCTGTGATTTCAGTTTCAAAGGCATGGAGTGCAGATTCTGCATGTGAAAGGAATGTTTTTCCAAAAGCATATCATTTAACCAGCAGAAAAAAAGCTTATGAACCAGCTTCCAGTGATATTGTCTCCAGAAGATCCAAAGCAGAATGCTTAAGATACTGTGGTGTTGATAGCAGTCCTGAAAAATGACCATATATGCAAAGAGAAATCAACTGTTATTTGTGGTTCATTAACAATGGGTAAAGGTATTTTCCATAATATGTTCTCACAAGCTAATAGGTTTAGAGATAAAAGAGATTCTTGGGGTGGGGTTGGGGGAGTGGGGCAGCTAGGTGGCTCAGTGAATAGAGCACCACCCTGGAGTCATAAGGACTTGAGTTCAAATCCGACCTCAGACACTTGACACTTACTAGCCATGTGACCTTGGACAAGTCACTTAACCCCTATTGTCTTGCTTTGCCCCCTCCAAAAAAAGAAAAAAGTAAAAGATATATTTGTTTTTTCGGTAATCTGGTCCAAACCCTGAGTTTTACTGAGGAAAGAGGTTCAGAAAAGTGCTTACCAGTAGCTGAAATGGGATCAAAACTCTGTAGTTTGATTCCAAATACAATACTGGTTCTGTTATACCACACTGCCAAAGAGTTTTCAAAATTACAATGATCACTTATTTAATCCTGCTAGAAGTTCTTTTTTGAATATAGAGTGTGGGTTCTTAATGGATAGGCTTCCAATGGTCATCACTAGATGTCAGTACCTAAACTCTCAGGGAGAAGCTGGTTCATGCAACTAGGAATGGGTGCTAAAAACATACCTAAATGTTATTAGAATAGTCTTCCCATAGAAATGAGTCACAAAATCTCCCAAGGCAGTGTTTGAGGACCTGGGAACTTATAAAAGGAAGCCAATGTCATTCCATCTGGATTAAAAAATTGTATCACTTCATTGGAAGATATATAATATGCATACATACATGTATCTATTTGTAGTCACACATACATGTGTGTAAACATGTGTGTATGCATATACATACATATATATATATACACACACACATACACCTTTTTCCATTAGAGAACATATATAAGAACTTCTAATTATTTAAGATCTTTTTAGTAAAGAGCCTACGGAAAATCACATATTGAGTGGCTTTTACAATCAATGCCTAATGGTTGGGCTATGCTTCACAAAATTGGGAGCAGTATTACTATGGCATCTGAGAAGCTCCCATATCCAGGGCTAACAACCTGGAATATCTTGTAGGGAAATCTCTCTTCAAAGCTTAATTCTATCCAAACATCAATGGTTGATCGTCAATAACCCCATATCTTACATATCTTGAACAAATCAGTCATTGAATGATATCCTTAGTTAAGGAGTTTAATTGGGAATTTCTGTCACTTAGTAGATTTTGGAAGAGCCAGGTTTGGAAGAATATCTAAGTGCTACCTTATTTTGATGATATTCAGATCAAGGGTCCAGCCATCTGGGCATGCCTTACTTCACTCCCAGTTATTTCCTTGTCACTAGAACCTTCTACTTTCTCCCTTGGCCACCCCAATATGCTTATTCTAGAATCATAATCATAATATTGTTATTGATCTTGGAAAGAGTGAATCAATCTATTTTCCTATTGCTTCGCTCAACATTTGTAACTTTACAAACCAAAGTACTCTTTCTTGAACATCACTTGTATGTGTTGTCTTCTTATGTTAGAATGTAATCTCCTTGAAGGCAGGTATCCTTCTTGATTTTCTATTTATATCTCTAACATTTATCAGTCCTTGGTGTATAGCCAGTGTTTAATAAATATTTTTTCATTCATTTATCATTTTTATGGGGAGAATGGAATAGTGAAAAGTGCACCCGTTTTGCAGTAGAAGACCCTTGTTTTAATCCCAAGTCTGCTATTTTATTACCTGTGTGAACTTGGCAAGTCACCTAACCAATGTGACCCCAACATCTTTTTTCAGTAAAATGACAGGGTGAATTAAATGATCTCTAAGGTTTTTTTTTTCCTAGCTCTAAAAAGTCTTGGAATCAACACCTTACTGTGGAACATCATTATTAAAAATAAACAATGTGTTACAGATAATTTGATGGGACTTTGTGCCGCTCCTTTAAAGGGTAATTATACAAACGTATCTTTTATCCCCTTACGAAGATCATAATATCCTTGAGGACAGGTACCATATTTTAGGCATTTTTGCATGCAATTAATCAAGATACATTTATTAAGCATTCAACATGTGTCAGTCACTATATTAGGTGTTGGGGATACAAACACAGAAGCAAAACAGTCTCTGGTCCAAAGGACTGATGGAGGAGATGTATAAATATATAGATACATGCAAATCACATGCAAAACACATCTCATACAAGGTAACTTTGGGGAGGAGAAAGGCAACCAGCATCTGTCAGGACCAAGAAAGGTCTCATACAGAAGGTGGTGACTGAGTTTAGTGTTGAAAGAAAACAGAGATTTCAACAGGTAGAGGTGAAGTGGGATCATAGTTGAGGTGTGGGGTATAGCCACATACAAAGTCAATAAAAGGAAGGAAGGGATGAAGCATTTATTATGCATTGGTTGTGTGCCAGGGAACTTCTTCAGCACTGGAAATACAAACACAAACACAAGGAACGCTAGTTCTTGTCCTCAAAGAGTTTATAGTCTAATGAGAGAAGATAACACACAAAAGGGAGCTAAAAAGTACGCGAGGGGGAGATAATGAAGGCATCCTGCCTGAAGGTATGGTCTTGAAGTCCAGAAATTAGGGAACAGAGGCAGGAGAGGAACGAAGGAAGAATGGCCTGGGTCTCTTCACAAAATCAAGGCTTTAGAAGGAAGTCACAAATAGGACAAAGGGAGGAGCAAGCCTTGCAGAAGGATATTCTGGTGCGACCAGGCTGCATGGAGGGCAAAGAGCTCACCAGGAGCTGAGTGAGGAACAGCAAGAAGGCAGTTTGATTGGATTGTAGAGTACATGGAAAGGAGTAATGTTTAAAAAGGGAAAGGAAAGGGAAGATGAAGGCAGATTTTGAAGAACATTACTAAAGTTCGTCATTATGGTTTAACAGAGTAGATGTTCAGTAGATGTCTGTTGAGTGGAAAAGATCGTTTAACCAATAAACACGGATTAAGCACCTCCTATGTGACAGGCACCATGCTACGGGTGAGGTATACCAAAAGAGGTATTGGTGGAACTGTGAACTGATCTACTCATTTTGGAGAGCAATCTGGAATTATGCCCAAAGAGTTAACTGCCTATACTCTTTGACATAATAATACCATGACTAGGTCTGTTTCCAAAGATAATTGAGAAAAAAGGAAAAGAACCTGTGTGTTCTAAAATATTTATAGTAGCTCTCTTTGTGATGGCAAAGAACTGGGAATTGAAGGGATGTCCATCTGTTGGGGAATGGCTGAACAAGTAGTGGCATATGATTGCGATAGAATATTACTATGCTGTAAGAAATGTAAATGATGAGTTTGTTGATTTTAGAAAAACCATGGATAGACTTGCATGAAATAATGAAGATCAGAACTAGGAGAACACTGTATACAGTAATAACAATATCATTTATTTTATTTTTAAGTTAGAACAGCTTTGAGTAACTAAGTCATTTTGACTATTGTAAATACTCAAATTAACTACAAAGAATATATGAAGGAAGATGCTATCTGCATCTAGAGAAAGAAATGATAAATAGAAATATGTATAGAATGATTTTACACATGTGTGTGTGTGTTTGTGTGTGTGTGTGTGTGTGTGTGTGTGTGTGTAATGGTAGCCATCTGCAGGGCAGAGGGGGAGGGAAAAAAAGGAAAAATAGAAAGTTACATCATAAATTTATTATCTATTTCAAAAGAATAGCAAGTTGTACATAATTGGTTTTCAGTTTCATATGCAATCACATTTTTATTATTCTGTTACATAAATACTTATTTTATTTCAAAAATAAAAGATAAAATGAGTAAAAAAATTTTTAAAGGAGGTTTAAAAAAACAGCCCCTGCCCTCAGGGAGCTCACTTTCTAATGAAGGAGCTCACTATCTAAGGGAACAGACGAATGACGGTCCTCTACTTTTGTGATCCTGGCTTGAGATGTAACATTTTTTTGATAATGATAAAACTGTATGGCATTAAAGTAGCCTATAATTCCAATTTCTCATTAGATAAGACCGCCTGTTTCCCGAGTTGGGTAGCTCAAATTAGTAAGAGGTTTGTGGTTTTTTTTTTGTAAAAAGAATACATTTTACTTAATCTCTTTTTTTTTTCAGTTATGTGTTAAATAGAAGAAATATATCGTTTTTTTATATTTGAAATGTAAACTCAAGTGTGAGATATTCACTGATACCATAAGTTATTGATGCTCTTGTTTTCCATTCTGGTTTGAATACTTCATTTTTTCCCATTGACACCCTGCAGAGCACACTTAACTGGTTCTTCATCCCAAATTTTCTAATTCTTTTGGAAGGTGGCCTCTTCCCAGAAATTACAAGTGCCAATTTTTAAGAGAAGAAATATTTTCTGGCTGTTGTTCTCCTTGTCCACATTCCAATTTATTACATTCTTTTGTTAGGCAATAAATTCTTACCTTTTGCTTGTCTTCCTCCATTACCCATGTTCTTCACGTAATGGCACATTCAAACAATAAAATATATAGGCATTTTCCCCTTTCCCTTTGTAAGCTGAAACTTGCTTGTCAAATTGTGAAAATCACTCAGCCTTCCCTTTATGGCTTAATGTAGAAAAACTATTGCATGCCAATATAGATTTCCTTATTGTTATGTTTCACTCACTGACACCAATGGGTGCTCTCTTCCTCAATGGATGGAAATTTCCTGATCGTGCCAGATGATTACTTGATAGTGCTTTTTGGCTTCCACGCTTACTGAGAGTCTGTCCCAGAGGAAACTCCCCAATAGAGGTAGTGTTGGCTGAACTGAAAGAGTCTATGGAATTTAAATAACATTGATTGCTTACTTTTTCCCTGTAGTGTTTATTTTCAGTCTATAGTTTGATTAGATTAAATTTCCTTTATTTAGACTTCAGCAAGAACAACTGACATAAAGAAAGGTCGGGTGGTTGAAACTTAATTTGGAGAGACAGTTCAGTAAATCACTCACACAAAAATATCAGATCAGATATATAGACTCATTTACCCAACCAAGCCAAAAGACATTACATGGACTCTTCTTATTTCCAATAGGCTCACACAGTGTGTAGCCGTAGGTCAATTGGTACATTTGAATCCAGAGGAAACATGGCTTTCTGATTTTCTCTTTGGCACACGACTATGTCATCATAAAGTTAAGCCTGGCAGGCTGTTTACCATCTGATGGAAATATGTTCTCTTTGTCAATGTTACACTTGCAAAGTATGACTCAAAGTACTCCAAGTACATGCCTTTGAACTCTGTCTTTGGACATTATTATTTTATTAACTGAAAAAAATACATATTTTTATCAATGTAGAATGACGACTTTAACTGGTTTAATTTGGAATGTGGGTCTATTATTTACCTTCTTCTTATAGACATTTCTATTAAGAAAACTAGAGTTTGCCAAAACTTCAAACTCTTTTAAAGCAGAAGTCACTTTTTGATTTGAAAATGGAGCCCCAAAGAGGTAAAGGAATTTCCTTAAGATAGTAATAGACCATAAGCTCCATGAAAGCAGGAACTATATTTTATCTAAAGTTTATATTGCACTCCTACTCCCTTCACACCCCTTAGGTGGCTGACACGATATTCTTCTTATAGTTGGACATGAAATACCTATCTGTGGAATAGAATTGAGTAATAATGCCATATAGTATTTGTGTAGAAAATTATAATTCAAGATTTTTTCATATTGCCTTACTCAAGATAATAGATTCTTGTACAGATCAATGTAAATGGCTTGATGGGTACAAATTTTGATTTGATTATACTGCTACGGTCCATATGATTTCACTCATCTTTATGAATTTGAATATCAAAGATAAAAAATAGGAAGTAACACAAAGATAATTAAGAGATACAAATGATCTCCCCATAGACCAACCTGTCCAAACTCAAGAGATTCATGATATATAGTCAATTCAATACGGCCACAGTTACTGATGTCAAATTCTCCTCTCCAAAGTCATTTCATATTCACTCTACTCTTCCCCCCAATGGGAAGTTGAGAGAAACAACATGGCTAAGTGGAAAGGATGCTGGATTAGGTGTCAAAGGATCTTAGTTCAAATTTTGGTCGTACTATTTACTATGTGTTTGACTTTGGGAAGTCAAATCCTGTCTGTCCCTCAGTTTCCTCATCTGTTGCTTCCAGTTCTAAATCTATAATCTTAATGAAATAATTCTATTTATAGGAACATACTCATTTATAGGAACATACCCCTCTGCCCCACCCCATCCCCTGAAAATTCCCTTGAAAATCAAACCAGATAATACTATAAAGACAAAGAGAGATAATTATATTTTTTACTTAACTGTTGTCTCATTCCTTCTTAGGTCAAGGTTATATGGACATTTAACTTCTATAGTTGAAAGATAGCTTGTTGATGAACTCTTGTAGGACCTCTTATATATAAATACTATAACTTCTGGGATCGCCTCACCCCAAAAAAATTGCCCTCAAATTGTCATGTTGGGTCTTCCAAACAATGATTGCTACCTCAATTTCCCCTCAAGTCATTGCTTTAGAGCCAGAAGGGATGCTAGAAGCCATCTAGTCCATAAAGATCGGGAAACTAAGGGAGAGGGAGGTTAAGTGATCTTTCAAAGTTATCCAGATACTAACAGATAACATTTGGATTCAGATCCCCTCAATCTAGAACCAGAGCTTTCCTCATGATACAACATCTCTCTTGTCCAGCTTTTCATGTCCTTTCAAGGGGACAGATAATTGTTAGTGCCCTTTGGATGGTTCTGGGTTATGACTAGCTTCCAGGTCAGCTTCAGAGACTCTGTGAGACTGGTTCTAATGGGAAAGAAAGGAGAATATCTAAAATTTTATTGAAATCCCTGAGAAAAGCTTTGGTTTCTTAAAAGCTCTGAAAAGGGGCAAAAGTCCGTATTTAGGAAGGATAGCACAGTTGAGAGGGATGGGGTTGAATGGGGGTAGGAATATTTGTGATAAAAAAAAATAAAAGAAAATTGCGTAGCTTCATCAGAAAGGTACTAAAAAAACAGCTGTGGAGTTCTATTAAGTATACATCTGGGACAAGTCCAAGGTTCTTATTTTCTTGCCAATAAGTTATTCTTTTTGCACGGCTGAACAAAGCACATTTTCAATAGTAAAAGATAATGTCTGTCACAGGTTGCAGTTTTCACGCAGTGATAATTTGCACTCAGTTTCCCAATGCAGGGTTATTCCATCACACTCTGTATTTTAGTTTGTGGCTCCAGATTAACCTTTAAGAGCCTTCATTTTGAGAGAACCACTCTATAAGACTTTAGACTCTTGACGCTGATGGATATTATATCTATAATAACTAATAACTAATGGATACTATATATATATGACTATTTTTTCCTCAGGATTAACAGAATGCTACACACATATTAATTATATAATATATTTAATGAAAAGTATATTTTTATATATACTTATGTGAATATATGTATATTACATATATTACATACATACATACATACACACACATATGCATTCTTCTGTGAAGTCATTTATATTCTTGAAATGTATTTTATTGAAAAGTAGTATCTGCAAAACACCGTGGTAGAGAACGGCTAAAACCCCCAATATTTCAGTTCCTTATTTGACATTCATCACTCCTCTAATAAAGGGGAATGTTTATATTTCAGAATAAAAGAGTCTCAAATTTTGAAAGTAAGGTGAAGGCATATGGAGTCAATGAATGAAGAAGCATTTGTTAGTTTGCCATGTTACAAGCACTGTACTAAGCCCTGGAGCTACAGATACAAACACAATGACATCTCTGCCCTCAAGGAGGTTATATTTTAAAGGAGGGATGACACACAACCCAGAAATGGTGGCCTGGAAGAATAGTGAAAGGAGTCAAAAGGGAAGTAGACTGGCATATACTTTCCAATAGCAAAGTCGATATTGATTTTATTCTGGTTCCAGAGCTTCAAAGACCTGGTGGGTCTGGGTAGAGGTATAATGTGGCAGGGCTACAGGATAGGAAGATGGCTGAGGAATAAAATGAAACAGGCCTGGAGCCAATCTAGATATAATAGTTCATATGAGGCTCTGAACTAGTATAGAAGAACCCCAGGGTGCTTCTGGAACTGAAATTCTGGAACTGAAAGGGTTGATTGCTTCACATTATGGTCTGTGGTTCTGTGGTAATGTGGCAGGTGAGAAATTCAGGCAACAGAGAATTCTATATTATAGTCTCTATAAAAGTAAATAGCATGGTGAAAGAAACGACTTTGTCTCATGTTTTTCCAAGATAACTTCAACTCTCAGTGCCAGAGAACTCCAGATATTTTTGTCTGTCTGTTTGTCTGTTCTGGCCTTAGGGTTGTGGGAGAGAGAACTTAGGACCTCACTCTTTCTCCTACTAGCTCTTCCCATTCTTCTTCTTCTTCTTCTTCTTCTTTTTTTTTTTGCTTTTTGGAGGGGAGAAGGCAGGACAATTGGGGTTAAGTGACTTGCCCAAGGTCATATGGCTAGTAAGTGTTAAGTGTCTGAGATCAAATTTGAACTCAGGTCCTTCTGAATCCAGGAGTGGGGCTCATTGCGCTACCTAGCAGCCCCTCCTATTCCTATTTTGATGCTGCTGGTGCAATGGACTTCCTGAAAGCCATTATCCTATTTTTCTCCCTGTTAGCAAAGTCAAGTTTCAGCTCTAGGTAAAAACTTTCTTTAGATTGTAAACTATAATTCCTTCTTGCCTATTTGCTTCATTTTCTTTTTCATCCCTCCTCTTCCTCCACGTATGGAGAACCAATAAGTAGGGAGAGCTTGGCAAATCAAATAAGCAAGGGACCATCAGGTGTGCATCTGTGTGCGCGTGTGCGTGCGTGTGCGTGTGTGTGTGTGCGTGTGTGTGTGCATGCGTGTGTGTGTGTGTGTGTGTGTGTGTGTGTGTGTGTGAGCTGCTATGCCATATCTTTGGTTCATTAATCTTTCATTCTACCAAAACTTAAAGACCTTTCTGACATTATATATTTAGTGGAAATAACAATGAATTTGGAGTAAAAACACCTGTGTTCAAATCCCTCCTCTCCCTCTTATTACTTGTCTGACTTTGGGCAAGTCTTAAGCTTTTTGAGGTTCAGTTTCCTCATTAAATGGATAAAATGAGGGTATTTGCTAGGATGACCCAAGGTTCTGTATCAATGATTCTATGATCTAGCCATGTCTGCCGCCATCTTACACTGGTAGAAAGATTTTTTTTTAAATGTAGAATTTTACATTTGCCTTATTTAATTTCACATCAGGTCTGCTCCCATCATTTGTATGTCATGATCTTTTTTTGTATTACACATACACTCCATGTTGTCCATGTACTCAAAGTCAAGATAATTTATAATAAATTGTAAATAAGGAGAGGAGGAGATTGAGGTATCTCTGGTTCTTTTGACTGAGTCTAGACCCTCTTGCTGTAGCAGTGGTTTAGCCAACTCTGCGGAGCCTATGGGATTCCTGACTCGTACACTCTGTACTCTTCTGGGTGGCCTCAGTTATCCAGTCATTTGATGACACTTATTGCATGTTGGTTGGTTGGTTGTTGTCCTTCCTTCTGGAAGAGGACAAAAATATCATCACTATGTTGGCATCAAGATACGATGCATCTAGCTGTGACTCGTCAGACCCACGTGAGCTTGGAAGGCTCTACCACATGTTGGGCACAATAGTCCCTATCAACATTTGGAGTGGAGATGTTTCTAAATTAGTTCATTTCACTTTTTTTTTCAGGCTGCTGCAATTCTGCTTTGCTCATTGAGCACACAAAGCACCTTCTTTGATGTGGGCATGTCATGCTGTGCAGTCCTTTGCCACTGTCTCCCATTTCTCACAATTGATTCCAAAATTCTTCAGACAGACCTTAAGGGTGCCTTTGTATCACTTCTTCTGGCCTCCATGTGAGAGCTTGCCTTGTGTGAGTGGAGCATTGTTAAGAATCCCTAATTCCCTTAGGCACTGTAATTCCCAATGAGATATTATAGGGACCAGAGGGACTGAAGCAGAGAGGAGGAGCTACTGGGAAGTCCTGGACCCAGTTAGCTGTGGGGGTGAGGATGTTTTTTCACATGTGGAAGATCCTAAGTGGAACTTCTTCCCTTTCCTCTCTGATTTCATAGTCATGAGGTACTAAAAAGTGAAACTAACAAAAAAACCCAATTTCCCCAACTTGAGGAAACCCTTTCTTAAATTACCTGAGTCTTCTGATCTTATTCAAAAGACACCACTGAACATCAGTTTAATACATTTTTGTTGTTTAGTCATTTTTCAATCGTGTCTGACTCTTCATGACCCTTTTGGAAGGTTTCTTGGTAAAAATATTAGAATGGTTTTACATTTCCTTCTCCAGCTGAATTTTCAGGTGAGGAAATTAAGGCAAAAGGGTTAAGTAACTTGTTCAGGGTTACACAGCTAATAAGTATCTGAAGCTGGATTTGAACTCAGGAAGATGAATATTCCTGAGTCTAGGCCCAATGCTCTATCTACTGTACTACCTAGCTGCCTACTCCTCTATAGCAGCTATATGCTAAAATACAGTTGCGATTCCAACCCATTACCACTTCCTTCCTTTCTTTCCACTCCCATTTCTCCACACTACTTTGCTTCCTTTGGGTTCAGAAGTGATGTTGGTTTGTCTGGAATGGAAAAATAAGCAGGAGTGAGATGCCCACAGTCATAACTGGCACAGCTCTTTGGAAAAGGGCTAGGTCATGGTTGAGTAAAAGAATGTGTTATCCCCCAATTTTAGATTAAAGGGGCTCTTTATGATACTTTGGCTAGAAGGAAAGGCTTTGAAAAATTAGTTTAAGGACTCATCCTTCAATCTGATGCCACTCTGACAACCACAAAATACTGGGATCCAAGGAGGTCAGACTGTTTGGGATTTTTCCCCCTAGAACAGAGTAATGATATTTACTGACCTCATCATGAACCGAAAAAACTAAAATATGCTCTGGGAAAGCTAAGTCTATTGAGGCTGAAGGGTCATTCCCGGGGAAGTTGTTCTATTTTACAATCTATCCCAAACAACACTGGTGTCCAAATGTGCGGAAAATGGGTTTGTCCAAATGGGGTGAAGGAGGGCACTAAGCAAGGATATTTATAAGTTACAAAGAGCCAAATGATTTAGTTCTATAAATGTAGAGGGGTCCAAGTACAGCTCCCACATGACTAAAAGTCTTGACAATATACTAAGAAAAATAATTTACAGACAAAATACCAGATCTAGAAACTTTTACATGCTTTCCTCCAGACATGCCACAGGATTTAGCTATCATAGCTGCTCTGCTCAAAGATGGTTTGGATTAGGCTGAAACAAGTACCTCACATAATAAAGTGGCAAAGCAAAATAGGACGATGTGACCTAAAGACTGAAGGTGATAGAAGAGTCAAACAAAGCCCAAACACAAATTTTTTAAAATCATCATTTTTTTCTCCCTTTAAATTGTTCAGTTTAATTCATTAAACATTTATTAAATACTTACTATGTACAAAGCACTAGATTAGACCCCGGGGATACAAAAACCAAAATTCAACATTCACTACCTTAAAGGACCTTACATTCTTTTAGGGGGCAGTTACAACATGTTCACATGTGCATCCCATTCAAAGTACATGCAAAGAAATATAAAGTGATTTGGAGAGGGAGTGTTAACTCCTTGGGGCGGAGGGCAGGCAGAAAGGGCCTCATGTGGGAAGTAGCAGCTGATCTCTGCTTTGATGGAAGCTAGGGATTCTATGAGGTACCTCACTCAAAGAGAATCTTTGTGTCTGTTTCAAAAACTGTGGCTACAAGAATTAAGTTCAGCGATTTCTCCTTTTGTGATGATGGATATGTCTTACTAGCATTTTTCTTTTCTTTTGATTCTGATAAAAAAAAATGAACAAACAAAAAAACCTCCCTCCCTCTTCCCGCCACTCATTTATGTAGGTTGATAAATTGCCTATCTCACAATGCCCACATGAGGCAAATATTCTGAGTATTTTTGTCCCCATTTTACAGAGGAGTAAATTAAAAGCTGTCAGGTGACTAATCCAAGATTATTCAGATAAGGAAGTGGAGCGAGGATTTGAATCCAGATGTTTGAGAACTGATTGGGAATAGGTCTGTTATGAGAACAGGCCCACGTGTCAGGGCATGGACTGCTCAGAACTAAATGTACAAAAAAAACCAAAGCTTTTCACCCTTTAGAAATACATAAAGTTGAGACTCCTCTAGAATCAGTAAATTTGAGGTGGATGTTGAAACACTTCTTTTATCTTTAATGACGGGTCCAATCCCAGAGGCCTTGCCTAACCTGAGTTGTTTCAAGAATGAAGGAGAGCAGTGGTTCTGCAGCTACCTGGGTGCTCCCAGCACAGGGTGGGCCATTCCACTTTTGAGGTGGTGGTAAGCAGACTGTCTTCCATACCTATTCTCACTTGTGTACAGACAGACTGCAAGGAACTCCAAAGAGACAAGATTGAGGGAAGTGGGATGTGATATAAATTAAGAAAGTGAAAATAAAAAGGATGGTGAAATCAGGGAAGAATAAAAATAAAAGAAAATGAAGAAAAGACAATACGGTAACAGCTTTAAGATTAATATCCTCATATCAACATCATTGCCATTATTACTCATATTTACTGATCTCTTTAAAGTTTACATAACTTCTCTTTGAAGGAAAAACCCCAAGAGACAGTTTCTGGTAATTAATAGTCAATTTATTAACTAGGCTAGCCAGCAATCAATACATTGATGGTCAGCGGTTTCTCTCCATCACCAAAGACCCTTAATGGAATCCCTGAAAGACTTAAATAACCTTTCTGAAAGAGAATTCCCTCAACAAGTGACAATCAACCCTGATTGGTAGACATTTAACGAAGAGCTGGGCTAAAAGATTTTAGACACTCTTGCTAAGGCTGTGGCTTGATTATGAGACTCAACAGCCTGTAGCAATCTGGACAAGGGGATCAATCACCATCCAGACCTATCTGGCTGGTTTGCTCCTGCCTGAACTGAGTCACCCTAAACTCTAATGGAGGGGTAAAAGGACAGGGACTCCTTTCCCCAGGATAAGGACTGGCGCAGACTGGATTCTGTTTATACTCTAAACAAAAGTTAGGTCTCCAAGTTTGAAGTGCGTGTTCTTTGAGGGCTAAGAGTAATCTCATCAATCAGTCATGTCCTTCAGGAACTGACTTTAACAAGAGCTGGGCCTTAATGAGGAAACTGAGGAGAAAAGCCTAGATCTCAATTTAATAATTGGTTATTAATATAATAGTATAATAATAATTTCTCTCATCTTGTTTGATTCTTGCCACAACCATTTGAAGAAAGAATTGTAATTATCCTCATTTGACAGATGAGGAAACTGATCCTTTGATTGCTGTCTCAGCATCTGTTTCAAGCATACCCTTGTCTCCATTTACATAGCTGAAACATTAGCAATTTTGCTGGATGTGGAGCCTCTGCCAGATATTTCCATACACATCATAAAGATGTGGGGCTCTTCTTTGCTTCTAGCTTCTGGCTTGAGCTCACATCTTATCCAGGAAACTACCCTCTTTCCTCTCCTTCAGGTTTATAACCTCCATGGCATCAAGAACAACCTTGACTCCTCAGTCTGACTTAGCCCTATCCCCTGTCCAGTTTATTTGCCAAATCTCATACTTCCTGTCTTCACATTTCTTGTAAATGGCCCTTTATCATCACTCATATAGGCACCACTCTGGTTCATGCCAATTTATCAGCTCTTTTCTGGGCTGTGCTCATAGCTTTTATTTGGCTTCCTTTCTTCAAGCCTCTTCTCAGTCCAATCTATACTCTTCGTAGCTGCAAAAGTGGTTTTCTCTAAGTGAACATTTGATCATTTCACCCCTACCTAATAAACTCTAGTAGCTCCCTATTACCACCAGGATTTAAGATAGATGCTGTCTGACATTAAAAACCCTCAAAAAACTAACCTTTTTCTATTTTTTCCATTTTCCTACATATTATTCCCAGAGACCTACTCTATTCGCCATTCAGATGGGCTTATTCATTATTTCTTACACATGATTATCTGTTTCCTACTTCAGAATTTTTGTACTAGCTGTACTCCATGCCTAGAATGTACTTCCTCCTTCTAGTCACTTCCTGGAATCTTAGATTTCTTTCAGGACTTAGATCAATCTCCACTTTGAAATTATGACTGATTCACCTTGGTAATGCCCTTCTCCAAACTACTGTGTCTGTGGTCTTCACCACTGATAAGTTCCTTTGGAGGCAGGTACTGTCTAATTTTTTTTTAAATTTGCATCCTCAAAGATTAGCTCAGTGCCTGACATATAATAGGTACTTACTAAATGCTTATTGATTGAGGTTAAGTGACTTGTCTGCCATATTGTTGTTAAACATGTAAGCTTCATCTGCATTCCATGCCCAAATGAAATGCTGTAATTGAGACCTCCAGTGGTGAAAAAGGCCTTTCTATTACCCTGCTGTGCTCTATTTACCAGTTCATTTTTCTTACTTGCATTCTATATTCCTTAAAGTAGCAAAGTATTCCCTAACTCCTTTTTTCCACAGGAAAGTCATACCACACTTGAGTCATATTTTCCCAAGGGTGTTCTCAAGGCTAATCATTATAGCTTCACAAAAAGATGATCCTAGGTGATATTGGGAAGGGAATGTAGGAAAGCTAGTGGGGAAAAAAAGTCAGAAGACTTAGGTTTGAATCTTGGTTCTTCTGTTTATTAGTTGCATGACTTTATACAAGTAGGTTCTTCTTTTGGGACCTCAGTAACATTATCTGTTGATTTAAAGGGTAGGACTAGATAGATGATCTCTAAGGTTCAGCCTAGAAATTTAGCTCAAACCTCAAAGTCCTACATTTGTATATGATTCACTTTTACCTCTTTCCTTCCCCCCTCCCCACCCAGGACTGTCTCCCTTTCTTTGGGTGCACCATTGTCTAATCTGTGTTCTATTCACAAAGAATTTTATTCTTTGTTAACTGTCAGCTAACCTGACTAAGCCATTAAAAGGTAATAATTGAAGATATATTATTTATCCCATTGATCTGCATATTACTAGAGAGCTATTAAACCTCAAAAATCCTTTAAAAGCCAAAGAAATGATTCTTTGCCGCCCATAGGATATTAATTCTAGAACTGAAAGGGAGCTTTGAAGCCCTTCATTTTACAGATGAAGAGATTGAAGCTCTGGGAGTTTTAAAGTGATTTACTGAAAGCCACACAGGCATGAAATGGATTAGAGGTGAAATTTGAATTCAAGTCTTCTTGACCCTGGAATCAATCATCTTCCTAATGTACAAGAATACTCACAACTGGTGAAATTTGAAGCCCTGTGATAAGTGATATTGACAGGGTATGTGCCCAAGCTGAGACTTTTCCCCTTTACCCCAAAAGAATTTGAGTCTTATTTGTCCATAGGCCCTGGCAAACCCCCACCTTAAATTCTCCTTGAATTTTGCCACTTAATATGGCTTTTTCATGCTGTAGCACCAACATGATATGCACAGTGCTGACAGCGGCTATGAATATGCCAGCATAATTCTGAATCACAAAATATAACAGACTCCCACATGGAAGACAGAACCAAAACATTTATTCAAACATTAGAAAGGCAAATCTCAACACCAGAAAGCTAAATCCATCATAGTAACAAAGAAGTCTATTTACAATAACAATGCATCACCATCCTCAAGCCTTCCCCCTGTTAGGGCCTACCCACAAATGAACACTCACAGCTCATTGTCTGCTTCCTCTCACTCCGTTAGCTCTAGTTGCTCTCATTCCCAGCTCTGTGACCAACTTCCTCTCAGTTCTGCTCCACCCTTCCTGCAATACCCCTTCCTGCTCCACCTGTTTGGCAAGCTCCTCCCACCACATACTCATGTGACTCTGGCTTGCACATGACTCAAGCAGGTCTTATTAATGGATAGGAAAGTTCTTCACATTAAGCAAAAATACATTAACAATACACCTGCCCAAATCTGTTACCCTAAACCTAGCCTAGCCTTCCATTTTCTGTTACCTCCAGATTGCCTCCAGCTGCTTCCCACCCTTGATCCCATCAAGATCCCATTCTCTTGGCTCCTGGAATCTGACCTCTAGTCACCCCAGCCCCATCAAGATCCTCCTTAGACTCCTCCTCAAGACTCTCCCTAAACCTTTCCTCTAGTCACCCCAGACTACTTGACCACCCCTAGTTCCCTCCCATAGTCTTTCTGTTTATAAGATCCATCTTGCCTTCATGAAGGTGCTCAGACACAATCTAGTTTAGATTCAATGTAGCTGAGATTCAGTCTGGTCTGCTTGTCAGTGTAAGTGTCACAAATGCTTAGGCTCCTTAAGAGTCTACCCAATAGGATGAACCTTTAACAAACTTTGTTTTCCTATGCCTGAGAGTAGGCTTGAGTTGAATTCATTTGGGCAGGACCCAGTGTGTAGGTATTTTGGGGTCCTGATCACCCCTGAACCTCAATATTTTAAACCCCAACACTGTATTTTGGGACCAGGAGGTCTTTTCTGATGATCTTCAAATGATACCACAAAAGCAGGTGTCTCGTTATTTTTGAGTTTGGGTGGTCTGATTGGTGTGTAGCCTTTGAAAGTGCTTTGTACACCTGTTGGCCATAAGAATATTTCTCTCTTTATATACATACATTCACACACACACACATACACACACACATATATACATATGTATATATATATATGCACACATACATATGTGTGTGTGTATACATATGCTTTCTTTGTCTCTGTTTCTTCCTTTTCCCCACTCCTCAGGGGAGTTTGCTTAAAAGGAAGAAACTAGTATCTCCAGTTTTCTCTGAAAAGTAACCAGAATCCCAAACCACCTTTGGTAAATTACTGCCATGGTATGAGCAACCACTTGGGGTCAGATGCCAAAGTATCCTCCCTCATCAATCCAGTTCTCATAAAATAAATTGCCCAACCCTGGAGCCTGAGGAGGCTTGAACCTATTCATACACTAATTGAACTGAGAGAGGTTTTATCCAATTGAGTCCTTCAGACCTAAAGAGGTTTTCCTGTGAAAACCCTTGTCTTTTCCCTTTTACATGAACAGTTCAAGAGGCAGCTGCAGCATAAGGTCAGATATTTTTGGCTGGGCAAATATTCCCAGGCTAATAACTAGGGGAAAATAAAAAGAGGGGAGACCAAGCACATGATTCAAAATATTTTTGAGAAACTTGTATGACATCTCTAAGACCACATTAAATATAGAAAATGGTAAGCAGATGTAAATTTTTCTAAAAGTTTCTCACAATCCTACATAGAAATTAGCTGTTGCTAATGTCTGGCAGGGATATTTCATTGGCAGACACTACATTTTAGAATAGATCAGAGTAAAATAGGAATAACGTAAATTTGATGACTCAAATTTCCTTTATTTTCCAGTTTTTTTTAAAAAATGCCATTTGTGCTATCCTGGAGTCTGGAGGCTTTGAAGTTGTATCAAGGAGAAGAATGAATTATTTTCTCACTGTTTTAAGTTTGTGATAAATGTTCAGAAGGGATTTGGGCTGCTGGAATACTTTGATGATGTGTTCTGATTCTGTTTCAGTCTGGAGTAGATTGAAATTCCTGGATGCATATCAAAATGGCTTAGAGGAGCTGACTTTACCCATTATAGTGGAGGAACTTATGACAAGTTGGAAATGTATTTGTCAAGAAAACTTACAAAATATTTAAATATTTAATTGCTTCTGTTCTACATTGGACACATCTCAGGATGAGATTAAGATAATGGATTGATACCATCCTGCCCTGCAAGAAATTTAGAGGGGGGATGGGGAGGATATAAGAGAGAACAGATTGGGGGAAGGGGTATTCAGTAGGCTCACTATTTTGGGGTGGAGGGTAGAGGGAAGATGGGGAGAAAATATGTAACTCAAAATCTTGTGGAAATGAATGTTGAAAACTAAAAATAAATTTAAAAATGATATAGAAAAAAAAAACCATAATGGATTGATAGACTATAAGCATCCTGGGGGCAGGAACTATGTCTCTTCTGATGCCCTGCTCTGCAATTTATCAATAAATCTGTGATTTCATCTTACTAGTTCCTTTGTGGTACAGAAAGCAACATATCCATGCCTCCCCATCTTATATCACTACTGCCGATGCCCTACACTAAATTCTACATAGGCGATGAGAATCACTCACTGTTCTAGGGGGTCTTCCTCTAGGTATTTTAACATTATATAGTTACCAATGCAATATCTGCACTCTCCAATTGTTATTTCTTACTCTTTATTACATTAGTAACTGACCTCTTTTTCTGGTCACATATCTCTTTAATACTATGTTTTACAATGCTTCTTGTGCATCATGTGCCTTTGGTATGATCCTATAACTTATTTACACCCACCATGGATTTCTCCATTACCCTTTGGGTGTCTTGAAAGTGAGTGCTTAATAAATGATTTTTTGATTGGAACTGTTGGATAATTGAATGAATTTGATCCAGGTCAAAATTCATGCCCGGAAGGCATTAGTTCTTTCAAATTCTTTTCTCCCTTTTGTATATAGAGTCATAACCTATCTAACATACTTAATTGGTTCAGTAGAAATGCAATGTAAGGTGAAATGATGTAAGAGGGGGCAATAAATTTCACTGGAAAAGTGTTATAAATAGAACAGTAAGCTGGATGCTGGAGGGAATTTAATGGGACCAGGAGACTCAGGTGACTATCAGAATGGCTTTGTATTTGTATCCTACAACATTATGGTTGATTATAATTAAAATAATAGTTGATATTTACATACTATTTCAAGACTTACAAAGGGCTTTGATCGTTCTCCCAATTGCTCCTCACAACATAGTCATAAATTTCAAGCTGGAAAGGACTTCTGAGGTCGTGTAGTTTAATACTCTCATTGAAGAACTCTCATGAAGAACTTGTGGCACAGGGTAGTTAAATGAATTTCCAAAAGTCACAAAGGTTTTTAACTACATCATAAATGGCAGAGAAAGGATTTGAACTCATATCTTTGCTGAATTCAAATTCAACATTCCCCTATACCATCCGGTATCTGATGTATTCATGATGTTACTTCAAAATGATGTTGGCCAAGCAATATTATTCAGAATAATTCTATTGTCTCTCTGTAACCCTCTGCCCCTATACCCTGGAAAACTCTTATATGTTCGAAGCAATTTTATAAACTGGATCAGAATCATTCTCTTTGGAGAAATTCTGATTATATTGAACTTTACTCTTGGAAACTGAAACTAAAAACTTTAGATGACTTATTTATTTGATTAAAAGGAAAGGCCATTTTATTACTCATATATAGTTATATATTTGGGGGTTGTAGTAATTTACCTGATTATCAAATCACATGCACTGCAAAAAATCAGTCAGCAGAATAGATAGGGAGCTCTAGGTATGATTCTTATTTAATTTTGTCAGATCAGTGCTACCATCCTACTTATTTCTGACATGGTTACCATTATGGTATTAATTTTAAAAATCAGGAGTATTATAAAGGGAATTCTTTCTTTTATTTGGTGGTGATGAGGAGAGGAACATAGACAAGATGTTCCCCATCTCAAGCTCCATCCAACACTAAGATTTTATGATTCTGTGACAAGTCTTTTTCCATGAAACTATTTTGTCCACTAGGTCCTTAAATTCTACTTCCCTTATCCTCTTCTACTTGTGAATTGGGTTGGAGATAGCAAGCAAGGACAATGGCATGGTTTTCCTGTGTTCACTATCAGTTTTTTTCTTTAAAGTGGTTCATCACACCAGTTTTTTATGTCCTTAGATGAGATCACCTGAAGTTCTCAATTCACAGTTGGATTGCAGACCATTCATTCATTCATTCACCCATTCATTCAATAAGCATTTATTATATACAAAGCATTGTGCTAGATGCTGTGGGTAAATATATAAAATTTTAAAAAATATCTCCTGGTCTTAAGGACCTTGAATCTGGTTGGAGAATAAAACAAGGAAATCCAAAATAATTTATAGAAAGTAAGAGAACCAATAATTACAGGTTCTCAGAGGAAAAAAAGTCACTAAGGAGTGACAAATTTCTGCCTATGACTAGTTCATGTAGAAACTTTGGGAACTCAGTTTCCATGATGTATCAGGTTGGTACTATGTGATGATGAAAAGTCTGATTTGCTATGTAGCTGAAAGAAATGATGGGTTATTAGTGGACTAGCTGGAATTGATTGTGAATACAAAATATGCAACCTGGGGATCCCTCAGTCTCTTTTATTTCCTGGTATTGAGTGAAATAGAGCTTTCCTGAGTTGCTGAGTGGGGAAGGGTTAGCATTGCCCCCACCTGGCTTCCATTTGTTTCATAGATTATGTGGTATCTCTATTTCTTTTATGTTCCTTTGTTGCTGATCTTAGGTCAATGAATATTCCAAGATGGAGGTGACCAGGTAACTATGTGAGTTGGAAAGATCCTGAAGTCTATCAGAGGTTCCACCAATAAATAGGACTGAGAATAGTGTAGGAAGCCATAGGAGTCAGTAGGTGACAGAGCAGAAACCTTGAGATAGGTGTGCCCAGGCAATGACCTTGCAAGAATTGTAAGGGCTAGAAAACTTTTTGCTTGGTAGCTGAGCAGGCAAGCCCAGGAACAGTTGAACCTAGTTACACATGGATCTTCCCCTTCTCCAACACCAGAACAGATGTGGGAGAGACAGTCTGACAATGGTAGTGACTGAAAACAGAGAAAGTCCCTGCATATGAATGTGGAAAGACAGTTACCTAAAGATGGCAGTGATGGGAGAATGACCTTTGAAGAGAGAAAGGGTGGCTATGAACTCTGGAAAGGCACAAACATTTCATTAAACAGATTGACACTCAAGAGGAATTTCATGAGGACTCCACAAAGGGTTCTGTCAATAAGCATTTATTTATTTATAACAAGCACTTGTAATGATAAGGAATTTGAAAATCTTCCCTTCCCCTTAATAGACCTAGGGAATTTGAAGATCTTCCCTGCCCCTTAATGGGTCTCATTTGGAGCCCAACAAGAGAAGCTTCCTTATGGGAGGCTGATTTTTCAGGAAGGCACATCTTTTGTAACTTTGTAATTAGGCAGTGAGTCATGAAGGTTGTGATGTCCTCTGACCCTAGAGAAGGCTATACATATCTCTGAGGGAAAGTTTTGCTTTGGGGCTCACTTATGGGAAGAGTTGTATGATTTGGCCAGAGGAGAGTCTGGGTAGCGGTTGAGAGGCCCTTCCCATCTCCCTGGCTTTGAAAATACAGATGTTGGTGCTTTTCTCTCTGGTAACTAACGCTGTATGTATGTAATGGTCAGACAGCTAGAAGCCCTATATGTTGGTCTCTTATTTTCTCTGTCTGTATTTTTTGTTTGCTTGTAAGTTCTGTTTGTATTTTCTGATGTTCAGGGTGCTTTATCTCCTGAACTAAGTGAATGATATATATGTTTGATTAAAATAAGATTGTTAACCCCTTTTGAGTTGCTTTCCTTTAGAAAAGCAGATCAAGAAACATGTGCTAGCAGCCATCCTGGGTATGCTAGGGTGCTTGTTGTTATAGTACTTTAAGAACCTACTATATACCAAGCAATGTGCAAAGCACTGAAGATATTTAAAAAAAAAAGGGGGGGGGTAAGAGATAGTCCCTGCTCTCAAGGAACCTAATGGGGGAGACAAAAGTAAGCCAAATATGTACAAACAGGCTACATACCAGAAAAGAACAAAGAATTAAAAGAGAGAAGGCACTACAGTTTACAGGAATTGGGGAAGAACTCATTGTAGAAGATGAAATTTTGTGGTTCTGGTTTGTCCTTCTTTTTGGAAGAGGACCACAACATCAGGGAGATGATAACATGATTTGAAATTGTCTTTGATTTGAATGAGGGAGGGCTGTTCCAAATCACCAGTCTCATTTTCTCCTACAGAGCCATCTAGTTCCAGTGGCTAGATATCCATTAGAACAGTGGTTCTCAACCTTCCAAATGCCGCAACCCTTTATTACAGTTCCTCATGTTGTGGTGACCCCCAACCATAAAATTATTTTTGTTGCTACTTCATAACTGTAATTTTGCTACCGTTATGAATCATAATATAAATATCTGATATGCAGAATGTATTTCAATTGAACATAATCCACAGGTTGAAAACTGCTGCATTAGAAGGACCAGGGTCTAACACTGCCCAGGATGCAGTGTTAGACCCTGATCCTTTTAAGCTAAGGTCTTTTCAGTTTCTCACTTTGAGTGAGGCAAAACCCTTTTGATGAATAGGCCTCTTTAAGAAGTGAGTAGGTGGATAACCCCTTTAATAAAAAAAAAATTATACTGGGAGGGGAAGACCCTCAGGGTTGCTGGTCAAAAGAGAAACAGTATTTACATTCACTCTGAGACAGAAGGGCCCCACAATACTCACTAGGTGGTGTTTGGGCAGGGACCTACTGTTGTCCAATCTATGGGCTCCAGAGTGAATTGGGTTTAAGGCTTGGTCTCAGAGAAAGTTGAAGGAAGCCAGAGAAACCAGGAACTTGAGATGATGGAGAAGATTCTAGGTACAGGGGATAGAAAGAAAAATTGTCTGGAACTGAGAGATGAAGTACCTTGTTTGTGGCACCACCAGGAAGCCAGTATCACTGGATTGAAATGGCAAGGAGTAAGGTATATGAAGTCTAGAAATACTGGGGTGAGGGGAGGGGAGTTAGGTTATGAAGGACTTTGAATAACAAACATAGGATTTTGTATTTAATCATGAAGGAAATGGAAAGGCATTGGAGCTTGTTCAGTAGGGAATCACCATGGTCAGCTTTAGGAAAATCACTTTAGTGACTGAATGAAGGATGGATTGGAGTGGGGAGAGAGGTGAGGCAGGCAGACCCATCAGTAGTAGGCTATTGTAACAGTCCAGGTATGAGGTGATGAGGGCCTATGTCAGGATAGTGACAGTATCAGAGTCGGAGGCATATTTGAGAGATGTTACTAAAGTCAGATCAATAGGGCTTGGCAACAAATTGGATAAGGGAGGTGAGAGATAGTGAGGATAGAATTTGAAAGGGTTTCAAGTGTGAAGCTGAGGGGTTTATAGTTTAAGCTAGAGATAATAGGGAACCTCTGAAGCTTCTTGAGCTGGCGAGTGACATGGTCAGACACATACCATACTAAAATCAGTTTGGCAGTAAAAGAATGGATTGGACAGGGGAAAAGCTAGATTCAGATAGATCAATTAGAAAATTGTAGTGGTCCAGATGAGAAGTGACAAGGGCCTAAGCTAAGGTGATGGCCACATCAATGGAGAGAAGAGAGCAGATATTTTAGGTGTTGTGAGTTATGATGGGTAGATGAAATAAGTAAGCCTTGGAAGTTGCCTGGATATTTGAAGAGTTACCGAGAGGGAAAAGCTGAGGGTGACAGAGGTTGCAGACTTGAGAGACTTGGTGGGTGGGGGGGTGTCTTCAATAGAAATAAGGAAGCTTGGAGAAGGAACAGTTTTTTGTAGGAAGCCAAAATCTGTTTTCAACATGTGAATTTACAATGACTTTGGGACATGTAGTTGAAGATGTCCAGCAAGGAAGTTGAAGATATGGGACTAGAAGTCAGGGGAGAAGAGAGTATTGAGTATACGGATTTGGGAGTAATCTACATAGAAATCATGGCTCTCAATTTAGAATGTAGTACATACCATCCCACAGAAACAATGATACAAATGGTGAATAGCTTCTCAGAATAGATTACACATGTAACCCAAAGTAGAGCTTCTGAAACATGGCACATGGGCACCCCTCTCTTTCTGGAAAAACAAAAAACAATCCATTAAATCAAACAAAAGTATCTTTTATGCTAGCACTTTAGGGAAAAAAAAAGTTTTAATTAGGATGATATGAGAAGGTAGATGGTGACATCTGTTAATATTCAAGAGAAAACTTTTGAGTGCTTTAAAGGGCTTAAGACTTCTGGAAATTTTGTAGCAAAACACCCCAACAGTTATTTTGTGCTTTATTTTTGAGGAAAAATAAAATTTGGGGTTAAAAGGAAACTTTTAGCTGCCTTTTTAAATATAAAGTCCAGGGTGGGGGGGGGGGGTTGGGGAAGGGAATATAGAGTTAACATGCACTAGGCATAATACTGTGTTTTATGTATAACTTGATTTGCTCATAAAATGGTTATAATTAGTATATTAAATTTAAATGTCAAATTTTATTCATATAATCATTACAAATTTACTAACTGAATAAACTTTTAAATGGTTTTAGCTTTTGGTTATATGTGGAGTTAAAAGCTGAGCTGATTTTAAGGCATCTAGAATCTTTAGATCTTTTTTGCCTGTTTACGGGAAGTATGAGAAAATTTGAGAACTAAAGAAAACCTCCAATGATGATAGTAAAAAAAGAAAATTAATGATGTCTGGATAGGACCAAATAAAAATTGAATTCACTAATTTTCACAAATGGAGTAGAGGGAAAAATAAGCCCTCTTTCTTACATTAGTCCCTTTGTTCTTCAAAACATTCCTGAGAAGTATTTTATTTTTCCCATTTTTCAGATGAGGAAAATGAGGGTCAAAGAGGTTAAAAGACCGGTCCATTGTCCTATAATTGTGACCATGACAATCAGCAATAGTAATTGCTGCAGTCACCTTCACAACATTGCTTCAATACATCCCCTTCTCTTCATTCATACAACCACCACCCTGTGGAAAGATTTCATGACCCAAAGTCCAGATTATTGCAAGGACCTGCTAGATCATTTCCCGGACTCAAGAATTTCCTCATTCCAATTCATCTTCTATTCAGCTGCTAAAATGATTTCCCCCAAATCAAGTCTGACCATGTTATCTTTCCCTACTCAATAAACTTTAGTGACTCCGTAGTACTTCTAGAATCAAATCCTGCTTGGCATTTAAACCCCTTAACAATCTGACCCCTTGCTAGTTTACTAGTCTTCAAACTTTACTACTTCCCACACGCTCACAAATGCTGTCCTTCTTGCTTTCTGTCACACAGGATGTATGGAGTACCTTTTTACTGAGTGTTCCCCAGGCCTGGAATGCTCTCCCTGTCATCTCTGACTCCAGGCTTCCTTGGTTCCCTTCAGGACCCAACTGAAGTCCCATCTTTGGAAAGAAATGGATTTCCGTCTCCCTTCATCCTTCTCACCCCTCTCCTTCTAAGTGCCTTCTCTCTGAGATTAATTTCCATTTATATATTTAGCATATTCTATATATATATATTTTTTTCTACATATATACATGTATATTTGTGTGTGTATGTATGTATGTATGTATGTATTTTGTCATTCAATTGTGTATGACTCTATAATTGCATGTTGACATCTCTCCCTTGGAATTTGAACTCCGTGAGGGTAGGGACAAGGTCTTTGCCTGTCACATGGCAATTGCTTAATAAATGCTTTTTGACTGACTGGATTTTTGTACTGCTGATATTAACAGAGGTAATAACAGGATTGTTCCATATGTGGTATGTCTAAATATGTCCAAGGTGATTATTTTGCAGTGATTGCTTAAAGATAAAGTGAGTTGAGTAGATGAGATTTATACTGAAGGTAAGGTGTTGGATCGGGTGACTTATAATTTTCCAATTCTAGGATTCTATGAGTCTAAGGAAGCTGATGAAAGGATGACAGATGACCAGACCAGACGACTGGTCAATGGAGATATGTGAGACCAGGGATCTGTCTACACCTAAGTAGACCAAAAATGAGTGATTGTTGAAAGATCTATAAAGGGATTGTAATGCAACAGTAGATTCTTTTTTTTTTTTTGTCATTTGTTTAAGGGAGTTAGACCTGCTATTTCATCAGTATAAGAAACATGCAATGTAAAAATTATCTCCAATGATTTAGACTATAACTTTCCTATAGCTTGTAGTATTTATCAAGTGTCTGGGGGTAGTATGTAATTTTTAGCAAGTATCTATGATATACAAGCTGTTTGACTTAAACCTTAGTCTTTCTGACTCTGGCCCTCTATCTGCTACCCAAGTCTGGCTCCCTGTCAGTTAAAATGAGATAATAGGAATTTACATTCAATACAATTAGCATGATTACATGGCTTCCTTCAGCAAAATTTCTAGAGTAGTCAGAGTAGAAATAGACAAGACAGGTGGTAGAGGATGACATAAGGTTGAGGACTGAGAGGACAGAAAAATGTGGCAGTAAAGGATTCAAGGATGGAGCATAGTAAATCTTGATGGGATTTAGGCAAGAAAAATGAGGCAAGAGCCAGGGGTGAAAGTCTAGGAGAAAAGTGGAGCATTGGTGATCACAGTAAAGACAAAGACTTGGTTTAGGAAGATTGAGGAAGAGAGATAACGATAGATGATGATAGATAAACAATTTGTTAAGTACTTACTATTTGCTAAACACTGAAGATACAGCTAAAAATAAACATCACAGCCCTTGACCTCAAAAAAAGCTCACCATTTAATGGGGAAAACTATATATCTATATATCTATACACACATACATATACATATATATTATAATTACATAGATACATATACATACATACATACACATATAAAGCTAGGGAACTGGAAAAGGTAGTACATTGATTGTTGAATGGCTAGAAGTGAATAATGGCTTGGAATTGAGTAAAGTGAGATAAATTATTATATTAATAATCAATTATCAAATTAAGATTGAGGGTTTTTTTCTCCCTTTTATTTCCTCACTCAGGGACCAATCCCTGTAGGCCAGTCAGTCAGTCTTTAAAGGACATTGTTAATAAATGAGATTGCCCAGGAACATCCCAACTCAGTTAATATAATCTAGGTGAATTCTGACCCTAAAAGCGTTACCTTTCCACCCTTGAAACCCCTGGTCTCCATGGACATGGACTCCTTTGTCCAGAGTGCTGGAGGCAGCTGAGTCTCAGGATCAAGCCAAGTCCTCAGAGAGGGGCTGAAGGCTTTTAGCCCACTCCCTCATTAGAAAAAATCCTCCCACTCATTAATTGTTCACCAATCAGGGGCACCTCCTTTTCCTAAGGTATATAAGCATTCAGAGATTTTCATGGTTTTGTCTTTGATTACTGAGGGAGACCACTGACCATCAATTTATCCATTATTTGCTACTCTAATTAATAAATCAATTATTAATAATCCAGAAACTCTGTACCTTGGACTTTTCATTTGTCACAAAACTAAGAACAAGACTAGCCCATTGAAGCCTATTGAAGGGTGACTCCTGGGGTGGAGTTCATACTTAAATGAGAAGGAAATAGAAATGAGGAGAGAGTGTTTGGAAAGCCAATCACATGGCTGGAAGTGTCCAGGGAAATGGAGATGGAAAGATAGGAGTCTTGGGAGGTGAGCCAAGATGGCGGGGTAGCAGCAGCAACATATCGCAGCTCTCACATAGCCACCCCAAAATACACATAAAACAGGACTGTAAACCAATCCTAGAACTCCAAAACGCACACAAAGATACTTCCCACTAAAGTCAGCTCGGCTACGAGGAACCATATCAGCACTGCGAACCGAAACCAGCCTGCCCTGAAGCCGTGCCTGTGCCCCGGGGGCGGCTGGATGGGAGAAGTGGAGGAGCGAGCCTCTCAGGTGAGCAGATTAGCAGCAGCTGCCAGTAGGAATTGCGAAAGGGGGAGATAAGCAGTCCGGCGAAAGGCCTCCAGAGCGGAAAAGCGGAAGGCAAAGGTTTTGCACCCACCTCTGCTTTGTAGCTTCCCGCCCGCAGCCTGCAGACAGCAGGGGGACTTAGTGATTGTTTTCAGGTCAGTGCTCTCACTTTGAGCGGCCTGGATCCAGATCACGGTCTTGGGCCTCCATCTTGGAGTCCTCATTATCTGGTCAGCCGGAAGTAATTGGGAAGACCCCCAGCATCTTCCTGAGAGCTACGGCAGCTGGGAGGACCCCAGCGATTTGGGACAGAGCTTTCCCTTCTGGAAGCAGAGCCCCACAGAGATTTTAAAAAAATCACGGTCTGAAGAACCATGAGTAAGAATAAGCATAAGAAGCAAAGTAAGAACAGCTCCCAAACCCTTGATTCCTTCTTTGGGGAAAAGAAAGATCATGGGACAGAGAGGGAGGAGGAGAGCGCAGCCAGAGCACCCCCACCAGGGGCCTCCAATAAACATGAAGAATGCCTTAAAGCTAGAGATGAGCTGAAGAACGATTTTCAAAACCAAATAAGG
>CM053580.1:371124413-371159057 GCA_028627135.1 Pseudochirops cupreus
GGGAGATCCATCCTGCCCTACCGAAAAGTGACATAGGAGAGAATAGACTGGGGGAGGGGGACACACTGGGATGGCTGTTTTGGGGCGGTGGGCAGGGGAAAGACGGGGAGAAAATATGTAACTCAAAAAAAATTTAAAAAAAAAGATAGGAGTCTTTGATCAAAGAGGGAATTTCAGAGTTCAAGATAACAGAGATGACATAGTTTGGAGTGATGAACTATGTCCATCCTTATGTCAAAGTGAATGGGGTTGGAGATATAAGTTATAGAATATGAGATATTTAATGAATTAAGTTCAGGGTATTAGAGGAGACATCAATATGCATACTGAAGTCACTAAATATTTTAAGTAGAAAATTTGAGATGGAGAAAAAGACTGTGAGGTAGGTACTGAACTTCTTGAGAAATAAAAGAGTGATATGAAGGCTCTAATTGACTACGGCAAGGATATATACTTGTTAAAAATAAAAGAAAAGAAAATGCAATGGTGGGTGGGATGGGGTAGGTGTAGAGAGATGGCAACAAAGTAGAATGGTGGGAATAAAAGGAATATGCCAACTCTTACTTCTGGCCCCCCTTTTGGTATCTTTCCTTTTTCTTTTTTTCTCTTTGGAGGGGGGGAGGAAGGGCAGTTGCCTAAGGTCACATGGCTAGTAAGTGTTAAGTGTCAGAGGCTGGATTTGAACACAGGTCCTCCTGACTCCAGGGCCCATGCTCTGTTCAGTGTGCCACCTAGGTGTCCCTTATCTCTCCTTTTCTGATCCTCCTTTACCTTGTTTTAGACTTTTGTACATGTCATATACCCCTAGAAAATTGTAAGCTCCCAGAGGGCATAGATGGTGTCACTTTTCATCTTTGTATTTCCTGTGTTTAATATGTTGCCTTGCACATAGTAGGAGCTAAATAAATGTTTGTTGACTTCAATCGAATCAAGTCCACAGACACCTGAAAACTAAACTTCCCTAACCCTTTATGTATTGCTTTACTTCTTGCTTTGGCTTGAGCATCTACAAGTGTGAAATATTTTTTTTGCATATATTTCAGAAAATGTAGAAATCTGAAACAGGTAAGAAGTGAGAGAGTGTGTAGAAGTCTTGTCATTATGTTGCAGAAGACATATTCTGGTCAGAATATTAGACTATATTACTAGAAAAAAATATTTGGGGATGATCTGCAGTCTTTATCTGAAAATACCTTTCCAAAATCAAGGTCAAGAGGATGTCAAAAGAAATTAAAGACAATATGCAGGTATGGGTAAGAAGTATTGTCTGAGACTGAATTCACTTAAGTACAAAAAGTGAAAGAAAGAAGAAAACACGCACAGTTCTGAGAGGGAAGAAAGGAAATGATCTGGTAGAAACTTCTGGTCAATTTCCTACATTATTTTTGTTTAATAACCCAACAATTCAACAAATATTCATTAGTTAAGTACCTATTTGATTCAAGGTGTTGTATTAGGCAAAGGACATACAATGATGAAAAAGAAACTTTGGTTTCACCCTCACAAGCTTACCTCCCAGTGGAAGGAGACAACACATATAAAGGAATGGTTTCTAGAGTTGATGTTTTGCTTTGGAAAGTCTTAAGGTTAGGGAGTCCAGTCATCAGTGAGTTGGTTGACATAGTTTTTTTTTTCTTTTTGGAGGGCAATTGGGGTTAAGTGACTTGCCCAAAGTCACACAGCTAGTAAGTGTGTCAAGTGTCTGAGGCCGGATTTGAACTCAGGTCCTCCTGACTCCAAGGCCAGTGCTCTACTCACTGCACCACCTAGCCACCCCTGACATAGTTTTTCAAGAAGCAATGATAGTACTGACTTGATTACCATTCCTAGAGCAGGAGATAGGAAATAGGATTGGTAGGGTGGTAAGAGGGAGGTGACGTGGGTAAAAATAAATATGATATGAGGTCAAGTGTTGCAAGAACTATGGAAATGTTATTTATCCAGTTATCTGAATTGTAAGAATCCACATTGATAGAGTACTTTTTCATAGCTAGTAATAGGTATTGTGAGGATTATTATCTCTATTTTAAAGATAAGGAAGAGTGAGGTGTAGTGACTTTCCTAGGGTCATAAAGATAGTAACAGAAAAGGGATTTTAACCCATGTTTCCTGACTCTTGACAGCATTTCACACAATATTTTACTCTCTAGGGAAAGCTGGAAATGCATTGGGAAGAATGCTCTCAAAATAGGCAGGAGATAGTGGAGAGCAAGGATGCAAACAGTCTTGCTTCCCAGTGGAATATCTCAATGTGAATGTCCATAATTTAATGAGGTAGTCACATTTGACCTTTATTCAGACAAAAACATTTATTTGGAAAATTGGAAGAAACACCTTGATTTTATTTTAGTCACACGATCTATAATTTCAAGTTGTAGAATAGTTTGTGTAAAGTTGATGTCTCAGATGGGAAATAAAGATTTTTTTAAAGGAATCTTTGCACCACTTCTACATAAGACTTGATAATAAAATGTTGCTGATAGTATTTCCTTCTCATATTATTGCTTCAATAAACTATCTGCTTAGCTTCTTGGAATACAGAGATAGATTTAAAAAAACTGATTAATGTTGATACTTACCTCACAGGGGACAATTAATAGTTTCCTTGCATATAAAACATTTGCAATAATTGGTTATGGGAGCCTTCTCTTGGCCAAACTGAAATGCTAACATCTGGCTTCTATTCTTTCCATGCTGTTTGTCAGCAGAAAAAATGATTCTTAAACAATAAAATAATTCAATAATAGGAAGTTAATGTTGCTGCTAATGCCTCTATAGATATATTTATATGTACCTTAAACACAAGTATATGGACATATGTGCTTATACTCATCTATATGTCTATATGCTCACTTTTCAAAGAAAACTATTTGCTTTTCCTTTAGGAATGTGGTTAGTCAGAATCCAATTTTGCTTATAACTTGTCTTGTGTCTAGTTTGACCTTCCTGGCATTCAACAGTGTAACCTAGTTTCCTGGAACAGAGCTGAAGAAAAATGTTTCCTTCATATTTCATATGGGAACCCATTTATTACTAAATATTCTGCTATCATCTACTGGACTGATACATTCCAGGGAGTTGAATTTCACTTCACTAATTCACATGCTACAGATTCAGAAAGAAGAGGCTCCTTTTTATAGATAACTTGCCTAGGGAAAGGCCTGCCTGCTGATCTGCCTTACCTGCTTGCTTTCCTATCAATTTCTATTTAACAAGAGTTTGTTAAGTGCTATTCTGTTAAGTGCCAGGCATTAGGCCTACAAAGACAAAATTGAAACATTCTTTGCCTTCAATGAGCTCATATTCTACAGCACATCCTACATCTACTGCAAAATATTTAAGGTTTATAGATCAACACAAATTTAGGAATACAGAGCTAATCTTTAAAATAAAATCTTTGGCTGTTTCTTTGTTGATCAGTACAACCCTTCCTCCACTCTCGTTCTATTTACAATTTTTCTGTCTTCAGTGAAAAATACGGTTTAGTCAAGGACATGATTAGGATGGGTCCCAATGAACCAATTTCCATTTGTCTGTAAGAGATAATCATAGCCTGTCATTCATCTATTAGGCTATAAGCATCCACAAGTCAAGGAGGGAAACAGTATCTGCTTCCTCTAAGCTCTCAGGGGGCTTATATTCTAACATGGACAATGAGTGGTCAGACAGGTAGGAGGCAACATGAGGGATTGTAGTGTCATGAAAACTAAGGTAAGAGTATGGAGGCAGAAGAAGAGAAACAGTCAAAAGTATCAAGAACTTCAGGGAGGTCAAGGAGGATCAGAAAGAAGAAAAGACATGTCACTAGGATATCACTGGTGATCTTTGAGACAGCAGTTTCAATTGAATAGTTGAATCAGAAGCCAGATTTTAAGAGGTTGAGAAGTGAGTTCAAAATGATGAAATGAAGGCAATGAGTAAAAAAAAAAAATTGGAGATTTTTAATGGAAGGGAGATGACAGAAAGATTGAAAGCTGGTCAACCTGATATTGATCACTTGAGTGTAAAAGATCTGAGATTCAATAGAACCACAGCCTTGATAACTTCCATTCTTTGCTGCCTTCACTCCCACACATATGCTACTGAAAGAAGCTGGAAGAAAATAACAAAATCTGCTGACTAGGTCCACTATAAATTTATGATATATAAACTCAACTGTCCCTCACTGCTGCAAAGCAATCCTGTTATTCTATTTATACAGAGACTCTTCCATACCTTTTCATCCCACCTCAAAACTTTCATGGCTTCTCTTCCTCTATTCTCTCATTTGAAAAACTCACCTCATATTTTGCTGAAAAAAAATTGAGTCCAATCTCTGAGACTTCTCTCTCTTCACATCTTATCCCGCATCATCCACTTGTCTTCTGCTGTTATCTCCATCACCCCTCTTTTACATGAGGAGATGATCTTCATCATTGCTAAGGCTAATCCCTTGACAAGTACAAGTCATTCCATTCCGTCTTGGCTTCTCCAAGAAATTCTCCTCTATCATCCCCTCTTTCTCACTTATCTTCAATTTTCTCATGTACTGGCTGTTTCCCTATTGCTTAAAACATATCTACATCTCCCCCATTCTAAAAAAAACAAAAACAAAAATGAAAAAAAACAAAACAAAACCCGACCCTCACTTGATCCATACATCCCCCTCTAACTATATCATTCCATGTCTCTCCCCTCTTATGTAATTAAACTCCTTGAGCTAGATCTCCCATTACATCTACCCTCACTCTCTTCCAAACTCTCTACAATCTAGTTTCTGATCTTATTATTCAAGCAAAACTACTCTCTCCAAAGTTACTAACAATCTCTTAATTGCCAGATCTAATAGAATTCCTCAGTCCTTGACCTTCTTCAACTCTCTATAGTCTTTGACATAGTGAATCACTTTTTTCCTTCTTTCTAGGTTTTTGTGACATTGCTTTATGCTGATACTCCTTCTACCTGTCTGGCCTCTCTTTCTCATTCTCCTTTTTGCTGGATCTTCATCAGGTCATAACTGCTAACTGTGGATATCCCACAGGGTTCTGCCCTAGGCCCTCTTCTTTTCACTCTACGATGTTTCACTTAGAAATCTCATCAACTTCTATGGGTTCAATTGTCATCTCAATGTTGATGATTCTCAAATTTTCTTATCTAGCCCTGATGTCTCTATTTACCTTCAGTCTAGAATCTTCAGCTGCTTATTGGACATCTCAAATGGGATATCTCATAGACATCAATATGTCCATAAATGAACTCATTATTTTCCCCTAAAATCCTTCCCTCTTTCTAACTTTCCTGTAACTTTTGACAGTATCACCATCCTCTTAATTCCACAGGCTCTCTATCCATGTGTCATACTCAACTACTCAGTCTCTCACTCCCTACAGCCAATTCGTTGCCAAGTCCTATTGATTTTACCTTAATAACAACTCTCAAATATACTCCATTCTATCATCAGACACTGCCACTACCCTGTTGCAGGTCCTCATCTGCTCACCTCTGCTCTATGGCAATAGCCTGTTGGTTGGTCCATCTGCCACAAGTCTCTTCCTACTTTACTCCATCTTCCATTCAACTATCAAAGAGATTTTCCTCAAAGCTTAGGTCTGACCACATCACTCCTTTATTCAATAAATTTCTGTGCTTCCCAAACAAATCAAAGATTAATTACAAAATCCTGTTTTGTTCATAGTCCTGCATAACCTAATCATCCCCTCCAGTCTTATTACAATTTATACCTCTTGCGTCTCATGAATATTGTCATCTGGTGACACTGGCCTCCTTGCTATTACTTGAATAAGATACTCTATCTCTTGACTGAACTTTTCCCCTCTGACTTTTGTCAAATCTTAAAATAAAGTCTTGCCTTTTATAGGAAGTCTTTCTCAGTTCTTCCTATTGCTAGAGCCTTCTCTCTGTCCACTATTTCCAATTATTCTGTATTATAGCTTATTTGTATAGTTTTTCACATATTGTCTTCCTCATTAGACTGTGAGCTCCTGGAGAGTGGGGATAATCTTTTGCCTTTCTCAGTATCCCCGGGGTTTACTGTCTTACATGTTGTAGGTACTTAAACATGTTTATTGACTGACTTAAGTGTCTGTCCATATTAAATGTGGCTTCAATATGGTGAGAAACCACCAGGCTGCCTCAGGAGGGGTGAACCAGCTCAAGCATGAAATAGAGTGGGTCAAAGCTTCTCTTATCAGCAATGGATCAGGTTATAAGTGGACTCTGTACTTCCAGCCTGAGAAAGTTAGGGAGAATTAATCTCAGAAACAAAAATAATGATTAAATTGTACTTGAATCTTATAAAGAGAAAAGAAATGATTAAAGGGGTCAAATTCTAGAGCAGATGGGAACCAATGTGATCATGGACATTCATGGAAAGATAAGATGGACACATGGTCACTGGATGTCAAGGTATGGAGAGTTGGTAACCTGAACTAGTGGAGAGAGTACCTACAGAGATCCTGGGTATGAAGTATCCATGTCTGACAGTGACAAGAAATGAGCATCTAAATCCCAATCCCACAACAATTAATTCCCTGCTTCCCTTCTTCTGAGGATCGTTATGAAGTGATATTTCTTGACGAATAACTAAATGGTGACCATAGTGATCCTTAGTTGCTGAGCAGTTACAAAAAAAATTCCCAGAATATTAGGATCTTTTTTTCCTGTGTAAATGATCCAAGGGCAAAAAAAGCATAAAAAAAGTTTGCCCCAAGTTTGCAAAATTTGTGTTACTGCAGAGATCATCACTAAAATTCCTCTGCCTTTTAAAAGTCATCAGATGGTATTTATTGCCTTTTATCTGAAAGCAGTCAATTTTCTTTACTGTGTCCTTGGATCGCTTCTTAGGTTCGGCAAGAGCTTTACGATGTCATCTTGCTTTATTGGGGTTTTTATTCTTTCACTCCAAAGGCTATTGATTATTTACCTTGTCAATTTCATGGCCTGCTTGGACTTAGATCCCTTCCCTGGAACTTGCTGAACACTGGCTGAAGTCGAACAGGTCACAGAATGATTACATTGATTGGGAAGTAAAAGGAGCCAGCTTTGAGTCACTATTCTAAGGCCTCCTTCAGAGCAGCAGAGCCTCATCTGAAACTTGTGGCTGCATTTCATTTCAGACTTTCAAAACAAATAATCTCAGCCAAAGTAGCCACTGTGGTTATCTGAGCATTCCCTTGCTCTTGTTTACCACCTGTCTCTTTTGGAACCCTGAGACTGGTTTTTGTTTTTGTTTTTCAATCGGTGTGATTCATTGTTTTGGCTTTTAGAGAAATAATGCCCAGTCCACTTTCTAGGCCCTACAATAAATAATCCACACAGACAAAAAAAAAAGATCTGATGTTTGGGTGGAGAAAGGTGTGGATCAAGGCTCTTGACTAATAATTCCCAAAGAGGTCATTTGAGTGGAATGAACAAGGGGATTTTTTTTCTTCCTCTTCAAGGGGATCCATATATTCTTTTCACTTAACAAAACAGTGGCAGCAATAATAATGTCACCTGCCAACGTTAACTGATGTAAAACAGGCCTGAATAAATGGCTCCTCCCATTATCTTCTCTAAAGAAAGAAAAGAAATCGTAGAGCAGGCATGGACTATACTATTTTACGGGAAATGTCAGCCAAAGTCTGCCTTATTTTTTCCATCAGCCTTTCAAAGGTTACTCAAAACAATGTTTCACTGAAATTATAAAGAGTTTGAGGTTTTCCTAATGAGAATACGATCTCAGAGACTTTCTTTTATTATAGTGTTCTCCTATTTAGATTTCTATTGACTCACCCATTCAATAGTTAACCTCTGAAGTCAGCATTGGATGGGAGCTTATATGTAAACTAACACCAATTTGTGGCCTGCAGACTACAAACTCAAAGGCTAATTTCTTAAAGAAAGTCCTCTTTTAACTAGGAAGGAGCCCTAGAAGTTAGACAGTTGAAGAGAATTTTTATTTTATCTTTTTTTTTATCTACCCAGCATGTAATTGGCTTATAGAATTTTAAGACCACTAATAAATTCCTGCAATCATTATTTTACATTAAGTTAAACTGACCAAGGGACTTGAATCAGTCTTCCTTTTACAATAAGCCATGCATTGGCATTTGTTACTTGCTCTTGCTTTTTGGTGCTTCCAGGAGGGCAGCAAGTATTTATGAAACATCTATTATGTGGTAAACACTGTACTTAGTGCTGAATGCTTAGTGATGCTATACATGGCTAAGAAAAGAAAAATACAAAAAAATAACTGGTCAGGACAAATGTGGGTCAGAACCCACTTTCCAAATTGTCGCTATAGAGTGACTAATACATATAAGCCATTATAGTTCATTAACGGACCTCAGTTTGGAAATTATAGCGCTTGGGATGTAGAAGCCACAGAAGCTGGGATATAGGAACAAGACATTGTTCTATAGGTTCCTGATAGTGTGATAAAAGCATTAAGAAGTGAAAAAGACAATCACAACTTATTTGTTCATTGTCCTAAGGATAAACAAATCAATGTGGAGACATTGGTCTTAGAATGTTATCTCTCCAAACTTCTCTTCCTTTACTCCCCAGCATTACATTACTCTAGCCATCCTGATTTCATCACCATCCTTTGTACATTCCATTGTCATTCCCACTTCTCTGTCTCTGCTCATGACATTTCTCCACCCGGAAAAACTGTACCCCGCTCTCTCTGATAATATGAAACTTTTCAGTTCAATTCAATTGGATTCAGTAAACACTCATGAAGCTTTTGTTAGGTGAAAGCCACTGTGCTGGAGACTAGAGAAAGAAAGATGAGAAATATCCTGCTCCCTAAGGAGCTTACAATGGAGTAGGGGGATAAGGCTTGTAGAGAGATAAGGGTAATACAAGTTGGAAAATGATTAAGTACAAAGGAGAGGTCAAGTGGAACAGTTTTAGAGGTTCAAGGAAGGAAGGATCACTTCCAGATGGGAGAGATCAGGAAAGGCTTAATTGAGGACATGAATTCTGAGCTGGGACTTGAAGGAGAGGGGAAGGATGTCAATAGGCAAACAAGGGAAGGAAGAGTCCATTTTACCTATGTATTTGTGCATAGATAGAGCTGGAAAGGGACCTTGGATATAATGTCAGCCTCTTATCTTATAAATGTTAAGTGACTTGCCTGAGCTTCCTCAGACAATAAATGGCAAAGCTGGATTTGCACCCAATTCCAGATGCATTGTTCTGTCCATTGAAAAAGAATAGAGATTAGTACAGGCACAGGGTTGAGTGTGGGAGGCATACAATGAAGTAAAACTGGAAAGGAGTGTTGATGTCAGATTTTGAAGGACCTGGAATGTCAAAGTAAAGAACTCAAGCCTCATCTCCTGTTATATTTATCTCTTATCAATCCAATCCACATTACTCGATTCTCTCCTTGAAATTTACTTAGAATTTACTGTGAAGGAGTCACTTGGCAGCCACTGTTAACTACCTTCTTCTCGACTACCTATAATTTTAAGATATATTGTAAACTCCTTGAATGAGGGGTTCTCTGTCCACTTGTCCATGCTATAGACTTTTTTCTCCCTCCCCACCCTTTGAGAATAACCAATATAGCAGTCTATTGTTGATTCTTAATAAGCACTTGCTGAGTTGAATGGAATAATATTGCTACATCGAGTTTGAAAGCAGAGTATCTGGGATAGGAAGGCTGTGGGAAGGCACCACTTATCTATCTCCACTGAGGCCAGGTACTTATGATTTTAGTCACAGAGGATCAATTTGTGCTATCCTGGAGATGATGAATATGAAATGAGATGTTCTGCAGCACACAAGTGCTGTTTTGGCTGGGGAAGCAAATTCCTTAGTGTTGCTGTCCTGGAAAGCTCTTCTGATCAAATGGAAATGCAGAGCATATGCAGGGATAGGAGTTTCCAGCCACAGGGAAAGTAATGGGAACACATCCTACAAAGCCCTTTTTGCTACTGCAAAAGGAAAAAGCATTAAACTCCAGGACAGAAACACTTGAAAACCACATTTGGATGAAAATGATGAGGCTTTGTGGGTCTCCTTGAAAGAGATGAAAGATGAAGGCCAGGATTTCACATTTTTGGAGCACTTGTAATGCTGAGTAAGAATGATAAAAGAAGTACAACCTTTTATGGCTTTCTTTCACTTGATTGAAAGCTGTGCCAGTTAAAAAAATCTTACAGTTTTGCTAACAGAGAAGGGTGGGTTTGGCAATTTTAAGTGGTTGGACAGAAATCAAAGAGAGGTGGGCAAGAGTAATTGGGTGTGTGTATGTGTAGGGGCTGTATCTGTCAGTGAGAAAAGAAAGAAAGCAGAACTAACGGTAAAGATAAACTTTTCTTTGGTTGGAAACTGGGGTCTTGCTGTAAAAGAATCAGTGTAACACACACTCATATACGTATATACTATATGTACACATATGAATATTACATAGGCTATTGGCCTAAGTTTGTATTAGGGGGGTGTGTGTCTGTGTGTGTGTGTGTGTGTGTATGTGTGTGTGTGTTTTTCACTGAAGTATTGTTTTGTTCTTGTCATTTAGTCCCTTTTCAGTCATGTCTGACTCTTAGTGACCTGTTTTGGGTTTTCTTGGCAAAGATACTAGGGTGGTTTGTAATGAGACTTGGATAGATAGATATATAGATATGTCCATAGATAAATAAGTATCTATGCATAATTATGGAAAGGCAGGTGGTCATATTCCTGAGTTCAAATCTGGCCTGAGACAGTTACTAGCTGTGTGACCCTGGGCAAGTCACTTAACCCCATTTGCTTAAGTTTCTCACACATAAAATGATCTTCAGAAGGAAGTGGCAAACCACTCCAGTATCTTTGCCAAGAAAATTCCAAATGGAGTCACACAGCGTCTGATATGACTAAAACACTGAACAACAATAACAACATACATATATAAACTTGTATCTGAGTCTCATTTGATAAATTTGGTCAGTGATGAATCTGGGGAAAAAGTATTGTCATGATTTCATAGAATCATTACCTCAATCTGGAAAGGAACAGCACATGGCAAAATTGACCTACTGTTTGTGAAAATATTCAAGTTCTTGCATTTACTTCCCACTTCTTACTCAAAGTAGAGAGATGTAACAACAATTGCCATTCCATTTCTTAAAAATGTCCAAAATTTTTATTCTCCTTTAATGAAAAACTACCATAAACAGCAAATTATTAGAAACTCGAACTAAGGGGTAGTGACTAGGATGAACTTAAGTGTGTATTAACTTAATTTGTTTCCAATTGATTGATGGGACCAGGACATTTTTCTCTCTTCCAAGGAAGCTACATATTGAAGGTGTGACTGGTGCTGCCTAAGTAAGCAATATCCTCTGCCAGCATCAGCCTTCTCACTTAGTTCTTTGCACTGAGGTAATGCCCATTAGGGTGATTTAACAGCTGAGTGGTTAATGTAGTTGCAAGTTGGGTGTTGATGATGCTGGTTCCCTGCTCATGCTTTCTATTTGGTCTAGTCATCTTGTTATGAATTGACTGTTGATTATGCAGGAACCTTGAGCTTGGCAGCTCAAAGGAGAGAGAATTTACCAGGCCTCAGAATTACTTAACCTATATGAAGGAATACTGGAGCAGAACCCTCTGGCACCACATCCTTTTTTTTTTTATTTTATTTTTTTTAACATAACCAGGAACAAAAAAAAAAGAGCACAGCATTTGCAAAGGGGATTTCTTCCATCATCATGTTCAAGGTTTAATTTTCTTTTACCTGTCATTTCAGAATGAAAATTTATTTAATACTTCTTTAACTCAAAGAAGGCGAGGTAGCAAAAAGGAATTGTTAACTTTGGAATTTATTGATAATATTCCATGGATTATTGTGCTAAAGAAAATGTCTTTCACATATTTCAATCCATTTCAAGGTCCTATCATGACTGCAAGAGGAAGAAATAGTATGTAGGGGTGTTATGGAAATAAGCAAAAAGAATACTGCTTTCGACCTAGGAGAAAATGAGAGCAAGTGACTTCGAGGCTTCCTCAGTAGAACAAATAAGTAGGAAACTTCAGAAGCTTTACATTTTCAGAACTTCTTTACACATGTCATAATAATGGCAATAATAATAATAATCCCCATGATTCACAGAGGACAGAGTCAAAAGAATAATCTAATCATAAAATCACATGGAAGACTTCAAGAACTCATCCGAGCCATCCTTTTAACTTTGGGCAGGACCACACTGATAGGGAGGACTTTGGTATGGTGAAAAGTAGATTAAACAAGGGCCAGGAAGCTTGATTTCCAAGGTCCCTTCCAGCTCAAAATGTTTTTAAAATTATAAATCCTAAACAGATACGTCAGATACGTCCCTATCATATTCATTAAAGACTACTAGTAGTAATAGAGCTTTACAAAGTGGTTGCCCATTCAGATTCTGCATATTTGGGCATCACTTTAAATATATTCTAATTGGATTTTCACAGCAACTCTGTGAGGTAGGTATGAACAGGTTATTATTTTTGCCAATTTGCAGATAAGAAAACTGAATTTCAGAGAGGTAAAGTGACTTTTGCATTGCTGCATAGATACTAAACATTGGCAGAGGGATTTGAATCAGCTATTTTCTGATTTCATATTGGGATTCTTTCCAGTACACTTACTTCTTTTCCTCTTCTTTCTCGTTCTTCCCCTTTTCTCTCTCTCTTCCTCCTTTCCTTCCTCCTTTTTTCTCCCCTTCCTTTTTCTTCTTCTTCCTCTTTTTCTTCTTTCATTTTTCCCTCCTTCTGTGTGCAAAGACAAAAAATAAGCAAACAAAAAAATTACTCCTTTCCGGCAAGGAACTTCTTTTCTAATGATGATGGTGATTGGGGAGGTGGTGGGGGAGGGTTACTATCTGTATATGGAGAAATAAATATAACTTTTATAGGTAGTTCTGCAAAGTGATTTCAGGACATAGACGATACTTACAGCTGTTGGGGATGGGGGGAAGGTGTCGGGAAGTAGGACTTGACCTATGCTTAGAAGGACGATAGGGATTCTAAAGAGACAGGTAGAAGGGACACATTCTATTCATTGGCTGACAGCCTGTGCCAGGGTAGGTGGATGGGAACTCAAGAGATAGAATAGCATGCAAGGGGCCGAGCTGGGAGGCCTGATGATTGAAAAGGAGTGTGTGAACAAGAATAATATGAAATCAGACTAGAAAACCAGGCAAGAGACAGATGGTGGAGGACTTTAAATTCCAACAGAGAATATTCTATTATATAATAGAGGCAATACAGATCTACTAAATATTTTTGGATAAGGGAGTGACACAGTCAGATATTTGTTTTGGAAATCGTTCTCTTTCTCTTTTTGGGATGAAGAGTAAATATTCTAAACAGTTTTTTTAAAAAGACATTTTAATTCAAATACAGTTATTCCTTCTATATCACAAATTTCCCCATCACAGTTTTGCTATATCATGGGTTGGCATAAGAAACTAAATTTGAAGTTTTGGGGACTTTTGCAGAAGCCACAGATTATGTAAGAAGACTGAAAGATGATGCAGAAAAAAAAATGGAAACTTGAAATGCATAAAATATATGTATAGTATTATATAATATCAATGTATTTTATCTTTTAATACCATAAAAATTCAAATTTCTTCTCTGATACAAAGAGAGGGCTAAAAAATTTTACATGGATTTTCCAGATAATAGCAATGTTATGCCCCTAACTCTTGAGATGTAGAAGGGAGACTTGTAAATTAATTTGACTTGCTGAATTTATTTGTATGGTCTTTCATCTTGACCATCTCCCTATAATCTTCATTTTAAAGAAGAACTAGGCAGTCCTCCCTTCTGACCCCACTGAACTGTCTTGTGTTGTCAGGAGCAGGAGATGGAAATACAGGAAAGTTTTGAAAGATGGGCCCTGTTTCTTGAAAGGTAAAAAGAAAATTGCTTATTGTCCACAGTTTTTCTCTGCTCTGTCCAAACCTTCAGGCTGTAACAAGTTTGCTCCTTTCCACACCATTAAATGGGAACAATTTATCTGCCCCTCCTTACTTCAGCATTTTATCAGTAAAGTCTGATTTTTAAAAACTAACTAGTAACACAAAAGGAGGAGATACAGGTAAATATTTTTTCATTTTTCCCACTTATAAGAGAGAAAGAGAATTAATCTGAGTTGGAAGCAGGGACTTTGATATTTCTTATGAGCTACTTAAAGCTCTGAGTCATGTTAGAAAGGCCATTTTTAAAGTGGGCAGGCTAAGAAAAGTGAATTGTAGCTACTCTACTAAGATGCAGCCACGGTGGTTTTTTTTCTTCTTCAATTTAGTCACATTTGAGACTATTCCACCAAATAGTGGCTGACAACTCAGTTTCTCATGCCCAGAGCTGAGTATGCTCTCCTGGTTTCATTTAGCAGGAACACTGGGACTCTTCAGTGTTTCCATTTCAATTGGCCTAGTATCCTATAACTGAGAATGGCATTATGGATGCTTCTGATCTGTTTAAGGTATCTGAATTACTGACTATCCAGCCATTCCATATGTCTTTATTCCATAAAATTAATTGTCCTTATTCATACAGATATAATTTGCATTCATTAGATTAAGCCCCATAAATTGCCAATATTTCTGTGGAGAAGGCTGAAAGAAAGTGATTCATCATACGGTTTCGATTGCTTCTGGGACGTTGACTTATTAACAGGAAACAAGCTATTTTCTTTCCCCACCTCTTTTTTTCCCAAAGCTTTTTATTTTTTCTCCTTTAAAATTATCAATCCTTTACTCATTACTACATTGTACATATGGGAATTAGGTCAATTCTAGTCTTCTAGAGAAAACTGCTCCTGACTACCTACAACTGCCTTCCACTTAGTCTCAAAACTTTAACTGGGATCTCTGTTTTCCATGCTCAGTTTATTTGTGATGGGAGTATATAGTTTCATAAAATCTGAACACTCCATTCAGTTCCAAAATTTATTAAGTACTGGCATTGTGCAGACCACCATACTAGGAGAGATATAAAGTCCACATCAAGCACTATAGAGAGAAAAATAGCTATAATACAAATTATATGTCATAAGTCCACAGAATGAGAGACAGCCTGGCATAGTGAATTGGGCCTACTTTGGTTTAAATACTGCTGCTGACACACTTGGCAGTTGTATTAATATAGGCAGATGAATTACTGATCCGTATCTTTGGAGAAAATTTCCATATCAGAAGTATCACAGGTTTGGATAAAAAAAATGAAAAAAGATTAAAAGTACACAGGTCAGGGCAGCTAGGTGGCACAGTGGATAGAGCACCAGCCCTGGAGTTAGGAGTTTGTATGTACAAGGAGTCACAATGTCAAGTTCTGACTGTCTGATACAAGAATGACAAAGTTTTTTTATATATTTTAGGACAGTTCCAGGATGTCTGTGTCCCTCAGATTTATAGTCTCTATATGTTTAATTATATCATGGGAAAGAAAGTTTCTTAGTCGAGTAAGTGGCACCAGCCCTGGAGTCAGGAGGACCCTGGAGTTCAAATACGACCTCAGACACTTAACACTAGCCATGTGACCTTGGGCAAGTCACTCAACCCCAATTGCCCTGCACTCCCCCCTCCAAAAAGCAAAAAGCAAAACAAAAACCAAAAATGTAGACAGAAGTATAAGTAATTTACTAGGTGAAACCCAAGGTAGAAAAACTCATCACCCTCTGGGATGAGAGGTGGCATTTTAGTTGGGATTTAAAGGATGAGTATGAAGTAAATCCAAGGGTGAGGAGGACATTCCAGGCATGGAGAATAATATAAGCAAAAGTTCAGAGGTCAAAAAGGGGGTGTGTATAAATAATCCAAAATAACAACCATACCCTCTTATGATCTCAACTAGATAACCCATGACATTAGAGGAAGGTGCTTAGTGCCTTTATAAAGAATTTAATAAGCACACAGTGAAGTGAAACAAAGAAATCCAGGTCCTTGTCATTAATAAGTAAGGAACAGAGAGTTTTACGTGTAAACTTGAGGCAGTCTTATAAGGTCATTGAGAGCCAATATGATTAAACATTTTAAAAGGAAAACAAGAACTAGGGACAGTTCTTCTGATATAATTTCTGATGTGTCTTCTAAATTTGAAAATAAATAAAAAGATCCTATGTGAAGGAATCCTAGCAATCTTCCTGAAGTCATTTATATAGAAAAGTTCTGGGTCTTCATAAAAAGGCAGTAGGAGGGATTCTTAGGGGTTTTCGTGTGTCTACTGGGCATGTTTGGAATATTGAGATCTTTCCATTAATGAAACAGCTGTTCATGGAGTCCAGCTCCTTACCAAGGACAGGTAAATGTTTTTTTTCTGTACATGTTCCATTCTTTTAAAAACACTCTCACCAAAAAAATGATGGCCTCAACTTGCAGTTTGCCAGCACTTAAAGAAGTCATTATCCCTCAAGCTCCCCCAAAACATTCAGAATAATGCTGTGTTTGTGACTCAGTAAGAAACAAAGTTGGTAACACGTGCTCTATTTTAAATGCAAACACACACACCAATTTTAGACTAAAAGCTCACAGACCTTTCCATACAATGCCCTATTACAAATCGTCCCTTAAGCAAGATGACATCATCTCAGCCCCCTGCTCTGGTTTCTACATTCTTACAGCTTTCACAGTTCAGTGCAGTCAAACAAGGCGATGGCATTTTTAATGCTCTACATTTTATGGGTTTATGAGTTGAGGTAGGTGGCCAGGTGCTATTTCAGGGGCTCATCTGGCAACCTGGTGCTGAACTGGAGCACCTTGAGACTGAGAAGGTTGTGAATGACTTTTTTCCCCCTATTGGAAACATAAATATTGTCATTTCTGGAAATGGCCACTGCCTAATGTAACAAGAAGTGATTTCATATATCATTGAATGGACTATAGTCCATTCAATGATATATGAAATCATAGATCTGCTGAGAGATCTAGGTGTAACCTGAACAGCCGATGTAAACAGGGTGCATTGTTTCCTAGAAAAATACTTGAATCCAGGCAGTCACCATTCTGTGCCCCTGACATATATTCAGTGAAGTCTCAAATGGGGACCCCCAATTCACTACTCTCTTTCTCATTTCCCAATGATGGGCTTAGTTCCATCATGTCACATATGCAGGAAGTGTCAACCTGAAAGTTTGGCTAAAGGAGGCAAACAGGCTGGGTGATCTCTAGATTCATATTGTTTATTCCCTTAAAGCTAGCTGAAGCTAGGGAGTTTGTATGTACAAGGAGTCACAATGTCAAGTTCTGACTGCCTGATACAAGAATGACAAAGTTTTTTTATATATTTTAGGACAGTTCCAGGATGTCTGTGTCCCTCAGATTTATAGTCTCCATATGTTTAATTATATCATGGGAAAGAAAGTTTCTTAGTCGAGTAAGTGGCAAGCACAAACTGACAAGACAATTGACAAAGTGGTGTCAGCTGAAAATCATGATCCCAGGATACCTGAGCCTCCCCCACACAGCACATGCCTCTAGGAAAGATAAGAGAAGTCCCACTATTCAGCCTTATCTGGTCTTTGAAGCTGCTGACACAGGAAAGGGCATTTTTAGAGCAACACAAAGCAGTCAGATTGATTAGTTCAGGTTTTGGCCCTTATTGGGGTTAAAAATGGTTTGGGGAGAGGTCTACAGAACAAATTTAGGATTGTGCCATATAGTGATTCATATTAAAATCAGTGTCCAGTGTAAACTGAGGCTCAGAGACTTTAAGCTACTTATTCAAAGTACCCTAGTTGGTTAGTGGTTGAGCAATATTTGAATTTGGTCTTGTTTACCAGTTTAGGGATCTTTCTACGATTTTCACAGAAATTAGCAACATGCTTCTTTAATTCCCTCAAAGTCATCAGCAGATGGATTTGTACTTGCTTATTTCTTACTGAAACGGTGTGATAAAGACTTTCTTTCTTTTTTTCTCTTCCTTCCTTCTTTTATTTCTTCCTCCTTTCCTTCACTTTTTCTTTCTCCCTCCCTCCCTTCCTCCCTCCTTCCCTTCCTTCTTTCCTTCCTTCCTTCCTTCCTTCCTTCCTTCCTTCCTTCCTTCCTTCCTTCCTTCCATTATTTTAGAACCTTAGGACCATAGATTATAGCAGTGGTTCTCAACCTTCCTAATGCACGACCCTTTAATACTTGTATGTGGGCGTATCTGCATATGGGTGGACCCGCCTGGAGATGGATAGAGGAGCCGTGTCTCGGTTCCTAAGACCGTAGGAAATATGTGTTTTCCAATGGTCTTAGGCGACCCCTGTGAAAGGGTCATTCAACCCCCAAAGGGGTTGAGATTGAGATTGAGATTGTGAACCGCTGGATTATAGGATCATAGATTTAGATCTGGAAGGGATCTTAGAGGTCATCTAGTTTAACCCCCGTATTTTACAGACAAGAAATTAGAGCCAAGTATAGCTAAGCCACTTGTCTATATTCACATAGTAATCAGAGCCTTGGCCTCAGGTCTTACTGACTCCACCACTACAATGCACCACACCATAGGACCTTTCCACTATCTCCTGAATGACCAAATCATTTTTAAGAAAAAAAGTTTGTTGTTGAAGGATGATAACATGCTTTTTAAGGTCAGCAAGTGAGTAAAATCAATAGACTGCCAGGCCAGGAGTCAAGAAGACATCAAGTAAAATCTGACCTCATAAACTAGCTGTGTGACCCTGGGCAAATTCCTTAACTCCTGTTTGCCTCAGTTTCCTTATTTATAAAATGGGTATAATGAAAACACCTCCCCAGGGTTGTTGTGAGGACCAAATGAAATAACTATAAAGTACTTATCATATTGCCTAGCACATAGTAGGGGATATTGACATGTTAGGTGTTAGCGGTTACAATACTAAATCATGATTGCTTTGATCTCTCCTTTGGAGACTTTACATTATTGGGAACCACTGCATTTGTGTTTTAGCCTTTCCATTACATTTTATTTTTTGCTCCAATTGATACAATGAATTCATGTGGTTGACTAATCATGGACAAAATTGACACTGTTGAATTATAGTCAGACAATGACTGTGCACTAAGGAAAATCTCACTAAGTTGAGAAATATTTCCCAGAGATTCATTTTCTGTTTTAGAAGCGGATGTTATAACAAAAACTAAATTTTGACTAATGTTCATGAACATGGAGTTATTCTATTCACTTATAAATTTATTCATTAAGGCCTGGTTGGTCATTCTGTTACATACTTTTAAAATAATTTCAATAAGATTTTGGGAGAAGAATTCATTATCTGGTAAAAATTGTTGGGAAAACTAAAGCAGTATGGCAGAAATTGGGTAAAGGCCAATATCTTACACCATTTACCAAAGTAGGGTCAAAATGGATACATGACCTAGATATAAAGAGAGATTTTACAAGAAAATTAGAAGAACATGGAACATGTTACTTATCAGACTTATGGGTGGGTGAGCAATTTATGAATAAACAAGAAACAAAGAGCAAACTTATGGATGATAATAATTATGTCAAAAATGGGTAATTTCAATTACATTAAATTAAAAAGGTTTTGCACTAATAAAACAATGTGACCACGATCAGAAGGAAAGCAGAAAATTGGGGAGAGGGGAGATTATAGACAGTTTATCAGATAAAGGTCTCCTATCTCAAATGTTTAAAGAACTTTTTCAGATCTATAAGAACACTAATCATTCCCCAATTAATACATGATCAAATGATATGAACAGTCAGTTCCAATGAAGAAATCAAAACAGTTTATAGTAATGTAAAAATGTTCTAAATCACTATTGATTAGAGAAATGCAAATTAAAATAACCTTGAGATATCATTTTATACCTACTAGATTGGCTAAAATGATGGAAGGGAAAAATGACAAATGTTGGAGGGAATGTGGGAAAATTAGGATGTTAATTCATATTGGTAGAATTATGAAGTGATCCAACCATTTTCGAGAGCAATCTAGAATTATGTCCAAAGAGCTGTTAAACTGTCTATACCCTTTGACCTCGCCATACTGTTCTTAGGTTTATTTCCAATGATGATTAGTGAAAAAGTGAAAGAACTTATATGTTCTAAAATGTTTATAGCAGCTCTTTTTGTGGTGGCAAAGAACTGGAAACTGCAGGGATGTCCATCAATTGGGAATGGGTAAAGAAGCTGTGGTATATGATTGTGATGGAATACTACTGTGCTATAAGAAATGATGAGCTCAATGATCTTAGAAAAACATGTAAAGACTTGTACAAAATAATCAAAAGCTAAATGAGCAGAACCAAGAGAACATTGTATATAGAAACAGCAATATTGTTTTAATAACAACTTTGAGCAAATAAATCACATTGACTTTTATAAATACCCAAATTAACAAGAAAGGACGTATGAAGAAAGATGCTATCTGCATCCAAAGAAAGAAATGATAAGTAGAATAATTTCACATATCACACACACATACACACACACACACACACACACACACACACACACACACACACACACCCCTATTTATGTCTAATGGTATCCATCTTTAGGGTGGGAGAGAGGGAAGGAAAAAATATATTTATGTGATAATTTTATTATATATTTAAAAGGAATAGAAATTTGTACATAATAGATTTGCAGTATTATGTGCAATCATTTATGACACTCCAATATGTAATGGAAATGCTGTTTTTATTCCATAAATTAAAAATAAAATACATTTTTTAAAATTGAATAAGCTCTCAATCAATTAATGGTAATTGAATGTGAAAATAGTGAAATGGGTGACCTGTTAGCATGGCATGTACATTTCATAACCCTTCAAACACATTACAGGAGTGTTTTATATTATTTTTTAAGCTGACCTATGGTAATGACAATAATAAAGGAAAGAAAATTGAAGTTTCAGTGGATGAGCAACTATTAATACGTCCCCAATTAATTTGATAACAGTTCTCTGCTGCAAGAACCTAAACTTAATCATTTATTTGTGACACATATTTAGAGTCTCTCATATCAAAACTTCAAAAACTGTGATTTTTTTGGGAACTAAGTGGAATAGTAAAGAGAGAACTAGGTTTGGAGTCAGGAAGACCTCAGTTCAAATCTTAAGTTAGATGCTTCCCTGCTGTGTTACCCTGGTCAAATCACTGCCAGGCTTATTGCCAGCATCATGTGACATAATATTTGCAGAATGTTTTTCAAATCTTGAGGTCCTATGTCCATATTAGCTAATATTTTTATTTTTTGTATTAGTTTTATTATTTAATCTAGGGGAATATTCACTTCTTTTGTCAACATGTATCAAAATCCCTTCATTTTGCCAATGAGGTAATTGTAGCTGGAAGAGGCTCGATGTCTTGCCTAGCACTGAGCAGCCGGTAAGTGTCTGAAGCAGGAACTGAAGTCTGAACTTTCTGACTCCAAGTTCAAAAGGTGGTCCCCTTGACAACTAGTTGGTTGCACATGAGTTTGCTCAAGAAAGAACATTAGAAATTTAGTATATAACTGTAAGTTGAACTATGGTTGAGCACATGGAGAAATAAAACAATGATATGAGAGATTTAATGAGAGAGGGATCACACTTAGGAGTATTAGGGAAGGCATCATAAAAGAGATTGAAGGAAGACTTTTTTTTTTACTTTTTGGAGGGGAGAGGGCAGGGCAATTTGGGTGAAGTGACTTGCTCAAGGTCACACGCCTAGTAAGCGTTAAATGTCTGAGGTAAAATTTGAACTCAGGTCCTCCTGACTCCAGGGCCAGTGCTCTATTTACTGTGCCACCTAGCTGCCCCAGTTGAAGGAAGATTTGAAGGGAAAAAAAACTCAACAGAAAAAAAAATCCTCAAAAAACAAAAAGTCATAAGAAAGAACTGTAACTATCCCTAATGATCTCTTAATTGCTAAATTCAATGGCTTTTTTCCCCCAGTCCTCATCTTTCTTTGCCTTTCTGTGTCGTTTGACACTGTTGATCACCCTTTTCTCCTGGATACTCTGCCCTCTAGGTTTTCTTGTCACTGTTCCCAGGTCTCCTTCTACCTGTCTAACCACTCCTTTTCAATCTATTTTGCTGGATCTGGTTTTTCCCAAGACTCTGTCCTGGAGCCTCTTCTCTTCTCCCTCTATATTATCTCCCTTGGTGTCTGATCAGTTCCAAAGGTTCACTTATCGCCTCTGCAGATTTATATACATAGACCTAATGTTTCTCCTGAGTTTCAGTCTAACATCACCAAGTACCTTTTGTATCTCTTATATTAAATGTTACCTAGGAAACTCAAAATTAACTTGTCCAAAACAGAATTCACAATTTTCTCCTCCTCTCAAACCCTGCCAAACTTCCCTATTATTGATGAGGGTAACACCATATTCACAGTCATTTAGGTTTGCAATCTCAGTGCCATTCTCAACTCTTTACTTTCATCTAATCCACATAGCTAACTTCAGGACCAAAACTGATCCCTTCATAAATTGGTGTCTTCTAATATTTCCAGATATTGGACACTTTTCTCTCCTTATTCTGACACTGGCCTTCTTGTGGTTCCTCCCCAATAGACATTCCATCTCCCTTTTCATTGGCTGTCCCCCAGTCCCCTCTTCTCCTTTCTGGCTTCCTTCAGGCCTCAGCTCAAATTCCATCTTCACTAGAAGGCCTTTTTTTTTTTTGGAGAGGCAATTGGGGTTGGTGCTCTATTCACTGTGCCAGCTAGGTGTCCCCAAGTAGGCCTTTCTTGGTCCCTTCTACTCCTAATGATTTTCCCCTGAGGTCATCTGCTATTTAATTTTTATCTATTTTGTGGATGCATAATATAATTTTTTTTAGATTTAGTATTTTTTATTTTCTCCAAATATATGTTGAAGAAATTTTTTTAACATTAAAAAAAAATTTGAATTCCAAATTCTATCCCTCCTTCCTTCCCTCCTCCTCCTTAGATGATGAGCAATCGGATATAGGTTGTACGTATGCAATCACGTAAAATATTTCCATATGAGTCATTTATAAGAAAACTCAAAAGAAAAATGAAAGAGAGAAAGTGGAAAATAGTATGCTTCAATTTGTATTCGAACAATATCAGTTCTTTCTCTGGAGGTGGATAGTATGCTTCATCATTAGTCTTTTGAGATTGTCTTTGATTATTATATTGCTAAGTCATTCCCAGTTTCCCACCATACAATATTGCTGTTATTATGTACAACATTCTCCTGGTTCTGTTCACTTCATTTTGCATCAGTTCATGTAAGTTTTTCCAGGTTTTTGTGAACTCTTGAGAGCAAGGACAATGGTTTTGTCTTTGTTTCTCAATCAATCAATCAATCAATCGACCAACATTTATTTGGCACTTTATAATGTTCCAGGCACTGTACTAAGCTCTAGTGATAGAAAAAGAGACAAAATAGTCCCTGCCTTCAAGTATCTTAGAATCTAATGGAGGAAACAATATGCAAATTATGTGTTTATAAAACTGGTATGGGATAACTAGGAAATAAGAGCAGGAAAGCATAAGAATTAAGAATTAATTCAGCTTCCTGAAAAAGATACAATTGAAGTTGAGACTTGAAGGAAGCCAGGAAAATCAATAGGCTGAGTTGAGGAGAGAGAATGCTCCAAGCTTGCTGAATGGCCAGAGAAAATGCCTGGAGTCAAGAAATGGAGTATTATGTTCATGGAATAGCCAAGAGGCCAGTGTCACTGGATTGAAGACTAGATGTGGGGGAGTAAGATGAAAGAAAACTTGAAAAGGAGGAGGGGGCTTTCTTTGTATCCCCAGTGCTAAGCCACAGTGCCTCTTAGATAGCATAGGCTTAATAAATGCTTATTGACTAATTGAATCATCAACTTAAATTAGCTGTTAATAAGAGATTTTCCCAGAGTTTTAGAGCAAGCAAAGGAGCCATGGTGAAAGAGCGTTAAATTTTCACTTAATTTCACACTCTTTCTAAAGTGTTGTCTAATAGAGCAGCAATGTCTTATACAGAAGGTCCTATAACCATAGATGATCCTGGGATTTCTTTACTTCAAATCCATTGCTCTTTCCTCTACAATTATATTTACCGTGAAGCATATAGCATTTTAAAATTTGTGAAGCCCTCACATGTTTCGTCTCCTTTGTTCACTATGAGAAAGCCACTGCAGGCATTATAAATCCCAGAGTACAAAAGACGAAACTAAGATCAGACAGTCTAAGTGACAACCAAGTTCATGCAGGAGGTGTTAGGGGGTGAAATTTAAACATAGTTCTTCCTGACCCAAGTCTAGCATTCTATTCACGATACTCAAGGGTGTGTTGGAGCCAGCTTGGACTGACTCAGAAAAGCCAATTGTTAAATTTTCCATGCAAACATTCATACCTCAGAACTTGGCAAAGACTGCAAATGAGGGCTTGATTTATTGTTTTGTTGACTGTCTAGACTTAAAAAAGTGATGGAGATAATGTTAATAACACAGATTAAACTTAAAATTGTGTCATGTGTGTTTTTTTCCTCCTGAGAAATGGCTGTTAAATACTTACCAACATGTAACATAGACTATACCCTCTGCTAAAGGCAGAATCTATTCTACTTTGCAATGCTTCCATAACCTCAATCGCTATATAGTAGAGACAGTTACAGTAATCAGAAAGTCTTGGGCCAAATTCTAGCTTCATCTCTGACCCAGAGGAGCAGGCCTTCTCTTCCTAGGCCTCTTCTTAGACAATTGAGGTGCTAATCAATAGGGGGCATAAAGAACACTACATTGGCTTTGGAGTGCTTTGTGTACTGTTGTGGAATCCTGGTTCTTACTTTCTAACACTTATTCCTCTCGGTCTTTGATAATAATTGTAGTAATAGGTAGTATCTATATTGTCCTTAAAAGTTTGTATAGCACTTTAGGGCAGCTAGGTGGCATAATGGATAGAGCACGAGGTCTGGAGTCAGGAAGATTCATCTTCCCAAGTTCAAATCTGACCTCAGACATTTACTAGCTGCATGACCCTGGGTAAGTCCCTTAATCCTTAACCTTGCCTTAACCCTGTTTTCCTCATCTGTAAAATGAGCTGGAGAAGGAGATGACAAACCACACCAATATCTTTGCCAAGAAAACCTCAAATGGGGTTACAAAGATTCAGATACAACTGAAATGATTGAACAACCATAACAACAAAGTACTTTTCTAATACTATCTTGTCCTCGTGACAATCCTGGGGGATAACTACTATTATTACTTATTATTATATATTATTATTTATTACTACACAATTATTACTTATTATTATATACAAGTGCTATTTTAAAAATGAGGGACCTGGAGCTGAAAAAAACGTTAAGTGACTTGCTTACTATCAGTGCCCCAAAGCACTGCTTTGTGCCCAAAGTCTTTTGCTTGTGGTGATGAGGAACACAGTATGGGGATGTTGGGAATATTGCCTTGGCAGTTACTGCTGGTGCTATGATTCTAATAATTTAGAACACCATTGAAAGGCTCACATGTAGGATAACCATGTGTAAGGGGTAGAAAAGAGTGAATGACAAGCCCTGTATTATTTGGTTTGGACGGGATGAACAATAAAATGCAGTTTATCTTCCCATTCTCCAAATGGTTGATTGTAAGCACCTTGGTATCAAGCCACGGTCCCCTTGGGGTCATTCCATAGTCCTGCCACCCAGAGTGGGGAGTGGGGAGTGGGGAGTAGAGAGTAGGGTGTGGGGAATGATCTCTACTTTGCATACCAATAAACTATACTACTCAATCTCTTATTTTATGCTATTTAAATGTACAATCAATATACTGAATGTGTCGTCTTTAACATAAAAAGTGTTTGCTTTCCTAACAACAGATAACTAGAATTCTGAACCTAATTTACACACCTCAGTCTTTGTTGAGAAATCAAAATTCTTATTAGTAATGTAACTAATTGCCCAGTTTGAAAATAGGGTTCCCCCCTTAGTAATGGTTAAAACCAGATTTTTCATTCCAGTTTCACAGGTTCTTAAGAGACAAGTCATTGTAAAAACTATAGTGAACTTTTCCAGTGCCGCGTTGTTTTGTAATCAGTTACTTCCTTGTTTTGGCTATAGTAGGTATTAGGTAGGGTCGCTAGCTGGTACAGTAGATAGAGCACTGAGCCTGAAAACTCATCTTCCCAAGTTCAAATCTGGCCTTAGACACGTCTCAGCTGTGTGAACTTGGACAAGTCACCTAACCCAGTTTACCTAAATTTCTTTATCTATAAAATGAGCTAGAGAAGGAAATGGCAAACCACTCTTTGCCAAGAAAACCCCAAGTGGGGTCATGAAGAGCAGGACATGACTGAAAAGTACTGAACAACAACATTTTTCCCATTTGAAGTACTCTTACTAGTTGATAGAGATATGCTGCTCTCTACTGAAATTTGAAAAAAAAAAACCCTTCCATTTCTTTTTTAAAATAAGTTTTAATAGCACAATCTTGTTGTTTGTTTGTTTTTTCTCATTGATATCTGTTAATCCTATGGTCCTTTCAGGTATTTATTTGTATAGGATCCCCTTCCAGATGTGCTGCTTTGGGTCACATGGAGCACATTTATCTTCATGTGCTCCTAACCTCTCTTATATGATTCATACTGAATTTCAGTCCAAACCACCTTTTTAAAAAAATAAAAACAAACATTCCCTTAGGTGGCTCAGTCCATGCAGTTTCAATATAGCCATATAAGAAGCAATAAACCGTATGCTGTGCGATCCTAGCATAAATAGCCCATTTGAAAAACTCGACTGCCAACAAAATTGAGATTCCATTTTTAAACTATTTTTTACAAAGTAAACATTTTTCAAGCTTGATCTTTGTGTAATTTTTCCACTGGAGTTTTTTTTTTTTGAGCTAGCAACAACCTGCACATGATCTTTTTTTAAAGAAGGATTTAATACTCCACTGTGTCACCAAGTCCCTGTGAGCTAATTTGTTCTAAAGACAACATTACTACATCAGTACAACACAGCTTAACCTTCAACTAACCTTACTCTATTTGCTTTCCACAACCCAAAGGAGGCCTCTCAGCCAAAACGTCACCTCAATTTTTGGTTCATTGCTAACTGTATGGAAAATATGTGCAGATATCTTTTGCTGTACTGGAATATAGCAAAGGTAACTCTCATATATACACATAGGGTACACCAAATGTCACCCCCTCAAAAAAATTTTAAAAAGCTTGGTTCCCTATCAGAGGTAATAAGGTATAACTTCAGGGGAGGTAAAATGTTTAAGGACTTGGGACAGGAGGCCAGGACTCTACCTTACAAATGGATCCCAAGAGAGAAAATGTGAAAAACCAGACCTAATCCAAACACCACTGTTTAGTATTTCAGGTTGAGTCTGTTTATTTCTTCAATTTCTTTTTAACTCCTATGCTCTAGTCTCCTTGCTCATATGAGTGAAGGATGACTGCTTCATAGGGAAATTACTGTAAAAACAGCTGTTTTCTTCGCCTCCCCTTCCTGTTTCAGCAGTTGTCCCTCCTCCCCCACCCCTAACAAATGAAAAAAGAAAGTTACACTCAGTGTTTGCATCCTGTCACTTAACTCCTCTACCTATTCCTGGGTCTTGTAGAACCAGGTGTACCTTATCCCTGATAGGCGACCATGTTTCCATCTTTTCCCCGAGATACTCACAAAGCTTCCATATGGTATGTTCTCTAGCTATTAATTTTTCAGCATGATTTGGCAAGGAGTCTAGATTCTCTAATGCTGACAGATACATATTGAGTTAAACAGTAGTGGAGTATCAGAAGAAGCTCTATTTCTTAAAAAAAAAAATAACAGGTAACCTTTAATCAGACAGCAGATCAGTTGATACTCTAGGCCAGATCATCTTTATATGGGGTACCCATAATTCCCAAGCTGTTGAAATAGAGCTGCTATTTACAATTTTCCTAGGAGAACACTAAAGTTATCCAACTATAGGTGAAATAAGACATATCTGAGGAATCCCAGAGGTGCAGAATTGGAAGGGACCTCAGGCGTGTGTGTGTGTGTGTGTGTGTGTGAAAAAATAACTGCCTTGACCTGGAGTCAGGAAGGATCATCTTTCTGAGTTCAAAGACACTTACTAGCTGTGTGACCCTGGGCAAGTCACTTCACGCTGTTTTCCTCAATTTTCTCATCTGCAAATGAGCTAGAGAAGGAAATGGCAAACTACTCTACTGTTTTTGCCAAGAAAACCCCAAAGGGGGTCATGAAGAGTCAGGCACTGAGAAATGACTGAAAAACAAATTCTTTAGAAGTTTTTTTTCCTAATATCAAGCTTAAATTGGCTTCTTTACAACTTGCACCTCTTGCTTCTAGCTCTTCACTCTGAGGCCAAACAAAACAAGTCTAACCCTTCCTCCAAATGACAGCCTTCCAAATATTTGAAGACAGCTATCAAATTCTCTCTGAGTCTTCTTTGCTCCAGGCTAAACATACTCCTTCCTGTGATTCTGATATGTATGGCACAGAGTCGAGACTATTTACCATTCTTGATGTGTAATGCCTCCTCTGGCCAAGCTCATGTTTTTCAAAGTCCTTCTCAAACCAAGTTGTGCAGAACTAACATAATAGTCCAGATGAGGTCTAACAAGGACAAAGATCAGTAAAATCATTATGTCTCTATTCCTTGAAGTCAAGTCTCTCTTAATGGAGTTAAAGATCTCATTAGCTTATTTTTGTTGCCATAAAACATGACTGATTGATAAGGAGTTTGCACTGTACTAAAACACCCAAATCTTTTTCAAGAACAAGTGCTGTCTTTCTTATCCTTCCTCCTCCATCTTATCCTTGTGAAATTTATTTTTTGTACACAGATATAAGACTTTACATTTATTTCTTTTGAATTTCATCTTATAGGATGCAGTTCATTGTTCTAGTCTGTCATGATTCTTCTGGGTACTGACTCTTGTCATCCAGTGCATAAGATATCACTACAGGGGTTTTTGTTATCTGAAAATTTGATGTCTTTAACCCAGCTACTGATAAAAAATGTTCTAAAGTACAGGGCCAAGCACAAATTCCTGGGGCACTCAGCTGGAGACTTCCTACAGCATTAACACTGATCAGTGACTTCTCTTTGAATCTGGATATGCAACTAGCTTTGAATCCATATAATTTCTAATTCATCTCCTCCATGTGATTCCTTATTCCTTATCCAAGGCCAAACAGAACAAGTCTAGCTCTTCCTCCAAATGACAACCTTTCATCACTGTTCCTAAGCCATGAAAATAATTTACTTTCAAGTCAAACTATTCACATATTCAAGAATGGCAAGTCACTATTTTTTTCTCTTTCCTCTCTCTTCCCTTTCCTTTTCTACACATTAATTTTTGTTCTCTTTTCCTCTTTTTCATTTATCTTTCTCTTTCTACTTTTTCTTCTTTATCCCATTTATTTCAATTTTTCTTGCTTTAAAAGCTTAGTCAAGGGGTGGCTAGGTAGCACAGTGAATAGAGCACTGGCCTTGGAGTCAGGAAGACCTGAGTTCAAATCCAGCCTCAGACACTTAACACAAAAACTAGCCATGTGACCTTGGGCAAGTCACTTAACCCTAATTGCCCTCAAAAAAAAAAAGCAAAATAAATGAATAAATAAAAGCTTAGCCAAGTTAATATCTTTTTTAATGAATCTATTTTTTCATTGTTTTTTCTAAAAAATGTATATGACCTCACCTTCACCAAATCACATTTTGTTTTGGAGATGCCTTTACTGGACCACAAAATTTGGACATCTAGATATGTGTTATAGAATAATAATTTTAAAAACCCACAAAATGTTGGTCTTTACAATGACTAGGTCTTTGACTGAAGAAATGAAAAAGTCAAACCAAAGAATTTCTGTTCTGATTCATTTGTCCTCTGAATTTAAATAAAGTCACAGTATGATTTTTAAGATGTACTGTGAATCTAATCAAAGTATTTTTCGCATTCATATGGTGTTTTATGATTTACAATCTATTGCAACTCGACAAGTATTTATTAAGCACTTATTACATGCCTTGCACTGTTCTAAGCATTGGCGTTAAAAAGATAAAAATGATAATTAAAAAGAGTTTGTCTTCATGAAACTTAAGTTCTATTGAGGGAAATACTACAAGATAAAGGAACACAAAATATATACGTGAAGGGATGGAGTTTCCAACTCTATCTCAATGAACGTGCTCAGAGAAAACCCAGATATTTCAGCTGAATCAACTAAACAGTTTAAAATAAGGTATTAAGGAATTTCTTAGCAATCATAAGGTGTGAACAATTCAGCAATCAGCTTGAGAGGATTACTGCACTTTGACTTTAGGATGAAGGCAAATGATGCCACATCAGATACACTTTATAATTGGTTGAGGTCAGGAAAGGCCTCATGTAAGAGCTGACCCCAGAGCAGGAGCTCAAAGAAAGATAGAGATTTGGAGCCTCAGAGGTGACAAGAGAGTGCATTGCAAGCATGGGGGACAGTGTCTACAAAGGCATGGAAACAGAAGATGGAATGAGGTTTTCAGAAAAAAATGGGACAGTTCAGCTGAAATACAAAGTGAACAAAGAGGAGCAGTTTAAAACAAACCTGGAAATGTAAGCTGGAGTCACGTTCTAAAAAACCTTTCCTTTTTTTTTTGTAAATCTGAGAATGAATAGAGAATTGCTAGGATTTAGTAACATAACCAGATCTGTGCTTTAGGAATATTAATTTGGTTGCTATTAGGAAGATGAACCAGAAAGCCAAGACCAATTAAGAGGCTTTTCCAATAGATCAGTTGAGAAGTGATGCAGTGTGAAATAAATTACTTAGGGTATGAATGGAGTGAACATGAAAGCTGTGAAAGGTATAGTTGATGGAAAATCAAAAAAAAATCTAACAAATGTGTAGTGGGGTGGAGAGGGAGAGGGAAGATTGGTTAAAGATGAACTGACCCATCTGCTCTTCTCCATTCATGACCTTTCATCTCTGACCTTCAGTATCTTTACAGAAACTACTCTCCATTCCTGGAAGGCTTTCTCTCCTCACCTTTGCTTGGTAGAATCCCTAGCTTCCTTCAAAACTCAGTGAAGGTGCTGCCTTCTCCAAGAAATCTTCCCTGATTTCCTCAGTCAATAGTACTCCTCTTTTATTACTCTGTATTCATTCTATAGATTTTGGGTATGTTAATTAAGTCTTCTAGTAGAATGTAAGCACATCGAGAGCAAGGACTGTTTTATATTTTTCTTTAAATCTTCAGTGCCTAGCATTGTGCCTGGCACAGAATAGATACATGCTCAATAAATGCTTATGGTGTTGGGTTGTGTTGGGTTGTATTGTATGATTTCAAGGTTGAAACCTGGGTGATTGGAAGAATGGTAATATACTTGACAGAAATAGGGGAATTAGGAAGACAGCTGGGTTTTGGGAGAAGTATACAAAGCAATTTCCTCACAATAGCCCTGTCAGGTAATGAAAATATTATCCTAATTTCACAGGTGAGGAAACTGAAGCTATGAGGGGGTAGAGTTCCTTCTCCAAGATCACATCGTTAGTAAGTCTTGGAAAGCAGGACTTGTTGCTCCTGGCTCCAAATTTAGTGTTCCCTACTGCACCAGGGTGCCTCCAATTAGCCAAAATTGCTCAGGACTTTATTTTCTCTGCTTTTATGATTACTACCTTGGAATATTCCTGACTTTTCAAATCTGAGAGACAAAGAAAGTCAACTGGTCCATCTATAAGGAAATAAAGATTTTAATGCTGGTAAAAAGCTCTGGGCAATAAATAAATAAATCAGTAAAAAATAAAGAGGGAAATAGGGTAAAAAAGCCCCAAAGAACTAGCTATATCGTCAGTTGCCAGGAAGTTTTATGTTTCTGAATTGAAATGGCAGGTGAGTTTCAATGTTTTATGTGTCCCTAAGACAACATTTTCTTTAGTTAAATTGCTTTCTGTATGTGGACCTCCATTGTGTTTTCCCTGCTGGGTCATGGGGCTATGTATACAATGATTCTTTCCCTTACCTCATTTTGGGTGATATCAGATCCCTTCTAATTATAAGATTCCATTATCTTAAACCTAATTTTGACTTTGAAATAAATAATTTTCTGACAAAGGAAACTTCTATTCCATATCACTATACTTATTGCTCATTTTAAAATTATTCATAATTGTTTTGAGCTCTTTCTTCTAACATTTAGTACTTAAGGGCCTACATTTTAGTTGGTTAACCTGAGAAGCATTGGGGAAATACAACTGGAGAACCCAGTAGCCATCTTAGGGTGTTTCTAAATGATAACAGGTACTTTAAAATGAGACTTGTGATATAATTTGTAAAGGAAACTCTAAATCAGGAACTCACTTTGCCAAGAAGACTGGTACCCCTCTACGATGGATCATCTTAGAGAGCTGCCTGGGGCACAGTGAGTTTAAATGATTTTTCTAAGATCACAGAGCCAGTGTGTATTAGAAATGGGACTTGAATCAATGTCTTCCTGATTCTGAGGTCTGTTTTCTTTCTGCTATACCATGTTGCCTCTGAAAGGGTACTTATTCTGTGGGGGAGTTAATTGCAGAGTTCAGTGGACCACTGAGAGTCTCTGAACTCTACAGACAAAGCCCAGATGGTTGGCAACTCTATCCCATATCAGAAATTTAATTAAAATATTTTTTAATAAAAAGGACTTAACCCCACTGTCCCAATGCTCCCTCAGGGTGTTGTTTTTTTTTCCAACTCCTTCCATTCACATCTACTTCATAGAGCAAGACAGCTAAACTCTGCTGAGATTCTTCTTGTCCATTGTGATAGCCCATAAAGTTATCTCTAAATGAAGATGGACAGATCACACTTTTGTGTGTGACACACTTTACATTTGTAAAATTCAGGAAACCCTGGTAGTCTTAGGAGAAGCTACGGTTCAAACACTGTTTGTTCCCAGATGGAACAAAACTCCAAACAGTATTTGTAAAATAAATGCCCTATACTGTGTGTAGAAAATTTTAAAAAATTATTTTGTTAGCACTTGAGTAGATGGAATAATTTTATGTCCCAGGAATTATAATCTACTTTTACCAATTATAGAATAATCAAAATATATTTCTTAAAAGAAGATTGCAACAGGTTTAGAATAACTTCAATTGAGGGAGGAAAGCCTAAACTTTATCATCTATAACGAGCCTGAGTGCCAGTAACATCTGGCTGCTCCAGCCTCAGGGCCATAGCAATAAGCAGGCAAGAAAAATGGACTATGTCATTCTTTGAAATCCTTACATCAGACTTGACACAAAGCCAAAGATTTTTAGTGTTTGGAAATGTTATTTTATTGACACATGTCAAATAACTTTAATTTATAGCTAGATAACCCCATATATTAAGACTCAATTTTGTAATACACGATGGAATTCTATAGATTCACAATCTCAAGTATTGGGGCCAAGCAAAACAAGAATGCAGCTTTTAGGTAGATCTTCATGAGTGACAAGGGGAATAGTAAAATATTTTGATTTTTCTACTAATTTCATGGTATGTGAGTTTATATATTTAATGTCTTTAATGGATCAAGCATTAGTTTAAAAAGAATCTAACATAACTTTACAGATGATGAAAATAAAATATTCCACACTCAAAGGGTAAAGTGTTTTCATAAGAGAATGAAATACTTGGAAGAGACCTGATGCCGTCACCTAATCCACTTGCTAGCCTCTGTATAATACTTCATAGAGTCCATTCTGGAAAGATGGGTATCTGCTTTTTAAAGACCTTCAGGGAGGATTTCATGACCTTAGTCAGTAATATGTGCTAGTGTTAAATAACCCTTACTGTTAAGAAATTCTCCCTTATTTCTACTCTGTTAGTTGTATCTCCATTTAAATATATATCCTTGTGTTCTTTCTTCAGTGAAAATGGAGTCTGGTTGGTCGCCATCTTCAATCTTTTATTGAGTATTTCATACATTTTTAGACAATTGTATCATCATTCTTCAGTCTTCTTTTGACAGAAAAAAGACAACCATAGCTTTCTTATGAGGTTTGTGAAATTTCAGTGGCATATGGGACCCATTGCCTTGCCTCCTCCTCCCTGTGTAGGGGTGGGATGGGAAAGGGCTCTTTATTTTTCTGTTGATTTTAGTAAGTCCAATTTAGAATTTGCTTCCATTTCAGTAAAAGCAGCCAGTTACTCCATTCCTATATGCTTTTTTCCCCCTTCTACCTCAGTTCTTGCTAGTGTCAGGCTAATAGACTAGGAAGTCTCTATCACTTTCCCTGAGAAACACTCACACACACACACACACACACACACACACACACACATACACACACACGTACACACTTCCCACACTATCCTTAAGACCATTTGGAGAATATTCATGAACCTAGCATGACTAATTGTATCTCTAGTGTTTTGCACAGTTCTTGGCACATAGTAAGCAATTAGAAAATGTTCTTTTTTCATTCATTCATTTATTATAAAGACCGCTGAGTAAGGGCTATATTCAGAAAGCCTTTTGAACCACAAAGACTTTTTCTACCATTTAACTGATGGTTTCTCCATGCTTAGCTTGTAATTATGGACACAATTAAAGTTTTTACTATTTTGTACCCTAAGTATAAACAGTATCATGTAAATTATGTACAACTAATTGTTGTGAGAGGGGAACAGCTGACACCTAAACCTTACTCTTCTCCCAGCTATTTAAAGGAAAGAAGAATAAGGACACAGAAGTGTCTTTCTTCACCGCTGTACTTGCCGTTTATGAAAGTCCACCTACCTCTGTCATGAAAGAGTTTTTGTAACTCTTCTCACCCTTGTGAGATGCTACAGAA
>CM053580.1:371159557-371212579 GCA_028627135.1 Pseudochirops cupreus
TGTAGCTCTCAGGAAGATGCTGGGAGTCTTCCTAAATACTTCTGGCTGACTGGATAATGAAGACTTCAAGAGGGAGGCCCAAGATGGCGATCCGCATCCAGGCTGCTCAATGCGAGAGCACTGGCCTGAGAACAATTGCTAAGTCCCCCTGCTGTCTGCAGGCCATGAGCGGGAAGCTACAACACAGAGGCGGGTGCAAAACCTCTGCCTTTTGCTTTTCCACTCTGGAGGACTTTCGCTGGACTGCTTATCTCCCCCTTTTGCAATCCCTACTCGCAGCTGCTGCTAATCCACTCACCTGAGAGGCTCCTCCACTCCTCCCATCCAGCCGCCCCGGGGCACAGCCCCAACTTCAGGGCAGGCTGGTTTTGGTTCGCAGTGCTGATATGGTTCCTTGTAGCCGAGCTGACTTTAGTGGGAAGTATCTTTGTGTGCATTTTGGAGTTCTAGGATTGGTTTGGAGTCCTGTTTTATGGGTATTTTGGGGTGGCTATGTAAGAGCTGCGATATGTTGCTGCTGCTTCACTGCCATCTTGGCTCCCCCCTGTGTTTTAATTTTTTTAAAAATCCCATTCCTCTCCATCAAATACTCCTAAGATCTCCACCTTTCCAATTGTGACATAAAAGTAGTCTACAATATTGTAACTAAGGTCTAATGCATGCTGTATAAAATTGTGTCATGGTTCCCAAATGCTATATTTCTGTACCCTAAATGTCATGTTTAGTAACAACACATTTTAAGGCATGTTTAGATTTTAATTTAACATAAGTTCTCAATTCTTTTCTGCCTTATAAATCCATAATAAGTCCTTCCCTTTCCTGTATTTATATAGTTTAATTTTTCTTCCTAAGTTATTTCAACTTAGTACTAAAAACAAATTTAGATAGGAAATAAAATTCCACCTCTGGATCACATGCAGCACTGTCTTAAGGTGGGAATCCCTTAACTACTTTTGTACACCTTTATTTGAAATTTTCATTTCTTGTGAAAGGAGTTTTCCAAGTGAGAGTCTAACTGGCACTGTCCCAGAATCTCATGCTATTTTACCTATTATGTCTTTTTTAGCCTCGTGGGGACTATGAAATGGGAAAAACAGAAATATGAATCATTGGCTCAAATACCTTGTACATATACAGCTGGACTTTGCTACTTATAACAAATATCAATAATTACATTTTATAGCACTTTAAGATTTAGAAAACACAGAACATGTGATATGTCTTTTAATATATATCCTTTTTTCTTTGCCACTTTCTGTCACAAAAGGTTTTTTGTAATTTTTAACATTAACATAAATATGTGAGCCATATATTTAAAAATGTTACAATGACCAACATAGGACAAGATAGCCTTAGACCTAGAAGTGACTTTAGAATTTATCTAGTTGATCTTCTTCATTTTGATGTCCAGAGAAGATTCATGATTTTTAAGTTCACTCTGATAGGAAATAGTTGATCCATCATTTGTATACAAGTTCTCTGCTTCCAAATCTATTGCTCTTCTCAGTACACCAGAGTTAGTGTGCCAGATAGATGTAGGGTTGTTTTAGAATCTGTAACTACAAGTTGTTATCTCTTTTAAAAAATTTTTTTATACTCAGTAAAAATCTGCCATCTCTCCCTCCTACCCCACACTCTCTGGGGCTCCCAACGTAGTGATATTTGGAGTCACGTGTGGTCACGTGTGGTTGAGCAAAACAAATTTCTTCATTGGCCATATCCAAAAAACATAAGTCTCATTTTGTACTCTGAGTTCTTCACCTCTCTATTGTGAGGTGCATAGCATCTCTAGTCCTTCGAATTCCTAGTTGGAGATGACACTGATAAGAATTCATAATTCTTTAAAGTTGTTTGTCTTTACCATGTTGTCATCAGTGTATAAATTGTTCTCCTTGTTTTTATTCACTTCACTCTGCATCAGTTCATATTGGTCTTCTCAGATTTCTCTGAAACCACACTCTGCATCATTCCTTACAGCATAATAGAACACCATCACATTTATAGACTGTAACTTGCTTAGTCCTTCCCCAATTTATGGACCCCCTCTCAAATTCCCATCCTTTGTCGCTTCAAAAAAGCTATAAATGTTTTTCTAGATCCTTAGAATTTGTTTTGTTTATAACTAATCTATCCCTTAATCTACCCTTAATTCTCCTTACTCATTCTTTCCTTTCCATCCTATCCCCCCCCTTTTTTTTGGCTTTCTGGAGGGGGGAAGGCAGGGCAATTGGGGTTAAGTGACTTGCCCAGGTCACACAGCTAGTAAGTGTTAAGTGTCTGAGGTTGAATTTGAACTCAGGTCCTCCTAACTCCAGGGCTGGTGCTCTATTCATTGTGCCACCTAGCCACCCTCTCCCATTTCCCTTTTTAATGAGACATATCTTTTGCATTCAACTCTGTATCTCTTTATTCTTTCCTTCTTTAAATAGTTCAGAGAAGAGTAAGGTTTGGTGTCAGCTGTTCCCCTTTCACATTGCATCTTTGTTTATATAGGTATCTATTTGTACACCCTAAGTATATGAGATCATTTTCCCAAAACTTCCTTTTCTTTCTTCCCTTCTCCCATAATGTATTCTTCCCTTCTCTTAAGATATTCAAGACCTTGCAGAATCATTGCCAGACCTTCTGTCTAGATTCCTTATATTAGTCCTGATGGAAAGGTTCAGTGGGGACACACATAACATCTCCCTGTATTAGAATATAATCAATTTATCCTTGTCTAGTCCTTTATCATTGCTTGTTCATGTTTGAATTTTTGTGTTCCTCCTCCCTTCTTTATTTGAAAGTCAAAATTCCTACACAACTCTACTCTTTTCATGAGGAATGTTTGAAAATCCTCTATTTTATTAAAAATCCAATTACTTCCCTTGTAAGATTATATTCAGTTTTGTGAGGTAAGTTATTCTTGGCTTTAAGCCCATGTCCATCGCCTTCTGGAATATTGTATTCCAAACTCTAGGCTCCTTTATGGTGGTGGCTGATAAATTATGTGTGATCCTAACTGTGGCTCTCTGGTATTTAGATTCTTTCTTTCTGACTGCTTGCAGTATTTTTTTTCTTTGACCTGGAAGCTCTGGATTTTGTTTATAATGTTCCAGGAAATTTTCGTTTTGAAGTTTCTTTCAGAAGGTGACTGGTGGATTCTATTTCTGCTTTGCCATTTGGTTCTGATATCTGGGTATTTTCTCTTAAGATTCCTTAAAATACAATGCCTAGACTCTTTTTTTTTTTGATCATGTCATTAAGGAATTCCAATGATTCTTATTTTTTTCCTCCTTGATCTCTTTTCTAGGTTGGTTGTTTTTATGAGATACCTTGAATTTTTCCTCTATTTTTTCAGTCTTTTAGCTTTGTTTTCTTAGTTCTTGTTGTCTCATGGAATCGTTGGCTTCATTTTGGTCCAGTCTAATTTTCGAAGGATTTCTTGCTTGTTTTTTACCTCTTGTGACAAAATGATCAATTTCTTTTCTAATTATTTCTTCCTTAAGTCTAATTTATTTTCCATTTTCCTCTAATTCTCCCATTTTATTGACAAATACATTTTTAATTCTTTCAAAATCTCTTGCTTCATTCTCTGCTACAGATTTCCATGGATTTTTTTTTCTCATGCTATATCGGTTTTTTTGAGATTTCTTTTGTAGACGTTTTAGTCGTTCTCTCCTTCTGGGTTTCTATCTGTCCGTGTCACTATAACATTTTTTTTAATGGTGGAATTTTCTTTTCATTTGTTTGTTTATTTCTTCATTTTACAACCTAGTTTCTGGCTTCATGTTTGATGGTAGGATTAGCCTCTCTGCACTTCTGGAGGGAAGGTCTCAGCTAGTCCTGTTTTTACATTCTTGGAGTACTGAGTGTTTCATTTTTCTAGGCTCTCAGGAACAGCTCAGGCTGAGTACTTGAAAGATTTGAGCTCTTCTAAAGTGATCTAATCAAGGGTAAGGGCTAATTGCTGTCCTCATGGTCTGGGCTCTGCAAATTCCACACCTGGGTTTGGTGCTGAACAATAGCAATTGCTGCTGGACCGAGCCACTATCTACGAAGCTCTGCTGCTTCCCACTAATAAAACTGCAAAGCTCCTTTTAACCTGGAATTTCTGCCCTTGTTATTCCTCTGGAGGCTTCAGGCAGGGCTAGAAGTTGGAACTGAACTCCTGCTCTTGGTATCTGAACCACACTATGGTTGCTTCTAAATCATTTCCTGTCTTGGTATATAGCCCAGGACATGTGTTTGGATGGAGGCACAAGTTTACTTCTCAATTTTCCCTGTATCTCTGACCCAGAATTGGGTTATGGGCAATAAAACTGCCACTTGGCCCCTGTTTCCATTAAGGTACTCTGGTATGGATTGAGGACCTTAGCTCACCCTGGTGCATGGCTCCTCCCCGTATTAGAATGCTCTGCGTAGTGCTCCTCACCAGATCCCATCCTTGGTGTCTGAGGACCTCTTTATCTTCCTTTGCTGACCTGAGCTGGAAAAAAGAGACTTACTGTGAGTTTTTTTCTTGGATTTTCCTATTAGGATTGTCTGGTACATTTTCTAGATCTGTTTAGAGGAGTTGGAATAAGGAGGGGGGAAGTTTGACATACTGTTTCCTGCTGCTCCACCATCTTTCAGCTGTTCTATTCCCAATTGTAAACTGAATCATTTTCAATTCACAAAGTAGCATAAATCACTTCATTTTTACTTCCTTTGATTAGACACCAACTATATCATGATATTTTTTTTGTTAATCTGATGCCTGGAGCTTAGACATTTTTGCATAACTTGTGTATTAAAGAGTTCACAAACTGTAAGGCCCAATAAGGTTTGTTATTTATTCATTCATTCTTCCAAATATTTATTTAGTACTTAATATGTGCACGGCCTTGGCGGTGCTAAGCACTGAATAAAGATAAGCTAAGAAAATAGACTGTGTCCTAAAGAGCTTACAATCTATCAGAGACACAACTGTATGAGAAAAACTAATATGTGATGAGTACATACAAAAGACTGCATCAAAATTCTATGAAAAAATTTGAAGTAGGGACAGATCACTTAAGTAGTCTTATAAGATCCTTTGCCATATAAGTTGGGAGACATTCTCTGAAAGAGTCAATTTTTTTTGGAGCTTTTTAAAGTGGTTAGTCCTTGACTCCTTTTGGGTGGGCAAGGACCATTAAACATTGAACACAGTACTTTAAACACAGCAGACTTTCAGTATTAAAAAAAACAGCTGCAACACATCCTGGTGGAGGTATGGTTTCTGCTATAAGGAAACACAGTTGGAGCAAGAGATGGTTTATGGAGTGAATATAAGGAATAAAGCCTTCATTATTGTCCTGAGTGGCAAGTGTCCCATGACCTGCTATATTTAGCTGCCCCCAATCATGCTTCACATTGAACCCTTGTGATCTTTTTGCCATCCAGCCTGCATTCCACTATATTCTCCTGACCTCTAGGTTGTATTACCTGCCTCAGAACCTTACTGTAGGCTACTTAATCCTCTCAGGTCATGTTAACTTACTTCCCTGTGGTTCCACTCACCTTTCCAAACTTCCCAAATCAAAACACCATTCTGGTTATTATTTTCCTATACGATTCACTTCTTTTATTAAAATTCAAGATCCTTGAGGGCAGGGATTCTTTCACTTTTGTATTCATATCCCCAGAGTTGAGCAGAGTGCTTCATGAATAGTAAGTGCATAGCAAATGTGTTTGTTTTTCAAAATTTATTCATTCATCATATGGTTGTCATTTATGGAGCATCCCTTTATATATTTATCTCATTCAATCTTCACAAAAAGGTACTTAGAAGAAACAAGCGATTATGAAGTTATGAGAATTCCTCCTGCCAAAGGAGAGGCAATCTATCTGTAATTGAGTAGATACAAATCTAATTGCCTGAAGTCAGGTGTGTTGCGATGACCACTGGCTCACGGGTCAGGTCAAAGACAGGATGTAAAGGTCTTTCTGACTCTAAGGTGATCACATAGTTAATATTTATATATTGCTTATAGTTAGCAAGGGTTTATGGATGTTGTCTTTTGTTTCTTACATCAACCTCTGGAAGTTGGTGCTACTATTATTGTTCAGTTGTTTTTCAGTCTTGTTCAACTCTATGTAACCCCATTCGGTCTTTTCCTGGCAAAGATATTGGGGTGGTTTGCCATTTTCTTCTGCAACTAATTTTAGAGATGAGGGGACTGAGACAAATAGGGGTTAAGTGATTTGTCTAGGGTCACATGGTGAAGAAGTATCTGTGGCTGGACTTGAACATGGGTCTTCCTGATCCTAACCCTGGCACTTTACCCATTTCATTGCCTAGAATCCTGGTACTACTATAATCTCCAGCTTATAAATTTGGGAAGTGAGGCTCATAGAGGTTTTACCTTGTCTGGTCTTACACAGCTGAGAAGTGCCAGAGGTGAATTTGAACTAAGTCTTCCTGACTCTAAATGTGGTACTGTTGGCACTAAATTCTGTGTGACCTCTATTAATAGTATGGTTCTCTATTAATAGTATGCTCCATATCCTCTGTGTGAATTTGGACTTTTGGGTTTAGCTCAACCCATTTTCACTATTATTTTTTTTTATTAAGTTAGGTTGCTATTAAAAGAAGACATTTGTTTTCCACCTGCTGTCCCTTTCAAGGTTCTGCTTGTCTTGGCAGATCCACAGATACAGATCTGACTCAATGTGAGGCTTGCATATCCATTCATTCAGAAAAAAAACCCATAGGTTTTTAACACATACTTATAAGTGAAATGCCCCTTTTACAGGCTCAGAACTTCAGTGTATTGACTGTGTGCTGTTCTTTCAGCAAGAGATGATGTTATCTTATTTTAAGCTGACTTGCTTATTTTTGGCTGGAAAAGGAAATTTTATGTGTAAATAGACCATTTATTTTAGGTACAGATTATGTGGGCTTTATTATAATTAGGGCCACCCTCTCCTTAGGAGAAAAGAGCTAATTAGCAATAACTACATATGGTGTGACCTGGAAAGTCCATTTTGCCACTTGACAGAGTTTTAACTGTTGTTATTTCTGTTTCTCAACTAGTCTTTCCAATGTCTCAATGTATTTTAGAGGTGAGAGTTCAGCCTTTTTCATCCTTCCCACTCCTCCCCACCAATTTGGAAAGGCTTTTTCAACTGGCCCCGAAATGGACCTTCTATCTGTTGTCTAGGACTAATCTTCCAAAGATCAGAGAGGTTCATCTCCAGAACACGTGCCACTGGGTGATGGCATCGCAAAGACCTTCTACTAAGATGTAGAGGATGTGCAATCTATTTCAGTGGAGGGAATGCCCAGGCCAATGAAATCAATGATTCTTAATTGATTAAAGTTATTCAATCAGAAAGCATCAATTAAAAGCTTACTGTGTGCCCAGGATTGTGCCAGACCCCAGGGAGACAAAACAAAATAAAATGCCAAAAGACATTAACTTCAAGGAATTTATATTCTAATGAAGGAGACAGGTAAATAAATATGTACATGCAAGATGCACACAAAGCAGAGACTGAAATAAAACTTACAGAGCATGTTTGCTTATAAAATCCGTGAGAATATATGCAGTCTGAGGGCAAGAATAGTTCCACTTTTAAAAATTTGTATCCCCAGCATTTAGCCTCCAGTATGTAGCAGAAATATAAAAGCTTAATGATGACTTCTTACTCGATAAGAATGTTATGATTTATTAAACACACACACACACACACACACACACACAAACTCTTATCCATTATCTATTACAGTTATTGTGCTGGGTGGGTATAGTGAGGGACATTATAAAAAAATAATAATTTCTTCTTTTGCTCAAGGAGTTTACAATATACCCAAGGAGCTAAGATGTAGAATGCTTTGCAGTTTTACTGATAGAAATGATTTGGCAATAGCTGAGTTCAGTCTCTTTTTTTTTTCCATGAGAAATATGAAAGAAAAGAACACTGAAGCCCAATGTAGTGGTGTAATAAGAAAAAATGAAGCAATAAAAATATTTTAATAAAATCAGCCATAATACAAGAGATGTCACAAGACAATATGATAACACTAAAGGTTCATCGAACATAAATAGGTATATTGAGTAAAGTGCTGTCCCAGGAATCAGGAGACTTTTCTTTAAGATGGTGGCACTACATTGGCTATGTGGCCATAAGCAAATCAGGAAGTGACTAGCCAGTTTAGTTCAGAGCAAGCCTCTTTGCTTTCTCAGTTTATAGAGCATACATTGTGTGTACCAGATATAGAATCCTAGAATTTTAGGATTGAGAAGGTCATTAGAAATCATCCATTCCAACTCTTTCATTTTACAGATAAGGAAACATCTGTTTGGAGAGAGAGATCTTGAAGAATGGCAGGCATGGGATGTCTCCTTTCAATCTTCTGTCAGGTTTCCAGACTCTAAAGCTAGTGATCTCGTGAGCTCACATATTGGGCCCAATGGCCAGAATTTCAGGACAATTACATGGAGGTAAATATTTGGTTGAGAGGAGGAGTATGATGCTGAATATTTTGAATCCCCAAGTAATTGGCTACATATTCTACCTCCCTGAAAGGCTGATACTGGGGGAATTCATCAATACTTGCTACTAGGGCACTGTAGAATCAGTAGTCTTTATTGTTCTTTGAAACTTTGATTTATAAAAAAAAGAGACTCAGGGAATTTTATTCAGCCATTTCTAAAGCAAAACCAAACAAATCTGTAGCTTATAAAATCCATTTGTGAAAGAAATAAAAATAAGCTAAGATGTTGAGTTAGTTTCATGAGACAATTATCTTTCCCCTAAAAAGGGTGGTAGAAAAATCAAAATTTAGGTCAAATTAAATATTAATAAATTGAATTAATCTGTCTTTCTGGATTCAATCAAATGTTCATGTAAATGAAATCATGAGATACACTCAAGTCACATCACTTTGATTTGAAAGTAAAACAGGATTAACTTAGTCATTAAGATGTTGAGAATAAGCAAATTCAATCCTTTCCTTGTCTTTATTGTCAATCCTTAGGCTTCATATAGATATTCTTCTTACTTGGGGACTATTTTTTAAAAACATATTTGCATATTAGTCATGTTGTGCAAGAAGAAACAGACCCAAATAAATAAATCAAGAAAAAATAAATTGAAAAATACTTCAATTTGCATTCAGATTACATCAGTTCTTTCTCTGGATATGGATAGCATTTTTCATCTTTGGAATTGTCTTGGATCATTATTTTGCTGAGAATAGTTAAGTCATTCATAATTGATCATCATACCATATTGCTGCTACTGTGAACAATATTCTCCTGGTTCTGCTCACTTCACTTTGCATCACTTTGTGTAAGTCTTATCATTTTTTTCCCCTGAAATCTATCCGATCATTATTTCTTATAGCTCAATAGTATTCCATTACATTTACATACCACAGCTTGTTTAGCCATTCCCCAATTGATGGACATCCTCTTCATTTCGAATTCTTTGCCACCACAAAAAGAGCTGCTATAAATGTTTTTGTACAAGTAGGTTATTTCTCCCTTTTAACCTCTTTGGGGTACAGTAGTGGTATTGCTGGATCGAAGGGTATACACAGTTTGATTGCCCTGTTCCAAATTGTTCTCCAGAATGGTTGATCAGTCCACAATTTCAACAGTGCATTAGTTCACTCTGAAGCTCATGGATTGGACCACAGTGGGTCCCTGCCCAAGCTCCACTTAATGACTGTATTTTGGGCTCTCCCAGCTTAGAGTGAATGTCAGTGGTAAATGTTTCTCTTTGACAGCATCCCTGAGGGTCTTTCCCTCCCAGCTTGTTTTTTTTTTTCTTATTAAAGGAACCATCCTTTGACTCACTTCTTAAAGAGTCCTATTCACTGAATGGACATTACCTCGCTCTAAGTGAGTATCTGAAAAGGTCTTAGCTTAAAAGGGCCAAGGTGTCCCATTGCATCTTAGGTCATCTTCAGTCATCCTTATGAATATCTGGTCACTGGATCCAGATGGCTCTGGAGAAGCAAGTGAGGCTGGTGACCTTGCACAGCCCTCCCTCACTCAAATCCAAGTCAACTGCAAGTCATGTCATCATTTCCTTGATGCCATCCATGGTCCTCTTAGAAAATAAATGACAGACACAACAACAGCAACAATGTCAAATGTCTTGAGGATCATTTTAATGAAAGAACCAGTGTGTTCTCATGATGAGAAAAGAGAGCTGAAAAAAGTAGAGTACAAGTACTTTGTTACCCACCACCACCACCACCACCAATTAGGACAAGGGGTCCTACTGGAGGGTAACCTGTAACTCATTTTTTTTCTCTTCTCTTCCTTTGAAATGATCTCTTTGACCTCTTCTTTTGTGATACAATGGAAAGAATCTGGTATTTAGAGTCAGATGACTTGAGTTTGACTCTTTGTTCCACTATTTAACAATTGTATGACCTTGGGCAAATTATTTCCCCTCCATGAATCTCAATTTTATCTTCTCTAAAATGTGTTTATTCTAATTCTAAATCTAGAATTCTATGGTCATAATTCTCTTCCATCTTCTGGGTTTTAACTTAAACATAGTTGTTTCCTAACGACTGTACCTTTCTTGGCACCCTCTCTAAGGCTGACTGCTCCTCTCCTCTGAGCCAGAAAAAATGTTATAAGGATGGTTTCAGAACTGGAATGGGGTAGTGGAAGATATGTACAATATCAATGCTGCCAGATAGTCATGGAGTAGGAAGCAAAGTGAAGTATGGTTATGGCCTGTATGAAATAATGGTGAGGTAGTTGGCAATTAGGACAAAGCTACCCCAAGAAATACCTCCTTGTTTTCCAATGTAATTTCCAGACTTTCCTTGAACCACCATTATTCAGCAACCCCCTGTCAAGATTAGTATTTTTGTCATCTAGAAATTTCTGGGTCATTCTTCCTCTCCTCACCCCTTCTATCAAGTTTGGTACCTGGCTTACAATAGCCTCCATCTCAATCCTTACCTATCTTTGAGAATCCTCACCTCCAAAGTCCTCAACTTTCTCACCTCTCTTGAGCTCTACCTCAAACCTATTTTAATTCCCTCCCCCCCCAAAAAAAGTGTAAGCCTCAGAGGATAACCCCTTCAAATAACTGATTTGATGCTCCAGGTTCTGGAATTTCTGTACACACATTTGAGTGGAATTTACTCAATCAGTAAGACATGCAACCCCATTTGCCAGGACCATGTGTAATCATCAGTGAGAAGCAGAGCACCCCAGCCCTCCAGAATTAAAAGACCTACACTGCTAGAAAACGATTTAAATTGAGACAAATTATCAACATTAAGTCTTTTTTTGCATTTCAGCTCCTTAAATATGAGTTCAATACTTTGGCTTTGGATGGTCCACTGAGTGCCATCTCTTCTCATTCAACTTAACCCTCATGAATTGGTGCACTACAGTCACTCTGATTATGGAATGAGCTGATTTTTGAATTACTGTATGTCTCTTCTCCTACTCCCCTGGATTTTCTTGACAGTCTCCATAGTATCCTTGCCACCAGCCCCAGCAATCATTTCCTGGATTGTTTAACACTTTCATCTCCCAAACTTTCTCATGGGGGCATCTTTGTCCAGTTCTGGAACCATAATCATATCAGTTTTTCTGTTATTTCTGGAGGAAGTATGCCAGGTTAGATGGGCAGTGAAGCCAATAGACTGTAGTACTCAGAGCCACAAAGAGTTGGTTTTGAATCTTTCCTCAGACCTTTACTAGTTGTGTAACTTTCAGCAAATCACTTAACCTCTCTGTCTCTGTTTCCTTAACCATAAAATGTGGATAATAATAGCACCCATCTTATTGGATTGAGGTGAAAATCAAATTAGTCAACATATGTATTACTTCATATATGTAAAATATTTTGCAAACCTTAATGTACTATTAAGAAATACATAAATACTACATTAAATGGTGGCCACGTCAGATGGACTCTGGTTGCCATTCAGTCTATACCTGAACTGTATGAGCAACCTGGCCAGACCCAAACTTAGCCAGAAACCATGGAGGAAGGGGGTAGGTTTGAGAGTGATAAGAATGGGCCTTTTGCAGCTTGCTGATCCTAGTGCATTAGAAGATATACAGTATTGTCTTTAGATATAATTAAGAAAAATAAAATACTATTAAAATAAGATATATAATAAATATATGTAATGGGAATCTGCAGATCTTCTCTGCCCCTAGGTCCCTTGATAGGTTTAAGTGACTCTGAGAATCTTCTCTGATTTGAAAATATACTCTGCCCCCTAATAGGCTGAATGTGGTCACATGGAGCCTGTGGCTGGAGGCTTGTTTTTCAGGAATGCCCACACTTTGTTACTTTGTGATTGGGTGGTGGGTCAAGAGGGTTGTGACATTCTCTGACCCAGAAGAAAGCTGTATATACCCTGATTTGAGGCTTTGGTTTGGGGCTCACTTTGGGGAGAGTTGTGTGCTTTGGCCAGATGAGACTCTGGGTAGCCATTGAGGCCCCCGGCTTTGAAAACCCAGATGTTGGTGCTTCCTTTTCTGGTAACTAACTAGGTATGGATGTAATGGTCAGACAGCTGGAAGCCCTGTCTGCCGAATTGTGTTATTTTCTGTTGTAACTTCTGTTTCTATTCTCTGAAGTTCAGGGTGTCAACTTTTTCCCCTGAACTATGTAAATGATATATGTTTGATTGATTTATGTAAGATTGTTAATCCATTTTGAGTTGCTTTCCTTTAGAAAAACAGATGGAAGAACTTATGCTAGCAGCCATCCTGGGTATGCTAGGGTGCTTGCTGCTACAATATGGCACTTTACCTTGAAGAAGACCAGAAATTTGCATGTAGACACAGGCATCAGAAGAGTTACAGTTTGTGAGTTACAGAGAAATTGTGCGATCCTCTCCATTCTGGTGCTTCCTCAGGGAAGAAATTAGAAGAGTCAAGCTAAAAGTTCATATTATGCTCCAAAAGGTTCTTAACATATCAGTCACAGTGAAATAAACTTAATGCTTTTGAAATGAGCAATGTAACAGGACTATATAACCAATGAGGAACTTTGAAGATGAGTAGGGAAAAAAATGTCATCAAGGAAATATATGATAAGGAAAAAAAAGTGAGGCTGATAACGTGGGAAGGATAAAGGTGTGGGATGGCAGGTGGACAGTTCGAATGCTCCACTGATAGTATCAAGAGAAATTGAAAAAAAATCCTCTAGCATATCAGACAGATATGCAGCAAACATTTGGAAGAACATGCCAGCACTCTCACTTGATGGCCAGAAATTGTTAGATCAGTATCTTTACTATTGGAGGGAATATCTAAAGAAGAATTATCACAGGTCCCTTGGAGTATTGCATATTTAATTTTCCTCCTTGAAACCACCCTGTAGTGTTGATAAAGACAATAAGTGACTGTGTTACTTTAAGGATCTGTGATTTTATTGGTTGAATTCTGTCTCCATCTATACTTGCAGACAATCCTTAATCTTGGTCTTTGAAAATTTATTTGGCCCAGAACTCTACAGCCAATTTGTAACCAACTTGGCAATGATCCTCTCTGAAAATAGTTAGCCTGGTCATTGGATGACTGTGTATGTATATTTTGAACTGGATCCATACCTAAAATTATTCCATTTGAGTTGCATGTTAAGCCTTACTTACATCATGCTCACTTAGCTTTTAAAGAACGTGGGATCATGATGGGAAATTTAATAAAATCTGGAGTGGAGTTAGATATTATTCTAATTTTATAATTAGGTAAACTGTGTAGAAAAAAGAGTATATGGGGTTTTGTTCCATAAAATTATGAACAAAATTATTTTTTTTCTCATGTGGCAAAATCACAGGTTTTCATGACTACCTGGTAGAGGGCCACTGGGGACAAAGTTTCCTGGGGGGAAGAGGGATGCACTTCTCTCCCCACTATCTTCCATTCTAAAGTTTTAGGGACAATGAAGAGAATAGAATTATGGGAAGAATGTGTGGGGGGAAAAGAAGATAGGTAAAAACCCTCTTCTTTATCCCTTCCTAGAGCAAAGGTACATATGTGGCAGGTTTAGTTCAGCCACATGCTTATGTCTATTCACCCAGACCTGTTCAAGTGAAGTTAAATCACTGCCTTAGGCTCTAAATGTAATATAATTGCTTATTCATTAAGCCATGGACTCCCTCACTGGCTGACTGTTTCTGTGTGACCTATTGATAAAGCCTAAAGCCAGCTGGCCTAGACTTCTCAGTTGTTTTCCCCCAGGATCACATTCCCATGTGCTCAGCCACTGGAGCAGTTTTTATTCCTGTCAGTCACACTATGACATTGATATCACAAGCAGCAGGGGCCTGTAACAAGCAGGTCTCTGGTGCATGCAAAGGTATCCCAGGGGAATAGGAGAAGGAGTTAGGCTCTTTTAGCCACTGTGCTCTGGGTCTCACAGCTACTTAATAGAACCCTACTCCTCCCATGTAAGCCTGGTTTGGTTTCATCAGTTGAGTTCTCCATGCAGACCTCCATGAAGAGGTCACATCAGATCTATTTGAGAAAACCAGGAAAATGCAGCCTCTTTCAGAAAGTGACACAGCTGTGTGCTTGCCAAATCTTACAAGAGCATATGTAGGGATCTTCTACTAATAAGACCTCAGAACTAGTTCTGGTTCATGTAAAAATGGAATCGGAAAGGAGGAAAGACTTCCAGTTATGGTCCAGGAATCACCAAAATGAGTTATACTGTGGTGTGGTCGCAAACCTAAAGAACATAGAAGAACCCCTTCCTCAACCATGCATAAAGGATGTATATGCACTGTAATGTGTTGCCTATGTAGGTTATGTGTGTCCACATGTGTCTATCTAGATGTGTCTTAAAGATAAGCGTGGATATCTTCTACAGTCTCCTCTACCTTTCCTCCAAGAAAGACCCTGATTCTGGTCAGACGAGGAGGCAGGGGATTAGGGCTACTTTGATTCCACAGAGCAAGGGTACCAGATTAGAACTGTATCAGTCTCTTTAAATATTGATCCTCTAGGAGAGATCATTTCTTGATCAATGGATCTTTCTCTCAATGGGAAATTAGTGACTCAAGCTACATATCCAAGCCTTGACCCCTTTCCCATCAAATATCAATTCTGCAAAGAACACACTTAGCAAATAGCATATAAAGCATTTATACAAACTGATAGCTAACAGAAATCAGAGAAGGTATACGGACAAAAAAAATTCATACACAGATTGAATGAGCTTTCCCTTTAGGACTCACACAAGAGAGATCTTACCCAAAGAGGAAATTTTCCAAAGTTCCTAGTATAGTAATCTGAGGATAGGGATATTATCGAGAACCCAGGTCTGCTAAATTTTGGCTTCTTCCCAGAGTTTTTATTTCCAGAGTATGAAACCATGTGTCCTCTTTCTTGAACCAGGAAGCCAGAAGACCAGGATTTCTCTTTTCCCACCTTTTCCCACCTTTCCCAACTCATCTCTTTATGCAGGCATAGGATATTGTGTAATCAGTCTCCTCCAGTGAAGAAAGCCCCATACAAATAGGCTTCAAGGTTCAGGTTACACATGTTAAGGGTCAAATTTAATTTGTCACTCTGCCAAATATTACTGGATCTGAACATGAGTATTAGATGTTCCATTCCAGGTACAAAAAAGCTTCAGTCTTCTCTTTCTCTAAACAAACAAGCAAAACCCTAACAAAATGCTTCTTGTGATTCTTATGGTTCCTCAAGCCAGTGTCCAATCTCTCTTTTTTATTACCAGATTTTTAAGAAAATTTGTATATGTTGACCCCCTCTACTTCCCTACAATCATAAAGCTTTGATTTTCATCACTCTACTGAAATTGTTCTCTTTAATATTACTAACGACCCACTAATATCCTGATGTTGCACAATTGCCCTTTTAGATTTTATTCACTGCAGCTTTTGGCATTATTGGTCATATCTCTCCATCCTCCCTTCTTAAAGTTCTATATTCTCTTGGATTTCATGACATTGTTCTCTCTTCATTTCCTTCCCACTTCTCTGATGCCCCCTTCTCTGTCTTCTTTTCAGAATTCTTTCCCTCTCCTCTAATGACCTCTGTGGTCTTGGCTTCATTACTTTTTTCTTCTCACACTACATTTTCTATTTTAATTTCCTTATTAATTTCCATTGCTTTGTTACTAACTCTAGAGATGACTTCTAAATCTAGGTAATTAGAACTGACATTTTTTTTAAAAAATATTTTCAATTCCAAATTTTCTCTTTCCCTCAAGCCCCTTTCCCACCCATCAAGAAGACAAGCAATATGATACCCATCATACGTGTGAAATCATGCAAAACTTAAGATTTGACCTCTCTTGAAATCCTGTCCAATAAACCAACTACCTGGTAAGCTTCTCCACCTAGATGTCCTAACAGCATCCCAAACTCAAGATCTTATCTTCTTTCTGAAAAACTTTTAATTTTCCTATTTCTACAAAAGAAGCTACCATCTCCCAGTCATCAATTGAAATATTAGAGTTATCTTTGACTCTTGATCCCACAAATCTAGTCAGCACAAGAAATCTTTTAAGATAACAATTTTAACTTTATTGTGAAACATAACACAATTGTCTTTATTTATTTTATGAAAATGAATTTCATTTTTGAAAGGGACTTTATTAATGTGAAATGTGCCAAAACAGAGGTCTACTCTATAATGAATTTTTTATACGTTGTATTTTGCACCCTTGTTTAAAAAAAATAAGATATTTTCAGTCTTTTCCTTTCTTGGAATTAGTTTTATGGGTAATGATAGCAAGCTGTTCAATATATTCTCATTTATGGGTACTAGCAATTGATTGGTGTTGAAAACAGTTTTCAAAAAATGAACCTATGAATATTTGTGGCCTGTTGAATGTTTGTGGGTAGTTAAAGGAGTAAAGTGAGTCCCCATGGCTTACCTAGAATATCTAAAGAATAAGGTTGCAAATGGCCAGGAAGATGGGTGGGGTGCTTCACTCTTTGATAGTCAATGGTTCCAGGAAACCCATGGAAATGAAATGGGAGTGCTCATGTGGACTTACAATCAAAATCCAAATTTAGAGAGTCATTTTGACTGTTACAAATTGGTACTTCAAATAACAGTATTTCTTAGGAAAACACTTTGAATAAAAGTAGTGTTGTTTCCTTTTTTTCATGGTGGGAGATATGAAATAATTTAGGAACAGCTCATTTGATAATAAAGAACATGAAGAGAGAGTTCCTGGACCTGAAGAAGAAGAGGTGACCCACCTATAATCTTCACATGCATTAATTAAACAGAATCAAATAAATAAGTACCTCTTCTCTAGTCATTTAAAATCTTTATTAATTAATCACTATACCTCACTTGGGTCCATGAATTTTGTAATAAATTTTAATCAAATTTTTAATAGAGAGGTTCTCCCCCCCAATTTTTTTTCTTCCCTCCACACCATAAGAACAGTATTGCCTCTTAGATCATCAAAGTTTATCTCAAGTATCATTTTCTGCATGAGTATTTTTTTTTTTACATTCTCCATTTGGCAGTGTAACTATTCTCTTTATATTATATTACATATACATGTATTTACATATATATATTATATTATGTATTTGTGTATGTACATATACAAAGTATCCCACAAGTTGTAGTTCATTTTAAAGCTTTAATAGCTTAAAACATAAAAAAAGACTTTGTTTTAAGTTACTGCACTAAGACTTGTGGAACACTTATTGATCACCCCATACATTTACCCCTCCCCATCCTAGGAGTTCTTTGAAGGCAATTGTTTTGTTTTTATTTTTATGTTCTCAGTGCTTAATGTATAGTATAATGAATAAATGACAAATGCTTACTAAACTGAATCTACAGATGAGGAAACTGAGTCTCAAAGAAGTAAAGTGACTTGAGCAAAGTCATACTGATAGAAAGATAGGATTTGTGCATTTCTTCCTTTATGTGACATAAAGGAAACTATGAAGCAAACATAATATTTACTTGTATCTCAGTATTCATGTTAAGGATTGGGGGAAAGGAGTCTTAACTGATGATGATGATGATGATATGACTACAATAAGGGAGTGTTTGATAGGTCAAGAAAGTTGAAGATGGAAGAAGTGGGGAATGAAATAAAATATTTTCCATTTTAAGTTGTTAGTTATCTGTGCCAAGATTCACACACACATGCACACACACACACACTGCACACACTACACACACACCCAGAAGCACACATATGTGCACAAAGTTTACAGGTGGGAAAATGGGTCTCTGTTGCAATTGGGAACAAATGTACCACTGTAGCATGAAGATGAGAATTGACTTTGGTGTAATAAATTTTTCTAAGATGGTATTCACAGACATCACCGATAAGAAATATTCAGAATTTTTTAAAGACACCTAAGACCCAACTTCTCTTGTGAAATAACTCATGGAACCTAGGGGTTTGTCAAACAGTTTGGAAAGGTCTGGTTTAGCTTTTGTTTATGGAAGATGCCCTCCTCACCTAGCAACATCACCTTGTAATAGGTTAGGTAAGTCCAGATAACAGCTGCTTGGTAAGGAAAAGACGCAAGGCATTTGTAAAATAAAATAAAAGTGTTACAATGAATTTCACAGACTGAAATGAGACATTCAGCCCACATGAATAAAAGAAAGCCAAAAGTGATGAAGCAACTTTCCCAATATTATACATTTAGTAAACAGCAGAAAAAGAATTTGAACTCAGGTCTTCTAACTCCAAGGCTGTACTATTTTAAGTACACCACGTTGCCTATAAATGGCACCTTTTGTCAATGTCCTTTCAAAATATTTTCTCATGTATTTCTCACACGTTATGTTATAAACTGAAGTAATTAACAAGAAGAGACTAAAATCCATACCATTTTAGCTACAGTTGTTTAAACTGAATTTTGATCCCAAAATTAATCTAATGAAATTGAATTCGATAAACATATATTGTAGATACTAGGATCCCAATTCTACTCTAAATATTCTAAAACATGGGATAGCACTGATAGTACAGGCATTCAAATTATTAAAAAGTTACGGAACTATTGTTGCCTGTGGTTTTCTTTGGCAGGGGATGCATTCTTAATACCAAATACATGATTATTGTTACAAAGTTCTTTTCCCAGCTTCATCTATATCATTTTATTGCCAGGTTCCCTTTTTTGGAATAACTATAGAAATTATAAGGCAATGAAAACCCTTCATAGTGGTATAACATGCAAGAAATTCTTATATATTGCAAAGAATGGGGGAAAAAATTGTCAAACATTCCTACAGAAAGCCCTCAGGACTTTATGTAAATCAAACCTACAAACTTTGAACAGCAAAATCTTATACTCAAAAAACAAGTGATAAATCTCTATAGATTTGATCAGATCCGCAACTTCTGATTATTTTTTTTCCTCAGTAGCAAAATTTGTGTGTTTGTGTGTGTTTAATGTTAAATACTTAACTAACAAAGTGTGCAGAATTTTATCTTATCTCTTTTTTGGGCAGCTAGGTAGCACACTGAATAGAGTCCTGGACCTGGAGTCTGAAAGATCTGTGTTCAAATCCCACCTCAGACACTTAATAGCTGGGCAAATCATTTAACCTCTGCCTGCCTCAATTTCCTCAACTGTAATAATAATAATGTCTCCCTGCCAGAGTTGCTAGGATCAAATGAAATAACATTTGTAAAGTGTTTAGGACAGTAAAAGCTTTAGCCCTCCCTCATTTAAATCCAATTCATTTGCAAATAATGGCATCATCTTCCTGATGTCAAGGTCCTCTTCAAGAACAAAGGACAAACCACACGAAAAAAGCTCAATAATTTCTTGCTTCTTCTACCTCTCACCTCCCTCACTTTTTCAAACGAGAAAGGATGATACAGGAATTGCCCCCAAAAGTCATGCCTCAATGATAAGGTTTTTGATGCTGTATCTTACAAGTGGGTCCCATTGAACTCAACATTGTTTATAAGGTCCCATAAAAAAAAAAGGGCATAGATACTATGTTAAGCTATGCCCTTTCTCACCCAATGAATGATCCTTCTCTTACGGTGACACTATAGGATTGTGATGAGATTTATCAAACTTGACAAGCACTATCCATTCTTGCTCATTCATGTGGGAAGAGATTCTACCACCAGAAAGAACCCAAAAAGCACCGTCAGATTTTATGAAGTCCTGGGAAAGAAATTGAAAACCTTTGGACAAAGGTTATCATTTCATCACTGATGTCAACTGAAGTCAAGAGTTTTAAAAGTGAAATGAGCAAATGAAAGAGCTGATTAAGGAGATTGTGTAGGAGAATGGAATTTAGTTCAGTGCCTTGGTTTTAAGAAAAAGTAAAACGAACTCTTGGATAGAGATAAAACCACATTGAATTAGGGGCAGGGAGTCTCTATCTATTTGGACATATGCATATCTTAGTAAGAGGACTTTAAGATAAAAATGGAGTAAGGTAGAGGGAAGGAAACTTTCAGTCTTTAATCCTGGTCATTTCCTGAGTCAAGTCCACCCACATCTCTGGCTTTTCCCATATTCTCCACTGGAATCTTAAATTTTACAATGCCCACTTTTGAACTTTCTCTGAAACTTTATGAGTAGATCTACCCAAGACTTGATGTTGATACTATTTATTTAGGGGGGAAATATCATTTTCTGATGTCTGTACATAAAGGTACATGATATGAGTAATAAAAGTATAATAAAGACATCCAAATGAAAGATGATTACAATTCTAGTGAAATGACTGAGACCTGGGGCAACGAGGTGGTGCAGTGAATAGAGCACAGCCATTGGAGTCAGGAGGACCTGAGTTCAAATTCAGCCTCAGACATTTAACACTCACTAACTATGACCGTTAGGCAAGTCACTTAACCGCAATTGCCTTGACTTCACCGTTCCAAAAAGACAAAAAAGAAAAAAAGAAATTACTGAGACTTGGTGTGTTGTGACCCATTATTGGCATGAAGGTTCAGAACACTTAATTTCCGAAACTGTCATGGATTAATGGAACTTGCTTTTGACATAATGCTTGTTGTGTAATTGAATATTATCATACTTCACTTTGCTTTTTATTTGCAGATTTTTTTTTCTGTCTTTGTACAACTCAGGTGTTTCCCTACTCAACCCTAATTAGTGTGCCCAGAATGCAATCTGTTTAGTGTCAGTCCCTGCCATCTGTGCTCCTTTACTCACCCACCCAACCCTATCAGGGGAAACATAGAAGTAGTTAGAATGACTGATGCATCTATTCAATACTGCCTTTAATACCAGGGGAATTGTATTATCTCATATAATTCAAAGCTGTCTGAATTTACTTAACCTATATTGATGCATTTGTAAAAGGCTTCAGCTCTCATTGTTCTCCTGAATATAAAACCATCCCTCACTCTGCCCCCCAAACATGAATACTGCAGAATAAGCTTATAGTTCTGAGCAGGGTACATGCCTAGAACTGCTTTACCTCTCAGAATGAGATCCAACTTTGGGGATGAGAAGATCATGGCACAGACATCTGCAAAATTCTTTGTCCACTGGGTTGATTTATATATTATCAATAAATCCCATGCTTAAAGCCAATTAAGTGTGGGCTTTTGTGTCTTTCTCTTGCAATTCTGAGCCAGAATGGTAGAGCCAGATTATCCTATTGTGACTTGCCAAGTCTTAATGTCTAAACATGTTTCATTTTGTTGCAATATTTGATTCACATTGGTCTATTCCTTAGTCCTATGGACTAGTTGGTCTAGAATTTATGACATTTTGTTGGTGTGTGTTATTTAGTCAGCTAAGCCAGTCCCAAATTGGCCTGATAAATTCCTAGCTGGGGAATGCTCTGAAGAAATATGTACTGAGATGTGTCACAGAGTTTGGAAATCCTGGATAATGTTAAACGTATATCAAAGACTTTCTGTCATTCACCTAATTAGTAGGTATTACTGGTGAATGTGGTGATATCTGCCATGACTCAACCCTGATCATTATGGAATATTGACCAGGACCAAGATTATCACCACCACTACCACCAAAAAACACAAACCATCAAAAATTAGAATATGACATTGCAACAGATTATATAGAGGGTGTGGCAGAGCAACATACTTTATCAATAAGATATATTGCTTAGTGAAAATCTACAAATCAGAGAAGGGAATAAGAGGTACAGCTTTTGAATAAGGATGAAGATAGAACAAACAAAAGTCATATTATGATATTAATAAATTAAAGACCCTAAGCCAGAAGGAGAAAATAAAAGATGAGTTAAGGAAAGAATAACATACTTAGTATGGATATATGATGGAGTGGTGATGAAACATTCAACTATTTGTAGTTGATTATGAAGCTTTGTTTCTCTCTCTGTCTCTGTCCCTGTGTTTGTCCCCATCTTTTTCTCTGTTCTGAAACATAATAGACCCTTCACTTATCTTAACGATAATTTCATTCTTTAGAAGAATTGTTCAAGTGCCTACTATATTCAAAGATGGGACAATAGTCATTCAAAAAAGATGATGAGAAAAACTAGCCACCTTCAATGAATGCAAGTTATCAAAGTTAGGTGAACCACATCTCAAGGTACTGAAATAAAATGTATATTTAATCTTAGAAAAATTGTGGATAATGGAAGAGGTACCACAATATCATGGATGGGAAAATGATTTATTTTTTAAAAATGTGAAAATAGGTTTTTCAAAATATTGGTTGTTGATCTTAACCATTATGATTCTCAAAATCCTAGAATGCATTATTCAAGGGATGGTTTATGAAAATTTCAAAAGAAAAACAATCATCAAAGATTTAGAGCTGGAAAGCACCTTAAATGACATTTATTCAAATGTATTACTCTTTCAACTGTACCATACTGTCTCAGTCTCAAAGAGCCAGTATAGATTTAACTAGAACGAGTCATTCTACTAATCTCATTTAATTTTTGTTCAGGATTACTAGGGTGGAGTTGGATCCAAAAAATGTGAAAGTCATAGTATGCCTAGACATCATCATAGGCTTTGAGAAACTCTCTCATGCTGCCCCTTAGAATCTGAGAGAGAGCTCTAGGCTAGATGATACTACAGTTAGGTAGATTTTAAAATGTTCCAGTTTGAAATATCAGGTTGAAAAAAAACATTATTTATGTATTGACATAATTGTTAGCCTCCAAGAGGATTTCTACTAGAGTGTCCCAAGGCGACTGAACATTTTAATCAAATGTTCACATAATAACGTAACATGTTTAACATATTTGCATATAATAAAAAGCAGGGAAAAGATAGATACAAAATCTATCCCCAGAGACCTCAACAGAGCAGAATGATAGGTAAATTTAGTAAGATGAAATGTTAAACTTTACAACAGTGTTCATAAAAGCCACTGGAAAAAGCCCAGAATTGTAAGGGCACAGTTAAGTGACAAATAGTTGATGATTTTAATGGACTTCAAGCTCACTGTAAATCAGCCGTGGGACATGACAGCCAATAGGCTTCCATATTAAGTTGCATTATTGGAAATGACGTTCAGAAAATGTGATCTTCTCTCATCATGATATATCTTTATTATTATATTCAATGATAGTTTCTGCATTTTAGGAAGAACACAAAATGAACAAACTAACAGGAATCTGGAGGAGGGTGACCAGGACAACTGAAACAAGGATTCATGTTATTTAAAAAAAACAACAATACAAACCCATAGGATCAGAGAATTTAAGTTTGGAAAAGACTTTGGAGGTCATCTAGTTCAACTCTCTCATTTTACATTAGGAAATTGAAAATAATTTAGATGAGGAAACTGAGAACCACAGAGGTAAGGTGACTTGCCTATCAAATGGTCACATAACAGTAAATGGCAAAGCCAGGAATCAAACCCCTATCCACTGACTTCAAATTCATTCTTGTTTCAAACGTATCATGCTGAAAATAATTGAGGATTTTAGGCTGGGGAAGAGAAGATTCAGAAAGACTATGAAAGCTGTCTTCAAGAATTTCAAGGACTTCTATGCTAAAGAAGGTTTGTGTTTATTTTCCTTTCTCTGAGAGGACACAACAGTTGACCTAGGAGCAAGATCGGAAATTACAGAGACTCAGACAACCTTAAGTCTTAAATTAGTTATTGACAGTCACTTGTCTGATATGCAATAGTGTAGTATGGATTAAATGACCCCCCAAATCTCTTCCAGGTCATAGATTTTGCATTAGGGAAAATAGAATAAAATGAGAGAACAGATGTGAAAGTGCCACAGGAATGCAAGGTATTTGTTTTTGTTGTTGAGGGGTAGGGCATGATTGCCCTTCCAACTGCTGGGAAACGTGCTTAAATAATTCCAAACAACCTTTGCACAGAAGGGTCCCCGTATCATTTTGAATCTTGAAACATTTTGCTGCCACCACCCAAGGAAAGTTAAAGGGAAATGTTACACTCTAAAGAACATCCCTATTGGTTTTTTTAATATCCCCCCTTTGAGATGTTTTTAATATCACAGGATGATCAATTATCCAGAAAGAACAGAAATTATTTTATTCTTATGGAATGTGGTGATCTAAAGGTAAGTGATCTATCTGTTGTCTTTCTGCCTGTCTGTCTAGCTATCTATAGATTATCTATCATCTCTTTATTGAATATCTACTTAGAGATTATCTTTTACCTACCATCTATTATCTCTCTTCATCTCTCTCTCTCTCTCTCTCTCTCTCTCTCTCTCTCTCTCTCTCTTCTTTCTCTCTCAAAAGTCTAAGTGATGTTTTAAGCTATTAAGGCTTATATATACTTATATATATTATATGTATTGTATATACACATATATATTATAAGTATTATATATACATATGTATATACACATACACATACATATATGCATATGCTATCATATCAGTTGAAGAGCTGAGGCAAATAGGGTTAAGTGACTTGCCTAGGATCGCACTGCTACTAAGTATCTGGGTCTGATTTTGAACTCAGGTCTTCTTGACTCCCAGGTAGGTGCTATATATACTGTGTCTCCTAACTGCCCTATCACTTATTGAGTATCATACAATTAATCTATGAAGTTGTCCTTCTCTAGTTCCTATTATCTCCATGAACATATTCTTTTAGCACAGGGAAACCACGCCTTTTCAGTGGGAGAAGAGTTTTAAGTTTCTTTAAGTCTTTAAATTGGTGTTGAATGTTATGGGTAGAGAGAGTGTTGTAACAGTGAAACATATTGTGTGGAATTTCTGATAGGTTCCTAAAGAACTTGAATGGTGAGGGGAGAGTGTCAGTAACCTCCAACCATTGTGCCCCTCTTGTTGAAATGCTCAAAGGTCACAGGAAATGGAGTGTAGTGACCGACACTGCCTTCAAGATTATCCCCAAGTTGAACCTCTCATCTCTCCTTTGTTGATGTGATTCTGGCCAAATAACATTTACTTTCTTTTTTCTGCCTATGAAGTTCTACAACCTATATTAAAATGTCTTGTTTCCTATAAAGTTTTTGTTTGTGCTCTGAACTCCTAGCTGTTGTTATATTTCTTCTATCTCTGCCAGAGTCACCATCTGGGGACTCCATGGTTGGCTTACTCTATAGACCACCCACAAAAAAATTCTTAGTGTTAACATTAGCATATTTAAAAATCAATACTTAAACCATGATTACATCCACACCATCCAGATGTAGTCATTTTAAAATTCATTTGTGGAAAAAAAAAGTTTTACAAGAAAAGATTATCTTATCTCCTTGTGATTTTTATCATATATTAATCTTAACCCTCTTCACATTAGTACCTTGGTAAATCTGTGATATAATTAGGACACATTCCTTCTTCACCTGTGCAGAACACACTCATTCTTTGTCATAAGTGATTATTGTCCATGCCTTTTCATGATGCCTTTACACTCTATGTGCTAGATGGAGTTTGTGGATATCAGGAAAACAGGTGCGGTCTATCAATGGACATTCACCCTTCCTTCATGGTTGGCCAACCTCCTTTTTTATATTCACACCTATCCTTGATGCTGTTTTTCTTTTTAAATGTATTTTTGATACATTTTGTTTTTATATTATCTATACTTCCTACTGTATACCCTTCATCCTTTCTCCTTTCAGACAGCTAATATTTATAATGAAGAAGAAAAAAAGATTTCTGCAAAATTTACCAACATATTACAAAAAGTTTGCCATTATTTAAGTCATTCTAGACCAGTGGCTCTCAACCTGTGGGTTATGTTCAATTTGTAATAATGAAAATACATCCTGTATATCAGATATTTAGATTATGATTCACAACAGTAGCAAAATTACAGTTATGAAGTAGCAACGAAAATAATTTTATGGTTGGGGGTCACCACAACATGAGGAGCTGTATTAAAGGGTTATGGCATTAGGAAGGTTGAGAACCACTGTTCTAGACCCATAGTCCCTTACCCCTGCAAAGAAAAAGGGAGGAAATGAATTATCATATTTATTCTGTCAGGTCAAGTTTGGACCTTACAATTTCACTGTTATTACATTTTAATTATTTTGTTTTTGTTGTAGTCATTGTATATCATTGCTTTCTGGTTATGCTTGTTTCACTTTGCATCAGTTCATATAAGTCTTTCCATGCTTCTTTGTATTCAGCCCTACCAGAAAAAAAACACATCATGAGCTCTCCATCTCCAATCACAGACATACATCTGCACCCCTATGGCATTCGTCTTTCTTCAACGAAACTTTAATCTTTCTGGTTGTCACTTCCTTTCATAGAGAGTAAGGTATTCAATTAAAGTCACTATAGAATGAAGGAATCTCAATTTGGGCTCTAGAAACAAGCTCATGGGTCAGTTTGTACATTTGTAGAGAGGCTGATGGAAGAGAAATTCTGAGTGAACATTTTAAGGATCGACTTGTGGGAGGGGATTCTGGGAAGATGGTGGAGTAGGGCAGAAAACTTTCAGCCATCCAAATTTCCTCCCCCTCTTCCCCCCCAAAAAAGACAGAGCATCACCTCAGAAGGAACATAGAGCAAATGAAATAAACAAAAAAAGGAGGGGGTGTTAAAGCCCTTGCCATCCTAAGACAACTTGAAAAGATCCCAGGAAAGGCTCCCAGCTTAAGTGAAAACACCTCCAGACCAACTCTGTGGAAGCTACAAACAATGAACTCAAGAGGCAGCCTTAGCCTTAGAAACTTTCATCTGGCAGATAGCGTGGGGGTTTGACAGCTGAGCAGAAGATTGAAAGCCCTTCTGCTGTTAAGGAATGCCAAGCACAGCTGTGCTGACCAGATGTGTCTCAGGCTGAAGCTGGGCAGTGTTGGGGTGAGGTGGGAGGGAAGACGGAGCTAGCACGCACTTGTTGAGTGCAGTAGCTGAGGGGCAGGGACTTTGCTGGCTGTGGGAACTCTTAGAAGAACAAAGACCCTGGTTTCAATTCCAGAGCAGAGAGGACATGTGCACTTTGCAACCATCTGAGGGACTGCAGGGAGCAAGGTCATTTGCGGGACAACGTGACTGAGGACCCTAGCCATGGCTTAGGAATGGAGAAGAGAAACCAAGTTTGGGCCCAGGGACAGACCTCAGAAAATAATATTAAGAAAGACTTGAGACTTAGAGCATCATTCCCCCTACCTCAGCACTAGAACTTGATTACACCAATAACTTTTAAAAACAAAACAAAATTTTAATAAATTTAATAAAATTGAATAAGCAAAGAAGAAAGAACTTAACCATAGATAGCTGCCATAGGGAAAGAGATAATCTGGGTTCATATTCAAAGGAAGATAATGGAGCTAAAAAAAAGTCACTTTTAAAAAAAATAGTATTTTATTTTTTCCCCAATTACATGTCAAGATAATTTTAGCATTCTTTTTTTAAATAAGATTTTGTTTTCCAAATTTTTCTCCCTCCCTCCCCTTCCCTCTTCTGAAAGTGGTAGGCAATTTAATAGAGATTATACATGTCCTATCATGTAAAACATGAATTTTAAGAATAAAAGAATTATAAGTATCATCTCATGTAGGGATATAAATTTTAGTTCTATTGAATTCTTTGTGTTTTCTTTTCCATTTTTTGCCTGTTTATGGTTCTCTTAATTCTTGATATTGGAGATAAAAATTTTTGGTTTATTTCTGATCTCCTTTTGAAAGCTTGAAATCCACTATTTCATTGAATGACCATCTTCTCCTCTTAATATATTATGCTGAATTTTTCTGGATAAGTAATTCTTGGTTATAGTCCTAGCTCCTTTGCCTTCTGGAATATCATGTTCCATAACCTCTGATCTGCTAATGTTGCAGCTGCTAAGCCATGTGCAATTCTGATTGTGGCTCTCTGATACTTGAATTGTTTTTTTCTGGTCACTTGCAATATTTTTTTTCTTAGAGCTGACAGTTCTGAAATTTGGTTTTAATCCTTGAAACTTGTTTTGCAATCTCTTTCCTGAGGGTTCATTGGACTCTTTCAATGATTATTTTGTCCTCTGGTTCCAGGATATCAGGGCAATTTTCCTTGATAATTTCCTGAAAGATGCTGTACATATCCTCCTTTTGATTATGGCTTTCAGGTAGACCAATAATTATTATATTTTCTCTTCTGGATCTATTTTCCAAGTCAGTTATTTTTCTCATGATATATTTCACATTTTATTCTATATTTTCATTCTTTTGAATTTCTTTGAATCTTGATGTCTCGGAGTCATCAGCTTCTACATGCCCAATTCTAACTTTTAAGGAATTCCTTTCCTCAATTAACTTTTGTACTTTCTTTGCTACTTGACCAATTGTAGTTTTTAAGTAGTTATTTTCTTCAGTGAATTTTTATATTTCCTTTTCCATTTAGCTAGTTGTACTTTTTAAGTAGTTGCTTTCTTTTTCCAAGTCGATGATTCTTTTTCTATAATTTTCTTGAATCATTTCATTTATTTTCCTAATTTTTCTTTTAACTCACTTATATAATTTTTAAGCTCCTTTTTGAGCTCTTCAGTAAGTTTTTTTCTGGGCTTGAGACTACTTAACATTTTTCTTTGAGGTTTTGTCCATAGCTGGTTTCACACTGTTGTCCTCTTCTGAGTTTGTGTCTTGATTTTCACTGTCACTACAATAACTTTCTATGGCTAAATTTTTGTTGTTGTTGTTGTTTTCTCAACTTTTTTGGTCTTTTTCCCTTTCTTTTAAATTTGATCTCTGCTTCCAGGGTGGAAAGGTACTGTCTCATGCTTCTTGTGCCAGTGGCTCCAGATCCTGGCTATTTATCTGATGCTACACTAAGGTTGCCCTAGGGTCTACAGGAGACCCTTGTGTCTAGTGTTTTGCTGAAAGGGTATGAAGGGTGATGACTGACACTGCTCAAGGCTGTAGGGATCTGGCAGCTTACCTGGTGCTGAACTGGGGTTCTGCTGCTGGGGTCTGGGGTGTGCTGAGGCCAGTGGGGGTGTTTCTGCATTTCCCTGGAGCTACAGCAATGTTCATGGAGGTCTGACTGCTGAAGGTTACTTGTTTGCCAGGGACTTTTCTGAAGCACATGGTGGTTCTCAGAGTTGGAGTCTTCCTGGTCTCCTGGCTATACTGTGGCACATGGTGGGTCCTGGTGTTGGCGTTTGCCTGCTCCACAATACTGGGCTTCAGGATCTCTCACTGGTTTGCTGAGAGGGGACTTGCTGCGATGCTTTCTGTCCTGGTTTGTGCTCTCCCTTTACCCAAGTGAGACAGACTTTTCCTATTGATTTTTCATGTTTCTTGGACTTAAAGATTGTTTGACCCCTGTCTTTTTGTTGGTTCTGCTGTTTTAGAGTTTGTTTTGGGATGCTATTTTATTTTGTTTGGAGGTGAATTTGGGATAGTTATAGTGATTTACTGCTTACTTGGCCATCTTGGCTCAAACTTTTTAATGAGAAATGCCAAATTGTATCAAGCACAAAAAGAGTTCTTGGAAGAGCTTAAAAAAGACTTTAAAAATCAAATAAGAGAGACTGAGGAGAAATTTTTTAAAAAAGAGAAATCCAAGAAAATAATGAAAAGAAAGTTAACCAACTTGAAGAGAAAAGCTTAAGGAAGAAAATAATTCCTTGAAGACTAGAATTGGGCAAGGGGAAGCTAATGATATTCTAAGACACCAGGAGATAATAGAACAAAACCAAAAGAATAAAAAATAAAAGAGAATGTGAAACACCTCATCAGCAAAGCAAGTAATCTAGAGAACAGATAGAGGTGAAATAATTTGAGTAGTAGTTCTACCTAAAATTACAATTAAAAAAAGAATATTGATATACTATTATAAGAAATTATCAAGCAAAATTGCCCTGAAGTTCTAGAACAAGAAGGCAAAGCAAAAACAGGAAAAAAAAATCCTCAAATCACCATCTGAAAGAGATCCCAATAAGAAAACTAACAGGAATATCATAGCCAAGTTTCAAAGCTCCCAGGTTAAGGAGAAAATATTGGAAGCAACAAGAAAAAAACATTTTAAATATCATGGAGCTACAATAAGGATTGCAGAAGACCTAGCACTCACTACATTGAAGGACCACAGGTCTTAGAATACTACATTTTGTAGAGTAAAAGAGCTGGAGTTATGACCAAGGGTAATTCACCCAACAAAGTTAAGTGTAATCCTAAATGGGGTTGGGGAGGCGGGGAGAAGGACATTTAGTGAACTGAAAAACTTTCAGTTATTTGTGACAAAAACAACAAAACATAAGGAAAAATTTGACATGTAACATCCAGGAGAAATATAAGGGACTTAATAAGGTCGAATTGCTTACTTCTTATATGTGAAAATATTATCAATGCTCTTATGATGGCCATAATTTTTTGGGTAGTTTGAAAGAAAGGCTTGGAGTGAGCTGAGTATGATGGGGTGATTCTAAAAAAATAAAACTGTGTAGGGAGAGCTAAAAGGAGAAATTATCTCATACAAATGAGGCATAAAAGGAAAAATTGATTCAGAAGAAGCTCATGGAAGGAGGGCAGATAGTGCTGGAACTTTACTCTCATTGGGAATGGATTAAAGAGTGAGCAACATATATACCTACAAAGGTATAAAGGTTTTCTGAATTTAGAAAGAAATAATAAGAAAAGGGCATAGGGTAGGGGGGAGGATAAAAAAGGGACTCTTGAAGGGGTAGTAAGTTAAGAAATAGAAGGGTGGGGAGTGATGAGAGATAGGGTACATAGGGTGAGAAAGATAGTGAGGAAAAATAGGAAGGAGAAAAATACACAAATAATTATAGTTTAGAATTTAAATGGGATGAATTTACCCATAAAATGAAAACAGATAGCAGATTAAAAATTCAATTTCAACAATGTGTTGCTTTCAGGAAACACTAGCTAGATGTACATAAATGTAAAATGAAGGACAAAAGTAGAATTTGTTACGTAAAAAAACCCAGGGGTAGTTATAATGATCTCAGACAAAGTTAAAGTTAAAATAGATTTAATCCAAAGAGAAAAATAGGGAAACTACACTATGTGTCAGTAATATTATTCAAAAGTTTTAGACCACTTAAAATAACTAGACAATATAAAATACCTGACACAGACATAGGAACTATATGAACATAAACATAAAACACTTTTTTATACAAATGAAGTCAGATCTAAATACCAGAAGTAATATATAACGCTCATGGGTGGGTAAAGTCAAAATAATAATAATGACAATAAAGCAATTTTACCTAACTAATCTATTTATTCAATGCCATCTCAAATAATTTACTAAAAATCATCTTACTGGTTTGGAAAAAATAATAACAAAGTTTACTGAAAGAACAAAAGGTCAGGAACTTGAAAGAAACCAGGAAAAAGAGATGTAAAGGAAGCAGTTACAGTAGTATCAGACCTTAAACTACTTTATATTGTGAGAGCATTGTTAAAATATAAAATGGATAATTTTGATTATTTTAATTAAAATTTTCTTGTGTAAATAAAATCCATGTATCCAAGAATAGAAGGAATGCAGAAAATTTGGGGGAAAATATTCATAGACAGTCTATTAGGTAGGATGTGATTGGGTTGCAACATTGCTGTAAAGCCAAGCATGAGCAACTTTCCAGAGGAGTGCTACTGTGAACAGCTTTTCAAGGTTCTGATTATACAGTATAGAGAACTCCCTATTTATTCAGTAACAAATTCAGGCAAAACATTAACAGAAATAAAAATACAGCATTTACAATGTTATGGCTTAACTTATCACTAAAATGACCACATAGTTTTCACTAAAGTGGCCACATAGTTTTAAGCAAAAGATAACATTCATTTAGTAAACACTTCATTTATATAAATCCTTAATTCAATCACAAAGCACAAAGGTTAAAGTTCTCTTTTAAACAAGGTGCATTCATTTAGGCAATCACAAAGTACAAAGGCCGTCCATCCTTAAGTCACAATTAAGTTACAATATCATCAGTCACTACTCAGTACCCTCTTAAGGGGTAGTGGAGAGTACAAAGGCCATCTACCCCTAGGTCACAAGTAAGTTATAATCTCATCTGTCAGCATTAAATACGCAAGGAGAGGTCTTTTCATCTTGACTTAAGGCAGGCTCTCCACTTCCATGGTTCCTCTTCCATGGTCCCAGTTCCTACCTGAATCCACCAAACTGTCACCTGAGTTCAAAGGCAGGCAGCTCCCAGTTCCTTGTCCAGCTCTCCACGCAGTTCCTGTTCCATGTTGAAGCTCAGAGTTTCTAATACACCTCAAGTCCTTCACAGTTTTTGTTTCTGAGAAGACAAAGCTTAACCAAGCCACAATAACATTCATACATATTGCTGGTATCCTCCTTGATTCACTTTCTGCCTGTGAAATCAACATAGACACAAAACAGACAAAGTACCGACACCACAGTCATGCTTCCTCTGGCAGCTCTGGCTGGCCTTTGGAAGTCTTTGGCAGCTCTGACTTGTTCTCGGAAGCTCTCAGCAGAAGTTTTGGCTGGCTCTCAGAAGAAGTGCTGACACCATAAGCTTTGTTTTCAAAATCAAAATGACTTTCTCCAGCCTAGGCCTCTCCTCCTCAGCCTCCATGCAGCTTGCTCCAAGAAGTTCTGACATCACAGGTTCTGTTCTTAAAATCTCTTCCTCTCCAGCCTGGGTCTCTCCTTATCTATGATATTAGCTCCTCCCTGTTCCACCCCTTACTGTTATGTCAGCAACAGGGGTTCATACTTTCTGTTTCTTAACAGAGTTTTGATATAATTAACTTGAAACTAGGTGCTAAGTACCTGTTTACTTGCCAATGCAAGGGGATCTTCAAATTCCATTACTATTATACTGTGGAGTAGATAACGATGAGCTTGTTGATTTAGAAAAACAAGGAAAGACTTCAACTTATGAAGGAAGATGCTATCCACCTTCAGAGAAACTGATGACAAGTGGAAATAAACATAGTATTACATATATGTGTATATTTATAGATATCTATGTATATGTATACATGTGTGCCTAATTGTAGTCTTCTTTGGGATGGGGAAGGGTGGAGGGAGGGGAAAAATTAAGCAAAAAGTGCACAGCAGAGTGCAAAAGAAAACCTACAAGGAAGCAAAGAAAAGGTGGGTAGCTTTGAAAACAATGTGTAACGTTTATAATACAGGTTTTCTTGAAATGGAAATTTGTTTTGTATTGAATCCTCTCTTGTTCTGCTGTGTACAGGGCAATGTTTTTCTTTTCTTTTCTTGTTTTGTATTTAAATTTAAAATAAATTTTAAAAATACAAAAAATAAATATTTTGCCTTGTTAGGATTCTCCCTTCTGTAGTTCTGTGGGTTCAGGTCTAAGTACTATATTTCTAAATCTGCTCTTCCTCTTTTGATGATTTTTAAGATTTAATGGCTTCTAGAGAAAGTGTCTACAATGTTTACACAATAACAACCACATAGAAGAAGCAAATAATTGTGAAACATTGAAGAGCTCCAATTGATGAAGTGGCCAAACATAGTTCCAGAGGACCATCAGGAAACCTTTTATCCATCTCCTACTGGAAGGGTGATGCACTCAAGACATTGAATAAGACATACATTTTGGGACATGACAAATGTGGGAATTTGTTTTGATTGACTCTATATATTTGTTACAAGTGTTTGTTTTTTTCTTGTCTTTTTTTTTTCCCAGTAGGAAGGCAAGAAATCGATGTTTATTAACTAAAAAAAAACACACACACTAAATTTTTAAAAAGCCACACATAATAATTTATAATTTTTGATGCATCAAGAAATGTAAAGTATCTATAATCATTTTTGATGATCTATAAATTTAATTCAGTAATAAAATCTTCTTTTACCAAAAACAAAACAGAATAAAAAAGTGTCTTCTCTCCCATCTTGTTAGTACTATGGCCTACTCTTAGTACCCTGGTTTTTTTTTAATGCCACTTTCTCCACATAAGTCATCTATAATACATATTTCCAGTGATTTTTGGATGACTTTCTTTTTTTTATTAAAATTTTTTTTCACTCAGTAAAAATCTGTGCCGTTATCTTACCTCTCTGCCCAAGTGAGAATGAAAGAAATACAAAACTCTTACCTCATGTATAGTCAAAGAAAATAAATTTCCTTATTGGTCATTTCTAAAAGAAAAACAATACACACACGTACACACATATATAAACTCATACACACATATGCATACTGAAACACATATACTTGTATGTGTTTATGCCCACATTGTTGAATACACATATGCATAATACATATATGTGTGTGTATATGTATGTATATGTATACATATATATAGGATATATGTGTTCGTATTCTCATGCATATATATAATGTATATCTGAATATATATCTATATATACTGACTATATATAATCGGTATAGATAGTGATACAATGTATGTCTATATATACATACATGTACATATATGTATGCATATATGTTTGTTTTAGACATGGCTAATAAGGAAACATATTATCCTTGACTCTACATATTTGTAGCAAGGGTTTTATATGTCTTTCATTCTCAATTGAGTTGGGGTGATAGGGAGTAAGATAAAAGGGAGAGAGGACAGATTTCTACTGATTCAAAAATGTAAAGTCTAATTTTTAAAAAACTGACCCAAAGATCATTGGGAAGGTGTATATGTGCATTCACAATGAGGATTAAAGAAATGAAAAATCCTTGCTACAAACTTGCATAGTCAAATAATATAAATTTTCATATTGATCATGCCTAAAAGAAAAAAAATGCACAAAACTATATAAAACATATATGCACATGTGGTTCTATCTATACATGAATACACATGTGTCCATGTATCATTTTAGTATCTCATTACTCTGTCAGGAGGTGGGTAGCGTGCTTTATCATCAGTCCTCTAAAATCACAGTTGATCATCCCACTGATCAGATTTCCTAAGTCCCTCATTGCTATTTGTCTCTACACTATTGAGGTCACTGCTGAATTTATCCTCCTGATTCTGCCCATTTCACTCTATCACTTTATTCAAGTCTCTTCATACTTCTCCAAAACCATCTCCCTCATCAATTTCTACATCACAATATCCCTTTCTCATTCATATACCTGCAATCTGTTCCAACAGTTGATGGGGACATTTTCAGATTCTAACTCCTTGCAGTCTCTAAAAGAGGTTCAACATTCTTAGAGTTTGTTTTGCCTAGGACTAGTTCCTGGGCAACTAGGTAGTGCAGTGAATAGAATGCTGTGCATGAAGTTTGAAAAACTCATCATCCTGAGTTCAAATCTGGGCTCAGACACTTACCAGCCATGTAACCCTAGGCAGAGGGTTTGCCTCAGTTCCTCATCTATAAAACTAACTAGAGAAGCAAATGACAAACCAGTCCAATATTTTTGCCAAGAAAATCCCAAGTAGGGTCACAAAGAGTTGGATGTGACTGAAATGATTGAAGAACAACAACAAATTCCTATTTCAATTTATCAATTCCTCCAACTGTTCCTGCCCTCTCCCCATCCTCAGCTTCCAGTCACTTTCAAATTGGATTTTAATGGGACATTGGGAAGGCTTTCCAGTATTCTTGCTCTTCATGCAAATAGCACATTGTCTTGAAAAAAAAAAGAGGGTTCACAGAATCTCTCTGTTAATAGAGACCCTTTTCATTTGTACTTTGTCTTGGATATAGAGTTGGAAGTGACATTAGAATTCAGCTAGCTTAAGCCCATCATTTTATATTTGAGGAATCTGAGGTCCGCTGAAATGATCTGTTCAAATCCACATAGGTAGTAGAGAGCAGAGTTGGGATTCAGACTTGGGTCCCTTGACTGCAGATTTGATGGTCTTTTCAGTATAAGAGGCTGATTAATAAAATAACTGATGAGGGGTGGCTAGGTGGCACAATGAATAGAGCACCAGCCTTGGAGTCAGTAGGACCTGATTTCAAATCCCACCTCAGACACTAAACACACGCGCGTGTGCGCACACACACACACACACACGCAAAACCTAGCTGTGTGACCTTGTGCAAGTCACTTAACCCCAATTGCCCTACCTTCCCCCCTCCAAAAAAAAAGCAAACAAAATTAAAATAACTGATGTACTTGAAGACAACTCTCATTAGCCTTCTCTTTTTCAGATGAAATATCCCCAGTTTATTCAACCAGTTCCCCCAAGACATGGACTTATGGCCCTTTACCATTTGGTTGTTCTCCTCTAGCAGTTGATCAACATTCTTAAATATTCCAGATATGATTAACTTATGGCAAAATAAAGGTCTGTCACTTTCTTTTTTCCTGTAAATTTTATTTCTCTTATTTTTGCTTAAAATGATATGTGCTCTTTCTTTTTGGCCACCATCACACAGATGCCTCATTAGATTTAATGAAAGCCCCGCCCCCCCAGATATCTTTCAGACAAATTGTTATCTAAATATGTCTCCCTTACCATTCATCTTGTACTTCTGAAGTCAATTTCTGGTTCCAAAGTACAAAACCATAAATTTATCCCTTGTTATTCAGTTTTTTCAGTCATGGCCAACTCTCCATGACCCTATTAGGGATTTTCCTGGCAAAGATGCTGGACTGATTTGTCATTTCCTTCTCCAACTCATTTTACAAATAAGGCAACTGAGGCAAACAGGTTAAGGTGCTTGCCCAGGGTCACACAGCTAATAAATGTCTGAGGTCAGATTTGAACTCAGAAATGAGTCTTCCTGACTCCAGGCCCAGTACTCTACTCACTCCATCCCCATTGCATTTTATTATGTTAGATTTGGCACAATTTTCTAGCTAGTCAAGATTGAATTCTCTTCCATCTATGTCCTCCAGTGTCTCAGCTATCCATCCTTTTGTTATGTCATTAAATCACTGATAAAAATATTGAATAGCCAAGCAGAGATTCTTGGGACATGACACCAGGGACTGCCTGCCACATTGTCTTGGAACCATTAATGATTATCATGAACCTGGCCTTTCAACTTGAATGACTGTCAAACTAAAGAGGAAATAAACTAGGTTTTGGTTTTGTTTTTATCACAGAGGACAGAAATGGGAGCAATGGGTGGAAGGTGCAAAGAGACTTGAGATAAGGGGGAAAAAAGCTTCCTGTTTCAAAGTAGAAATAGGCTGTATCTGGAAATAAAGGAGCTTTTCTAGTTTCCTTGTAGCTTCCTCTAGATTAGGTTTATAAGCAAGGGTTGGATTGACCACTTACCAGATGTTTTTTAGTGAGGCTCCATTTTTTAACATGAGTTTGACTTGGTGTCCATGTATCTTCCAGTTCTAAAATCCTGTGATACCATCCAAGAGAGTGATGAACATCCTGGGTGAGCATACACCATACCCTGCTTGGTACCTCACTTGAAATAATCAGAAGATTTTTGAAACATTTTATCACCTTGGTATTATTTGTCATTAAGTCTCACATGATCTTAACGTATGAATGGAGATTTTTTGAGGTACTGAGCCTTTAAGGGTATAATTCACAACTGAGTCAAATGCTCTAAAAAAATTTTTTTTAGCAAGCAGTAGGAACGATGGAATATTTTAGTTCCTATACTTTTCAATCAACCACATAATTCTGAATTTGGGGGCTATAGCTGGGCATGTTCCCCCCAAATCCTGCCTCTTCCATTCTCATTTTTCATAAAGGATGGTCTTGTTTCATATGTGACTGTGGGAAACTTAATCTTTATTGTTGTGAGGTTGTATCATTCTAATAAAGATTATAAAAGCTATGATGAGAAATTTGGCATATGAATTGGCAACAGCCAATCTTGTCAAGATGGCCTTTTTTTTCAGGTAACTGATGCTGGTGGTAGTGAAGCAAACATAAGAAATACACAGCAAGGCTTGGAGCCAAAAGAACTTGGGTTCAAATGCCATTTCTGATGCATTTTAATGGTGACCATGGATATGGCATTTGGCCTCTCAGTGCTTTCTCTCAGGAATGGCTTTTACTATAGATCAAAGATTAGAAGACTGTTAGTTTTGGATGAGGTGCTCATGTGCCTTGCTGGAAAAAGTTCCCCAAACCAATGAAATCATACTTGATTGATCTTTACCAGTCTTTTGGAATCTTCTGTCTGAAATGTTACAAATGAACCCCTAAGATCTTTTACAATTATTTATTTTATTCTGAAATTAAGAAATAAAACAAGTACTTGCTTAACAGAGTAGAATAGAAAAAAGATGACTGCATGTAAAAATGCACATGTATCACGTACAACCTGCTATTCCTTTTAAATATATAATAAAGTTACCATGTATCTTTCATTTTCCTTTTTTTCTTCTCTTCCCTCCCAATCCTAGAGATGGCTACCATTAGACACAAAATTGTATATGTGTGTGTATGTATATGTATGTGTATATATATATGTATATGTACATATATATAAATGTAAAATCATTCTATATGTATTTCTGTTTATTAGGTCTTTCTCTAGATACAGATAGTATCTTCCTTCATAGGTTCTTTGTAGTTAATTTGGGTATTTCTAATAGTCAAAATGATTTAGTCAGTCAAAGTTGTTCTTAAAACAGTACAATTGTGGCTCTATACAGCATTCTTTTTGTTCTGCTCATTTCACTCTTCATTATTTTGCACATCCATGTTTTTCAAAAATCATAGAGATCATCATTTCTCATAGAACAGTAGTATTCCACCATGATACCTAAAGATCTTTAATTTTTTTTTCACTTCCAGGAAAGATTTCTTCTACATGTAGTATTCCCCCAGTTATACTTAGTCTTTCTGCATTCATCTGTTTAACTCTCATTTACCACTTTCTTGTCTAATAAATCAATGCTGAGGTGATGGAGTCCCAATGCAATGATTGCATATCAGTGTTGAGAACAGGGCGCTATGGCAATGCCAAGAGATTTAATCTAGTTCATGTCTATTTGTAGTTATCTAGCAGCATGTAAAAAGTCCCTTGGGATGATCTGACTTACTTAGCTCTTACACCAAACTTTCTGAAGGTTCATTTCTACCTTAAATAATTTTCTCTATTTTGGCAAATATTGTGCAATATGGCACATAGTTTTCAAAACTGCATATATTTTCTGTCAAAATGTTTTGTGAATGAATTTATAATCATTTATATTGGTTGCTGTGAGTATCTATTCAGTAAAAAAGAAAAAAAGCCAAGGATTTGGCAGCTAACATAATTCCTAGGATCTTTGAGCCTTGTTATTGTAGTGACAATTTTGCATTCACTAGACTTCTCTCAGGAATGCTGGGAGAGTAAATCTTACCTTTATTTTTGTCCACTTACTTTTTAAAAAAAATTTTTTGGTCAATGTCTTAATTAAGCAGGTCAGATTAGAGCCGTCATGCTTGCAAGGAATGTTGTCCTCCCATTCTTATCCTTTCCTCTTTTTCCTATTGATTTTTTCCTTTACTCTAATCAATGGAGGCTCTGACTGCACACGGACAGCCGATTCTGAAATTACTTCTACGTGGTTAACTAGTTGTTTCTTGTCAGCTAAGTTATAATTGCATTTTTCTGACTTTATCTGATGCTTGCCATGTCCAATGCTTTCCAATTTTCTCCTTGCAGATAAAATCACAAACACAGGTGTGAGGCTTCTGAAGTATCCACAGGCCTTTACCTCTCTCTCATCTCTTGATTTTGCACCATATTTCCCAGCATACTTTCTTTGTCTTCTTGTGTGCCCAGATTTTTATGTCATCCAAGGAGAGGGAGTTTATTATAGTGGATAGAGAGTAGAACTTGGAGTCAAGAAAATTTAAATCCTGCTCCTGATACATACTGGCAGTGAGTTCCTTGATTTTAAACCACTTAATCCCCCATTGTTCTATGCAACTTGTTGGGATTATAAACTGCAGAATAGTTGCCCATCTGTAGAGGTAGAAGGGGTGTATTCAGAGGAACTTCCCAATTCAGATGAAATCATAGGAGTGGCTGATTGCGTTAATCCCCAGAATAACTCTACAACTAGTAAATATAATTCATAATACAATTCAATTCAGCAAAAATTTCTTGAACAACTAAACTGTTTCCGGCATTTTGCTAGGTTCTAGGGAAGGAGTGAGTGGAAATGGGGAGCAGTATGCAAAATGAAAAATAATCTTTGCCCTCAAAAAATTTATATTGAGGGACAGCCTGGAATAGTAGATTTAGCTTAAGACTTAGAATCAGGAAACTCTGAAGTTCAATTCTACCTCGAACACTTAAAGGCTATATAGCACTGGTAAAAATCACTTAACCTTTCTGAGTCTCAGTATCATCAACCATAAAATGGAGTGATTTTGTGAGGATCAAATATAATAAAATATGTAAAACACTTTGCAAATCTCAAAATGATCTGATTATTTTTATTGGGGGAAAGCAATGGATATGGTGATAAATACTCCCTTCCTGACTTGGAGCCACCCATAAGAGGGATGTACTGAAGTGTCCCCTCTTTACAGTAGTTTGTTCCTTCTCAAGGCCTGCATCTTAAAGGTCATGTATGGCCCACTTTCACATCCATTTTAACTGTGCTTTGGACTCTCTGGACTTCAATGCCATTGTCTGCTGCTGTCTCACTCTGGAACCTCCCTTAGTGCCTATTTGACTGGGAGTATACTTTTACTGTGCCAGTCACCTTGTCCCATTGGTGAGTGGGGCCTCTATTTTGGAGAGGGGACCAAGAGGGCCAACTTTCATTCCTTTCCACCTGTGCTTCTGGTTTTTTAGAATTCAATAATAAACCCCCTGAGTGAGTACCTTCATACCCCTTCCTCTTTACCCCTCCACTCCCTTTTATGTGTTGCCTGGCTAAATTAGAATGTAAGCTCCTTGAGGGAAGAAACTGTCTTTCTTTTTCCTTGTAGTTGTATTTCAACAATTAGAACAGTGCCTGGCATGTAGTAACTTCTCAATAAATGCTTGTTACTCAACTTTTACCTTAAGTAGATTCAATATATATGCAGGGTAAATAGCATTTTGGGGGGTGGGTTGTGGAATAGCACTAACAATTGGGAGAATCAGATAAAACTTTCTGAAGGAAGTAGTTAAGCAGTCCTTTGAAGAAAGCTGTAAAATTTATAAGAAAGAAGAGGGAATATTTGAGGCCTGGAGGATCCCTTGTGAAAAGGCACTGGGGCAGGGAATAGAATATATTTTTGCTGTTCAGTCATTTCAGTCTCTTTGTGACCTAATTTGCAGTTTTCTTCGCAAAGATACTGGAGTGATTTGTCATTTCATTCTCCAGCTTATTTTACAGAAGAGGAAATTGAGGAAAACAGGGTTAAATGAATTGCCCAAGTTCACACAGCTAGGAAGTATTTGAGGCCAGATTTGAACTCATGAAGATGTGTCTCTTTAATGCTAGGCTCAGCACTCTATCCACTGTGCTACCTACCTGGTCAATAGTGACATGGGCCGACCTATAATTTAGGATTATCACTTTGGCAAATGTGTAGAGGCTGAATCAGAGAGGAGAGAATCTGGAGGCAGGAAAATCAGTTAGGAGACATTGTAATAGTCCAGATAAGAGGTGATAAGGGCCTGAACTAGGTAATTGTATCAGTGGAGAAAAACAGGTTGACAAGAGATGCTGTGAAGACAAAGCTTGTCCATTGATTAGATATGAACAGAGAGAGTAAATGAAGAGTTAAGGATCATTCTAACAAATTAAACCTAATTCTCTGCACAGGAAAAGTTAAATGTTTCTAGAAGTCAAATGCCTAGACTATGATATGGGCTGGAATGGATAAGCCATGGAGCAACTCACCAGCACATATGCCTTGGATAGACATAAGAAACAGACAGTGATCTAGGCCAAGATTTGAAGAGGAGGAAGAGGAGAGGAGGTGACTTGCCTTTGAGGAGTGATATAATGTTTCTAATGATCTGAATTTTCTCCTTGGAACAAAGGCACATCTTTTTAGTATTAATATCTTTTTTCACTGCTGCTTTGTGGATGTGATAGAATATTACTATCACTGAAAACTCTCAATAGGTCTCAAAAAAAGAACAGAAAATCTGTCAGTGATTGTAAATAGGCTGCCACATATTAAAAATGAAGACTAGCAGAGGAGGTATGGCATAAAGTGTATGATCAGGGAGGTATGGTGTGAGAAGAGGGGAGCCTGGTCATGTCACAAGAGTAAGCCATCACCACTGGGCAACCTTTATGATCTATGGGCCTCTATGCAATTTTAAAAGACTAAAAGCATCACCCCAAGCAAGGGAGGAGCTGTAATGGAGGATTTACAGGGGGACATGGACAAGGACAGTTATGAGAAGGCATGTACTAGTTGTGATCTGTGGCCTTGGAGGGAGTACCCATATTAATGATTTTGAAAAGTATTGAAATATTTCTCTTTAATTAGCACACTTCATAACTTCATGGTTCATTTCCTAAAGGAGGACATCCTTTTATCTAAAAAATCTTTTAAAAAGCTTTGCAGTATTCTGGCATCAAGAGACCTGGTCAATAAATCCATGTTCATCAGTCCTGTGGCTGCTGCTTTTACTACTAATAGCAACCAATCAGCAAATCAACCAATCAACAAGAATTTGTTAAGTAGCTCTATCACCTTTTTTCACTTGTAAGGCATCTTGGTCACATCAAAATTTTTTATATATGTATGTAAAGTCCTTTGCTAGCCTTAATATGTATATGTGTGTGTGTGAGAGCATACTATTATTTGCATAGATCTTTATAGATTATAAAAGGCCTTATGTCCAATTTGTTATTTTATCCTAATAGCAGATTCATGAAGTAGGTCAGGTGAGAAGTATTACCCCATTTTATGGATGAAGAAATTGGAGTGAATTGAAATTATGAGTGTCAATCAGCAAACGTCAGGGCCAAGACTTTCATAGAAATCTTTTGAATCCCGCTATTTAATTTCTTCTGTTACTTTCACCAGGCCTTTTCCAGTTTCATCATGTCTTTTTAGAAGTGACCAGGACTACAACAAAGATGCCAGTTGCAGATAGAGAGTGTCTAGTGTATTTCCAGTGGTCATCTTAATCCTGCTCTGACAGTCTTAGACCTTTATCATTGTAGCAGCACCACGGGCTAATGTGTTTAGAGACCTATCTACAAAAATTCCTAGATCCCTTCCCTTTACCTTCTTTATCTTCTAAATGTAACCTACATTTTTTTTAATAACCTTTCCTTAACCCACATTGATAGAAATGATCCACAGGTCAGGAGCTCTATCCATAAATATCTACCCAGTTTACCTTATGTAGGTGTAACTTCCTGGAGTAGGAATCTTCCTAATGCATAACTCTCTTCCCATCCAATGCACATCAAAGGAATTTAGTAAAAGTTGGTGTAATGACTACTGAGTGGATGAATGAACATCATTGTTCTATTCAGAAGCCTTTAATGGCTCCCCATAGCCTAATGAATAAATACGAGGTTAAGAACTTTGAATTTTTAAGCCTCCCATATTTTGGCTTGATTCTATCTTATCTCACCATTATTCTCCTTCACAGAGTCTATACTCCTGCCAAACAGAGATCATCACTATTCCCTGAACTTGATCTGCCCTTTCCTAGCTTCATACCTTTATTCATACCATATTCTATGCCTGGGACATCCTTCAGGTGCATAGAAGCAGAAAGAATGATTTTGAATGGTTTGAATTATTTTTCAGATACCAATTGGAAAGTCAGACTTGACAGGTCAAACAGACTGAATCATACGTAGATCAGAGCTGAAATGATGTTCCAAGGGCAGAGAAACTTCATAAATAAGGTTGGGTTTGGGAAATAGGTGGATAGAGAAGGATAAAGGGAAAAGAATAAGCATTTCTATTGGGCCTACTATGTCCCAGGTACTACCCAGCATTTTATAAATATTATTTCATTTTAGCCTCACAACAATCTAAGGAGGTAGGGGCTACTATAGAATAGATGTGAGTCGCTTAGGTATAATTAGGTGGAGCAGTAGGTAGAATGCTAAATCCATTCAGAAATAACTGAGTTCAAATTCAGCTATTGACACTAACTAGTTATGTGATCCTGGGAAAGTCATCTGATTGCCATATATCTTAGTTTCCTTATCTGTAAAATGGAATAATAATTAATAATAATACCTACTTCCCAGAGTTATTCTAAGTATCAAATGAAAGAATATTCATAATGCCCTTCACAGACCTTAAAATACTACAGAAGTGATGTTTACTGTTTTTATCACTGGAGAACAAAGATAAGGGATTCTGCCTGAAGATGATACCAAGGAGAGGGAAAAAGAAGTGGTTGGCTTGGGTGACTGAAGAGTTTGAGACTGACCTACCTATAGGTCAGATAGCTCTAGAAGGAGCTTACTTCATCTAAGAAATAATATCCAAATTTCTCTGAAGAAACCACTGAAATAATAAGGCATCAGACCACTGAATACTAGTTTGGGCCAAATAGCAAATTATACATTCCTGAAGGAGAGCATAAATTTTCCATTGAGTAATAACAGATCATTTGAATTTTATTTCTTCCCCTGGGAAGAACTGTTTTACACAACTCTTGAATTGTTCTGCTAGCCGGGCCCAGAGTGACTATGAGGTCTGGGGATTTTGCTTTTTGAAGTGTGTCTGTCATAGCCCTTGGAATCAGAAAGAAATAGGGTCCACCTTGGGACTATTGGGCTACATTAACTATTCTCCGATAACCAGGATGTGTTTTATAATTGCTTCTGTTTTGTTGGTCAATTTGTATACCTATCAGGCTGAGGTAGTAGCAATAGAAAAAGTGTGATGTAGCCAAGACTTCAAATCCTGGTTGAGTTCTTCTGTCTTCGGGGAGTTCCTTATACAAACAGTCCTTAAAATTAGATTTCAAGCATTCCTGTGATTTTTTTAGTAACCTCATTTGCGCTTTCCCATTAGAAGCCGTGCACATTGGCTGCTATGCACAGTAGAAAAAAAAAGAGGTGAAAGTTCATTCACAAAAAGGGGGAAAGTATTCATAAAAGTACTCGCGAATCTCGAGTACATGAGGAAGGAATTGAAAAAATGGAAAAGTGGTTAAGTTTGTGGGTAAATGATATAGTGGTCACCTCTGCCCTCACACTCCTGAGCCAGCTTCAGCGAGCTTCCTGCCTTCCCTGCTGCTGGTGCTGCTCTGCTGGTGCTGCTGAGCTCCTGAGCATCCTGGCTGGGATCACCTATCACAACAGGCCTGCAGAGCGCCAGAATGGGTTAGGCCAGGCTGATGTGCTCCAGGCAGGAGTTCTGAGCTCTGACCGGGGGCCAGGACTCACCCGGAGCTATGTGTTTTTCATTGGAAACAGTTTCAATTGAGGGAGATTAGACATGGCAGGTGTTGTTCCTTTCCTTTTTTTTTTTTATCTCAATTCTGATACTGCTATCCTTGTGTTTCTTCTCCACTGAACTCACACAACTGCTACCTAACTTCACACCCTCAGTACCTTCCACCTACATTATTGCAACATACTTCGAATTAATCTCCTTACTTTGGGTCCTTAGCTGCTCTGATTTACCCAACACACTGCTGCCAAAGTAATTTTCTTTAACAGATCTCATCATGTGACTTCCCTATTTTATCAACTTTCGTGGCTTGCTACATACCTCTAGGAAAACATAAAGGCCTCTGTGTTGCATTTAAAGTCCTACATAACATGACCCCAACCTATTTTTCCCATCTCGTTAGACATTACTCCCTGTCATTGGTCTGAGATCTAGCCAAACTATCCCTATTCCATCTCCTACTTCCTTGCCTTTGTACTGGCTGTTCCCCATCCCTGGAATGCTTTCCCTCCTTATCTCTGCTTCACAGAATCCTTCTCTTCCTTTAGGATTCCACGCCAGCACCATTCTGATAAAGCCTTTCTTCATTCTCCCACATTTAAGGGTCCTCCCCCTAAACTACCTTGTATATACTGCTTTTTACATTTGTATATACTTCCTGTATATGTATATGTACATAAATATATATACATATATATATATATACTTGTCTTCCCATTAGAATATTGCTCATTATAGTTAGACCTTGTTTAATCCTTTAAACTTGAATCTTTTATACCTAACACAATTAGCGGTGCATTATGGGAATTTGAAAAAACAAAACAAAGCTGGATTAATTGATTTATTGAAGAGGACACTTGAGAGCTCAGAGACTACTAGGTTGTCTATAAGTTGCTCAATTAACAAGGCAGTTTAACGTTTTGGAAAGAGTACTGTACTTGAGAGTTAGGTGAAGAACAGGTATTAATCTTAACTGAAATTTTCTCAACAGTGTTGTCACTCAACCCATATGAGCTCCACTTTCTTCTCCTATAACATGAGGATAGTAATAACAACTGTCTTCCCTAGCTCTCAGAGTTGTGAGAAAACTATTGAAAGGCCTTATATTAGTGTAGAAATATGAGCTACAATTATTACCTAGGTGAACATTTTTATGAGTAACACCATCATTTGGGCTTCTGGGCTCATTGAACACCTGTCACATCCTTGGAAGAGGGAGTTGACAGGGCTTTTAGAAGAGTTAATAGAGAGAAGGACTGTAGTTAATACTAAGAGATAAATGGAAGCTGAGCTCCTGGGAGAAGGAAGAAGAGGTGAAGTTACATTTCAAAGAACTAAAAGAACGAATGCTGGAGAATGTAGAGATGGACATGGAAAGTAGGGCTTGCCAGGTCGAGAGGAGTTTTTTTCTTTTTTTCGGTAGGATGCATGTCTTAAATATAATAAACAGGTAGCATTAAGCAATTGACTGAGAAGACAGGTTTACATCAAAGGTTTATTACAGGGTACTAATCCCTTCTCCTTTCATATTACTTTCATCTGTTCTATGTATCTTTTGCACACCTCGTTATTTACATGCTGACTTCACCATTAGAATGAATGCTCCCTGAGGGCAAGTGTTTTTGTTTGTCTTTTATTCCTATCTCTAGCACTTACACGGTGACGCTTGTTGTTCAGTCACTTTTCAGTTGTGTCTAACTCTTTGTAACCCCATTTAGGGCTTTCTTGGCAAAGATACTGGAGTGAGTGGCCATTTCTTTCTCCAACTCATTTTACAAATGAGGAAACTGAAGCAAACAGTTAAGTGACTTGCCCAGGGTCACACAGAGAGTAAATATATGAAGTCAGAGTTGAATTCAGGAAGATGATTGCCCAGGGTCACACAGAGAGTAAATATATGAAGTCAGAGTTGAATTCAGGAAGATGAGGCTTTCTGACTCCGGGTCGGATCCTCTGTTCACTGTGTCACCTACCTGCCCCACACAGTGTCTGGCATATAGTAATTTCTGAGCGATATTTACTGTCTGACTGACTATTGAATGACCAGCTGAATGATACTTAGTAGGAGCTGAAACCAGATGAACATCGACTGGAACAAAGGAGGCAAGATGAAGGAGGGGAAGATCACTTTATAATGGCTATAAAGGGTCGGGGGAAGAGAGAGATTCAAGAACCTCTAACCACAATAAATTTCTGTTCTCAAAAGTCGGGTTATTCATAAATGTGCAATTATACAAGTGTAAGAGGCTGCAGTATACCCAGAGGAAATGATGTGAGTGTCCTTGTTTGTGTTTGTTGGCGATGTTCAATATTATATAGAATCCTTTAAAACCAAGTTCTGTTAGACTCTCTTTACATACTGGTCCAACTTCTTCAGTGAGTCAAATCAAATGTCAAATAAGTGTTGTAGTAGCTGTTTACACCAGAAATCTTCAAGTTTCTATTTTACTCTGAGAGAGTGTTGGGTTATATGGACAACAACCAGAATAGGGACCAAGGTTAGTCTATGTGTCTATCTTATGACTTATCAAAGCCTTTGAAAAGCCGAAACCTTTCCTTATACTTCTTACACTTTTTAGGCTTCTTTAAATTTGACATTTCTGTCCAGGATGGAGATCCTCTTGTATCTCTGCTCCCTTTTGTGCCTAAGCTCCTTGAGAAGTCCATCTACAATTGGGACCTCCATTTACTTTCATTTCATTCTCTTAACTCTCTGCAGTCTGTCTTCTGACCTCATGATTCAATTGAAACTACTCTATCTGAAGTTACCAATGACCTCTTAGTTGCAATCTAATGCCTTTATTAAAATTTAATTAATTAATTGATTGATTTTTTATAATTTATTTATGTTGGAGGGGGGAAATCAAGGCAGTTGGGGTTAAGTGATTTGCCCAAGGTCACCCAGCTAGTAAGTGTGTTAAGTTTCTGAGGGCAGATTTGAATTCAGGTCCTTCTGACTCCAAGGCTGGTGTTCTATTCACTGCACCACCTAGCTGCCCCCAATGCCTTTTTTTCCCAGCTCTCATCATTCTTGACCTCTCTGCAGCTTTCAATACTATTAATCACATTATCCTTACTTCTATCTTCTTTGTAGGCTTTTGTGCCTCTATTCTTCTAGTTCTCCTGCCTGTGTAACAATTCTTTAGCCTCCTTTTACTAGATCTCCATCTAGTTTATACCCATTAACTACTGGTGTCTCCCAAGGCTGTGTCCTGGACCTTCTTCTCTTCTCCTTTGCCTGTGGATCTCATCAGTTCCCATGCATCATCTCTATGACAATGATTATCAGATCTATTTGTCCAGCACTAACTTCTCTCCTGACCTCCAGTTTTGCATCTTGAACTGCCTATTAGAAATCTTCAACCGAATGTTACATAGAGATGTTAAATTCAACATGTCCCAAACCAAACTTATTGTTGTTCTTCAGTAGTTCAGTTGTTTCAGTCATGTCTGACTTTCCTCTCAACTACCCCCTTCTAATTTCCCTACTCCTGCTCTATTACACCATATTTCAAGTTACTAAGACTCACAACCTAGGTTTCATGCTTGACTCACCCTCCCATAACCTTTCCAAATCCAGTTGTTTCTACCTTTGTAGTACCTATTGTACATGCCCTCCTATCTCCTCTGATACTGCCATAAACCTGGTACAGGGTCCTGTAATAATCTACTGGTTGGTCTCCCAGCCTCAAATCTTTCTGTACCCCAGTCCATTTTCCACTCAGCTGTCAAGTTGATCTTCCTAAAGTATAACTCCGACCATGTCACCTCTTTATTCAATAAACTCCAGTGGTTTCAGATTACCTCTAGGATCAAATATAAAATATTCTAGACTTTTAAAGCCCTTCATAATCCAACTTCTTTTTAACATTCTAATCTTCCTACACCTTACTCTTCTCATTTACTCCACAATCCAGTGATACTGGACTGTCTTACTGTTCCTTCCACATTATACTCCATCTCCCAAATCTGGGCATTTTCACTGTCTGTACTCCACACCTGAGGCAACTAGGTAACTCAGTTAGATAGTGCTGGGCCTGGAGTCAGGAGGACCTGAGTTCAAATCTGGCCTCAGAGATGGACTAGCTATGTGACTCTGGGCAAGTCACTCAACCTCTGTTTGCCTAAGAGGCAAATAGGTGGCTCAGTGGATAGAGGATTGGGCCTTGAGTCAGGAAGATCTAAATTCAAATCTGGCCTCAGGTACTTACTTTCTGTGTGATCCTGGGCAAGTTTCTTAATCTCCACTTGCCTTAATTGCTGGAAAAGTAAATGGCAAATCACTCCAGTATCTTTGCCAAGAAAACTTCATGGACAGAGTTGGCACGCTATGCTCCACAAGGTCACAAAGAGTTGGACACAAATGAAAAATAACTTCATGCCTGAAACCCTCTCCCTCCTCAACTTAGATTCTTGTTTTTTTACTTCCCTCAGTCTCAGATAGTATCCCATATTCTCCAGAAATCTTTCCCAGTACTCTGCCCTTCATGCCTTTCCTCTATCAGTTACCTCCAATTTATCCTCAACTATAACTTGTTTATACCCAGTTGTTTGTGGCACTGTCCTCCTCACATCATGCCACACTCCCTGCACCCAGGACTATGAGCTCCCTGAGATCAGATCAGATCAGATGCTGCCTTTGGCCTTTCTTTGTACCCCCAGCACTTAGCACAGTACTTGGCACATGTTGATTAATAAATATTTCCTGACTTGACTTGACCTACATATCTCTCACATGACTAGTATATTATTGAACACTATTGGGAACAGGATTCATAGTTATCACTCAGTAAATACTCACTCACTTATTAAACTTCCACTCAGCCAGTCATTCAATGTTCCTTTGAAGCTAAGCTGCCTACATGGCATGAATTATCTCCCCTGTACAGAAAGACCATTAATCAGCAAATGGTGTTTGTTAATGCCAACCAGGCTGTAGCTGCAGCCACTGGCAAGGAATATGACATGAATCCCTGGAAAGGAATATTTTATTTATCCTTGCATTTTTGAACATCTTATAAAGATTAAATTAAATTCTGCCTAAAGGTGTTTGAAAAATACCTCTGTTCTTGTTTAGTGTTTGAATGTTAATTCTTTCCTTCTGACATCACATCACATAAAGTACAATTGATACCTTTTGTAAGGGGTAAAACAAAAACCTCAAACATTTCTATATACGTACAAAGTGCCCAAAGAGAGATTGTCTGTCTATATTTCTGAGATTGTCTTGGAGGAAAGTTCATAAGATAATGGTTTTAGAACTTGAAAGAATTGTATAGGCCATCAAATAGCTTTCAAAAAGTTGACTGGACCTAGTAATACACAGTTACATTTTCTTTGTTTTAGCAAAGTCTTTCTGTATTTCTGAGTATTTAGCCTTTCAATAATTCCATTCTTAGAATGGTTTATGTTCACATACATTGGGTCCCTTCATTGAGCTTCAATGATGATAATAGATCTGTTTAATTATTATTTACCCAAAATAATCATGTTCAAAGTAATGAATGGGAGTGGGTACATTTCAAAAATAAAGGCAATTTACAGATTTGGAATCAGAGGATCTGACTTTTAATCTCAACTTTCCTCTTTACAAACTAGGTGACCTTAGGCAAATTACTTAACACAAAGAGGTTGCCCAAGGTCAAGTCACTTAACCTCTCTGGGCTAAGTCACTTATTGGCATCAGCTGTATGATGAATGATTAATGTAGGTGATGTTTAAGTTTCTTTCAAACTCTAAATCCTGTGACCTTATGACTTAAGAATGCTTCACTTAAGAATGATCCATTCATATAAATTAAATTCAGCAAAGATTAATATTCAGTTATCAATAGGATTAACACGTCTGACTGTTATGGGAGCTAGTCACGGGAGCAATCTTGCTTTGCTAGTCATGGGAGCAATCTTGCTTTGCTCCATGAGTTAGAATACTGGCCTCTGGAGTGATTTAATTAGGAAGATGCTTCTCTTATATCGAGAGCTATGCTGGATTTTGTGCAGAAAGAAAGATGTAAAGTTTGCACAAGTTTCTGGAACCCAGGAATATCTATTTTACCTGTCTCATCCTCCCCAATGCCAATGGCAGTGAACGGTTGCTGAGGCAAGTCTAGGAATTCCAAGGGGAAACTCCTTCAACATTTTCCATAGAAATAATGGCATGAGTATGAGAAAGTGAATTATTGGCAGTAGAAATCATTATTAATAATATCTTTTGGGTACATTAAGTAGGCCTTTGTCACCTGGTCTAGGAGTCTACACACACAATCAGTCAATACATATTAATTGTCTACTATGGACCAGGCATTGTGTTAAGCATTAAGAAAGGTAAAGGACAATTCTTGCTCTCAAGGAGCTCAGAGAATAAGCATTAGGTATTAAGAACCTACTATGTTCATACCCTTCACATGATAAATACCTAGTAAATGCCTATTGAATGAATGGATGAATCCTCCTATAAACCTCCCCAAAGGGTCCTCTTCAGGAATTTCTTGTTTCTTCAAAATTCAACTCAGGTGGTATCTGCTACTTACACAGCCTTTCCTGATTGCTCCAATTTTTAAGGTTCCTCCCCTCAAATTATTGTGTCTATATTTCAGATTTCCCCATTTGTGTACATGTGGTATTTACTCAGTAGACAATGAGCTCTTGTAGGGAAGTGACTCTTTCATTTTCATTTTGATATCTCCAGTGCTAGCATTGTGCTTGGCACAGAGCAGGTAAGGTACTTAAGGAATACCTGGTGGTGGTGGTTATGATACGGAAGTAATACCTTAAGGGGCTGTGCTAAGTTTAGGAATACAGAGAAAGCTTGTCCCTACTCCCAAGTAACTTGTAGTGCATAATGTTTACAGGCATAAGCAAACAAATAAATAAATTAGCTAGCATTTATATACCCATTTAAGGTTTTTAAAGCACTTTAGGTAAGTTATCTTGTGTGAGCCTCAAAACAATTTTATGAGGTAGGTGCTTTTATTATGCCCATTTTAGAGATATGGAAACAAAGTGAGAGAGGTTAAGTGACTTGCCCAGGGTCACATGTTGTTCATCCTTTGTTTTCAAAGAGGACCAATGACATCACAGAAGGAAGTCTTGACTTCTATGTGAATTGGATATAAGTGAGGCAGACTCACACAAAGTCACCAGACTCTCTCTTCCAGAGTCTTACAAGTCCAGTGGTAAAACCAAAGTTAGGAAAACTGGCAATTGTTATGGGAATCTGAAGATCTTCCCTGCCCCTAGGCCCTTTGCTACATGGCTCTGAGAACCTTCCCAGATTTGAAAGTATACTCTGTTCCCTAATAGGCTGAATGTGGTCATGTGGAGCCTGTGGCCCCAGGCTTGTTTTTCCGGAATGCCCATGTCTTGTAGCTTTGTGATTGGGCAGTGGGTCAAGAGGGCTGTGACATTCTCCAAGCCAGGAGAAGGCTATATATACGCCCTGATGTGAGGTTTTGCTTTGGGGCTCACTTTGAGAAGAGTTGTGTGATTTGGCCAGACGAGACTCTGGGAAGCTGTTGAGCCCCCTGGCTAAGAAA
>CM053580.1:371213079-371228486 GCA_028627135.1 Pseudochirops cupreus
GGTCAAGAGGGCTGTGACATTCTCCAAGCCAGGAGAAGGCTATATATACGCCCTGATGTGAGGTTTTGCTTTGGGGCTCACTTTGAGAAGAGTTGTGTGATTTGGCCAGACGAGACTCTGGGAAGCTGTTGAGCCCCCTGGCTAAGAAAAACCCAGATGTTGGTGCTTCCCTCTCTGGTAACTGAATAGGTAACTGATGTAATGGTCAGGCGCTGGAAGCTGTCTGCTGATCTGTTTCTCTGTCTGCTTGTAACTTGTGTTTGCATTCTCTGAAGTTCAGGGTGCTGACTTTTACCCCTGAACTAGGTAAATGATATATGTTTGATTGATTAAAGTGAAACTGTTAACCCATTTTGAGTTGCTTTCCTTTAGAAAAGCAGATCTAAGAACCTGTGCTAGCAACCTGAGTTGCTTTCCTTTAGAAAAGCAGATCTAAGAACCTGAGTATACTAGGGTGCTTGCTGATACAGCGATGGCCTGGGATGTAGTGGTTAGACCTTGGCATCTTTGATGTTTGACCAAGTTCTAAGCTCTCCAAGTGCCTGCTTCGGTCACCTTCATGAACAGGGGAAGTCTTGCCATGCTTGGGATAGACATTCTTCTAACTCACCAACAGTTCTGAGGCCTGTAGTATATCTTCAACCTGGTTTAACTTGTCTGTTGAGATGATTTTATTGGAGTGTGGCTGCAGTACATGGTACAGCTTCTTGGAGCCACAGGAGAGAGTTGGGCACAGTTAGACACCAAAGATGGATGAGTAATCCTGAAAAGGTCTCAGCAGCCCTCACACCAGAGTTCTCCCTGAACACTTCCTTCACTCAGGGTCACATAGTAAATATCTGAGAGAAGATTTGAACACAGGTCTTCTTGATTCCAAGTCCAGCACTCTATCTACTGCACCACATAACTGTATCATTTGGGGATGGAGGGAATATTGATAACAGGTAGGGCTGTGGGGTGACGGGAGAAGGGCGGGATCACAAAGTAGGTAAACCTGCTCCTACCTCCCTGCAGCACTGACAATTATTAATATTCCTTCCATATTCAAATGAAGTCGAAGTATATTCAAGTTTCTCCAACTTGAATCACAGGTGAGTAAGGAGTGCATTTAAGGTGGAATGAATGTCATGTTGAGGTTAGACAACCATAAGTACACTCATGAAATGTCTGAAAAGGTAAGCTAGGACAACAGTGCTGAGAATCTTTAAATGCCAATTGGAGGAGTTTTTGTCTCATCCTAGAGGTGATAGGGAACTGTGGAAAATTGTCATTCATCACTTTCCTTCTATATGGAAATGCATTTCTTCTTCTTCCTCTTCTTCCTCCTCTTCTTCCTCTTTTTCTGACAATTTATCTTTTATATTTGAAAAGACATTAAATAAACTTTGACTTTTAAACATATTTTTGTGGTATCATTAGAATATTAAAAGACAAATTCTTAAATGTAGATTTTGGTTTCAGTTTCTAAAAAATTTCATGTTCTAAAACACTAACGTACAAATAACCTCTTCTTAGAACACAATTTGTTCTCAGAATTACAGTGTCATAGACTGAGAGCTGGAAAGGAGCTCAGGGTCAACTTAGTTCAGCCCCATCATTTTGCAGATGAAGAAACTGTCTAGGGCAGAAAGGCAACCTGCTTGAGTTCAAACAGGTAGGGAGCATAGAAAGGGGAATTTGAACCCAGGTCCTTTGATTCTAGTCAGCCCCTTTATGAAATTTCCTATAGCAGAATTGTGCAAGGATTAGCTGAATATGTTGTTTGAATAGAGAGGTCTAACTCCAAGTCAATTGTTTCAAGTTTATCCCTTGTGCCCTAGCATGACTCCTTTCACCTCCCCCTCTTCCTTCCCCTCCATGATGAATGCTTATGCTGCACCTGGTAACTTTAGGATGCATCACGATTGCCTTCCTCTTCTCTTAGACAGTACCTAAAGCTTTAGACTTTCCTCTTCATCAACACTGAATTTCAACTATCTTTCAAACTCCAAAGGATAGAATAAACTATTTCACACTAAGAGGTCAATAATTAATAATGCCATAATGGAAAATTCATCTATAGGTACAGACATGTCTCTATACCAGGAATATATTGATAAATGTTTAACAATTGGCTATCTGAAAAGAAAAAAAGTATCCCCAAAAGTATCTTCAAACTTTTCACTTTAATCTTCATTATCATAATTTTATCCATCATTTTCTGAAGTCTAGACAATCAACAAAACAATTAATCAAGCTCTGTTTTCTAGAATTTATTGATTTATGAAGCGTAAATACTCCTGTTGAAAATTTAACAATTGACTCTCTGGAGTCTCTTCTAGCTGACTCCAGTACAACTTGTAGTGTGAGGACTGTCCCTTAATACAAGGTAATGAAAATCTAAGTATCAGTGTTAGGTTGAGAGGAACTAGGGAAATATTTGGGAGCAGTAGGTCTTTCCTGTGTCCATAAATTATAAATCACATAATTTATCAATTATAAAACTTGAGCAGTAATAGTTTACTCTTTTTTTTTTTTACTTTTTAAAAATTTATTTATTTTATTTACTTTTAGTTCACAAGATTCAATTCCACAATCCCTTGAGTTTCAGATTTTCTCCCCTCCCTTCTCTCCCCGCCATGGTGGCATGCATAGTCTACTCTTAAAGTTAGTTCTGCTGATAAAATTCACAAGGGACATACTTGTATGACACATCCACAGACAAAACCTATTCATAATTTCTCTCAACTATGTCATGCCAATATTTATACTGTTATTCACAGACATTTATTTCTTTGGACTAAAAGTGTTTAATTCATCGAAATTACTAGAAACTGTAAATTCTAACCAAAAAAACCATGTGCATGTCATAGAGTTGTATCCAACTTTATCTAATGTTTTATATAATGACTGTTAAAATCAAGTCATACCATATCCAATGAAAGAACTATGCAATCTTCATGCAGATGGAAGTATACTATTTTTACTTTTTTTCTTTCTTATGTTTTTCCCCTTTTGTTCTGAGTCTTCTTTCACAATAAAACTAATGTAAGAGTATGTTTAACATGATTTGGCCTCTATCAAATTACTTGTTGTCTTGGGGAGGGAGTAGGGAAGGGAGAGAGGGAGAAAAAATTGGAGCTCAAAATTTTATAAAAATAAATGTTGAAAATTATCTTTACATGTAATTGGGATAAGTAAAATACTATTAAGTAAAAAAAAAAAGAAATCAAGTCATAGGATTCTTTCTCTTTAACTATTATTTTATTTAAAAAATATTATCAAATACTCTCCCCCTAACTGTTTTTTTCTGTTTCTTTTTTTCTCCAAAATGTTATTTTAGACTCAAATGCCAGAACACAAATAGAGAAAAAAAAGGAAAAAAAAACCCATACCATAAACTTAAATATTAGAACTTCAATATAAATTTAGAAAGAAATAAAAGCATGTCATGTGTATAGCATAACATGAAAGGATTCAAAATATATATCAATAAATTTTCATTTCAAGAAAGCCTGAATAATAAATATTACTCATTGTGTTGAGAATTGTCCACCTTTTCTTTGCTTCCTTGTGAGTTTTATTCTGTTCTCTGCTGTGCACTTTTTTACTTTGTTCTTTTTCCTCTCCCCCTAAACACTCCCCAGAAGGTCACAATAAAGTTTAGATATATTTTTCCATAGCTATAGATATATACATACACATATACATATATATATATATATATATACATACATATATAGACATAAATACTCCCAGACCTATTCTACTCCTGATCTTTGTTTTTATGTATACGCTTATCTCTTTTTTCCTATCCCTCCTGCCTGCTCTACTTGATTTTTACTCACTACCTTGCCCTTCTATAATTTGCCTACCCCCTCCAAGGATCCTTTCCCTATGCTCCCATTCCCATAAATCTAAACACTGTTCTATACCCCTATTTAACTATTATCTCACCCTCCACTCTAAAGATCCCTGCTTTATCCTCTCCCCCCTCCCTATGCCCCTACCATTTTATTTCTTCTGAATTTAGAAGACTTCTATACTCTTCTAAATATATATGTATTGTTTCCTCTTACAAACATTTCTGGTGAAAGTAGGTTACCAGTACTACCAGCCCTTCTCTTCATCTAATTCCTATGTATCAATTCTTCCTGTTACACCTCATTTATATAAAATAATTATCCTTTTTTAGCTATTAATAAATGGTTTTACTTTTAAAATTCATATCATTCCCAGTTTCCCCCCAATCTTTCTTATGAACTACCCAATTATTAATAAAAATCTTAGACATAAATTTTACATGCATAAAAAGCAAACAATCTGTCCTTATGGATCCCTTATAATCAGTCTTTGTTATGTACCTCATATTTATATTAGTTCTTATATGTTGAATTGTCTAATAAGTTCAAGGTTGGTTTTTTTTTAGAAACAAAGTCTCGAAAATCTGAAAATTAATCAAATGTTCATTTTTTTTTTCATTCAAGATAACAGTTAACTTTGTAGAGTATGATATTTTTTACTGGAGCCCCAGTTCTTTTGCTCTTCAATATGCTGTATTCCAAGACTCGTGGTCCTTTAACAGTTCTGCTACCAGGTCTTGTGTAATTATAATTGTGGCACCATCATATTTTAAATTGTTTTAGTCTTGATGCTTTTAATAATTTTTTCTTGAGCTGGGGATTTCAAAATTTGACTATGTTATTCTTATGAGTTTTCCTCATGGGATCTCTTTTAAATGATGATGGATGGATTTTTTATATTTCTACTTTCCCCCCTTGTTCTAGTGCTTCAAGACAATTTTCTTTATTTCTTGTATTATTGTATTAAGATTCTTTTTTTGCTCATAACTTTCAGTTCGTCCAATTATTTTTATATTTTCTCTTCTTGATCTCGTCTTTAAATTTGTTGTTTTTCCTATGTTTCACTTTCTCTTCTATTTTTTCATTACTCATATTTTGTTTAGTCATTTCCAGATCTCTTATAATTATGCTGGCTTCACTTTGCCCAACTCTAATTTTCGAGATGTCATTTTTTCCCTCAAGATTCTGGATCTCCTTTTCTAATTGGTTGATTTTCCTTTCATTCCCTTCTGTTTTTCTTGGGTTATTCTTATTTCCTTTTTTAGTTTTTCCTCCATCTCTGTCATCTAATTTTTAAAGTCTTTTTTAAGGTCTTCTATAAATTCTTTTGGGGCAGGGGACCATATAATGTTACTCTTTGGGGTTTCTTTACTTCAATTTCCTCCTCTCAAGATTTCTATCAGGGTTTCTATAGTTGGATTCTTTTTCCTTTGGCTGTTCATTTTTTTGTGGTGATAGCTTTGTTACTTGTAGTCACTTCTAGCCCTAGGGTATAGGGAATGGTGCCTCTTGCCCCAGATCTTCAGTTCTTCCCTCCGGCCTGAAACCAAAGCCAAACCTCCAGCCTTCCATAAATGCCCACAGTCAGGGCCTTCTGCCCCACTGCTTCTGCTCTCACTGGGTGTGTGCTGGTTCCTTCTCGCCATCACCACTCTGCACAGCACAGCTGGGTCTGGCATTCCTGGTCAGCAGAGATTCCCTTCATCTTCCCAGGCTCAAACACCAAACTCCCCTCATTATCCCAGAGGTAAAAGTTCTGGTGGCTAGGTCAGAGGCAGCCTCTCAAACCAACTAACCCAGGGCTTTCCACTTGTTTAAGAGGCTAGCTGCTTGTTGTTAAAATGGAACCAGCTTGGAGGTATTTACTCTTTACAAGGACCAAATCTTGTCCTGGGATTTTTCTTTCTGATCTTCTCAAATTGTCCTGGGAGTACCTCAGTTATGCCCTTGTCCTTGTTTATCTCCATCCACACTTTGTTCACCCTAAGGGGCTATTTTAACTCTTTTGTGGGGGAAGATCTTGAGAGCTTGGAATTTTCTGACCAACTCCGCCGTCTTCCCAGAATTCTCTCTCCCCCACCTGTTAAGGAAGGAAGAAAGGAAGGAAGGAAGGAAGGAAGGAAGGAAGGGATGAGAGAAAGAAGGAAGGAAACACAGGAGGGAGAAAGGAAGGAAAGGAGGAGAGAAGAAAAAGGGGTACAAAACTCTTCTGTTACATATGCGTAGGCATACAAAGTAAATGTCCACATTGGTCATGTCTGATGCATTTCTTTTTCTTCATATTGATCCATTATCTCTGTCACTATTTTTAAAAAGTCCCCTAGAATGATGGTTGATCATTTAAGTCAACAAGAGTCCTTTAAGTCTTTCAAAATTGTTCATTTTTTAATATTGATGCTATAGCATAAAACGTCTTTCTGGCTTTGCTTACCTAATTCTACCTCGGCACATACAAGTTTTTCCAGGTGTCTTTGAAACCATCTTTTCCCTCATTTCTTACAGCACAAAAAATTCCGTTACATTTGTATGCTACAGTTTGTTCAGCCTTTCCTCAAGTGATGGGCAACTCAGTTTCTTGTATTTGGTACCACAAAAGAACGGCTATAACTATTTTTGTACATTTTGAAACTGCTCCTCTTTCTTTGATATCTTTGGGAGTGTAGACCTAGGTATAAACAGAGGATCTTAAACTAATAAATAACTAACTTTCATAATATTGTTTCAAATAGGTCCTCAAACTTATATATATGTAAATTAGTCTCATTTCATCACTAAATGTTCTTTATTACTGTCCAGTTGTACCTTATATACTTTATAAGTGTCCTACTGTACTCCAAAAGTTAGCAATTTATTGCTTTTTTAAATAAAACTTCCTGCTTACCTGCTAACAAGTGTTCCATAAAATATTCACTTGAGGGCTAGATCCTACTAAGGAATTCAAAACATCTGCAATTCACACATACTTGTGAAATTCAAAGATATTATCTCATGCTAATAGATTGTAATAAAGGAAGGAGACTATTTAAGTAAACAGATCATTTTAGTTGAGGAAAAAATCTTGGCATAAAAATTTGAGGGATAGAATAATGGTCTATAATTTGTAGATGACTTTAATTTGGATGAAGATCTGGTTAAAAATCTGCCGTCCATTTTACAAATATTTACAAATCATATTACTAAGTATTAATCTCTTACTGCATGTGTAAATCATTATGGTCCTTGATTTGAAAATACAGTAGACATAAAAATGAGGACCGAATCACCACTCTCAGTGCACTGACAATATAATGGGGTAGCTAGGAGCCCCTTCATGTAACCAAATATAAGGATCTAAGAGAGGTACAGATTGCTATGGGAATTCAAAGGAAGAAGATATTTTGAAGTGGGAAGATGAGGGAAGACTGATCTTATGACCTCTTGCAGGGGTAAGTTTATGAGCTGGCCTTAAAAATGGGTAAGACTTTTAATAAGTGGACATGAAGAAATTGAATTTAAAGAATTAAAGGAACAGAGAATGTTGTTAGCATTCAAGAAATTAGATGGAAACTGGGAATCACATGATATGTTCAAGAGAGAGTGAGTAATCCAATTTTGGTATTGGTTTGGGATCATTCACATATTTAGAGTCAGAATAGATCTGGTTGAAGGCCCCAGTTCTATATATGTCTCGGAATGGCTGTGACTTGCCCTAAATCACATAGGCATGAAGTGACAGATGTAAGATTTGAACACAGGCCCAATTAATCATGATTTAGAGTTCTTTGCACTGTACCATGCTGGGTCATGTTGGGCCTAGGTTGGAAAGGACTAACTAATGAACTTTGGACTGCATTCTGTTGGCAGTGGGGAGCCATTAAACATTTCTGAAGGGGGGGAGTGGAGTGATCAAAACTATATTTCGGGAAGATTACTCTGGCAGTAATGTGTTGTTAAAGAGAGGCCCATTCAGAGCCTATTCTAATATAGAGTTATTCTTATGGATTAAACAGTATAAATTAATAGGCAATGATTGAGACTTACTATTAAGGAGATGATTTAAAATTTTTCATGATGAGAAGTGTCCTGGTGCCTTTAAGTGACTGGTCAGATGATTGTGAGCAGATAGCATTACTGGAGCCAAGAAAGGAAGGACCCTGAAAGCTATAGAAGGCAGCAAGGTCGCTCTGGGATTTTATTCTTGAATGAAATCATGTGTTCAGTTACCAATGACGATTTCTGCACCTATGATTCCTTTTAGAGAAGCCATCTCCAGCTGTTTCTCCAAATAAGTATATTCTTTTCCCTGATTTCTGAAGCCAATGAATGCCATTAGGATCTGTTATAATCCACTTTTGATGAATAGTAAATTTATTGGATTGAGATTTGAATCTGAAGTGTCTGTGAATGACTTCATCTGAATTCCATTTGAGATACTGTCACAATATCATTGTCAGATTTTCTGGCAGTCTTTATAGCACAAAGAGATAGGCTGTCCAATTCTGTTTTACTGAGTTAAACGAAGTTGAAATGGAAACTTCTTTATGAAGACTATAGAGGCGGCACTTAATCCTGTAATCGAAGTGACCCTTTCTCCGGTTTTGGCATGACGTTAGTTGTTAGGGGCACTGTTAAGGAACTCAACTTTATATGTAAAAATATTAAATTGGAGAGACAGCTCTTCATTGAAAGGTGGGACAAGATCCTTAGAAATCAAACCTGGGCAGTGGGACACACTTGGCCTTTGGGTCCCATGTATACCCACTGATCTCTAAGGTATACATTAATCATTCATCATGTAGGATACATAAAGTCCAATTCCACTCCTAAACCTATGGAAAGAGGGGTCAAAGAGAGGAAAGAGAATTCATAGGATTTTCTGGAAGAAGGACAAGAGTAGGATGTCTGAATTTTGACATATGATAAAACTAGAAGCTTGGCTCAGTTACTCTTCCTCCTAGATAGCAGGCTGTATCTCATTGCACTCATTCTCTTCCTCCTTTTCATCAGTTTTTGAGACTGGAAACGTTATCCCTTAATTGGGAGTAGTTTAGGCTGAGCTTAGCTACATGCTAAGCTACATGCTTAGCTACATCTCTCTTCTTGAGAAAAAGCAGATGGAAAAGGAATGATCCAAGTCATGGAAAGTGCTCTGAGATCTAGGCAATGGTCTGCCCTCTTTGCTTCTGGAGTTGAAAACCAGGCAGTTTGGTCCCCTTTCTCTTTTCATCTCTTCCCACTGTTGTGAGTGGGAGGTAGCAGTCATCCCTCTGCTTTTCGCTTTGTTTTTCTGTCTCCCTGCCAGTATGAGTGGGAGATGACATTTCCCCCACAATTTCTTCCTCTTTCTTCCACTCTTTCCTGTAACAAGCAGCTCCTCATCACAGTCATTTATGTAATTCAAAGTGCTATGCCTAGAATCTGACATTGGGAAGTTTCTATCTATAGTTAGGAATATGTCTAGACATTTAGAGGATAAGCTTTACAAAAACTGATGGCTCATTACGGCATGACCCTAGGTTCTAAAGGGTTTTAAGTATGACCTTGGCCACAGAACAACCCTGTTTTCTGATGACCAGTTTAACTCACTATAGAGAGACATATCATCACGGGACTGGCCAAAAGGGGATGATGGTTTTATTGGTCCATGACAACCTATAAAGTAAAGGAAAGTTTTAAAAAGTTTCCCTCAGTCCTGTATGCCCTATGGTTTAGGGCATTTATCTAAGAATTTGGCAAATTTTTTTAAACAAATAGTTTTTAATAAATGCCTATTGAATGATTGATTTAAATAATAATATTCAGCTACACTGAGGAAAGACCAAAAAGCCCTCCCCTCCTAAAAAAAAAAGTGCCTTGTTAACAAATGATGTACTTATTTCCCAAATGAAGTAAGATAGTTGCCAGTAGCAACACTTGGCTAAACATATAAACTCATCTGTAAAAATCTTAGGAAGTTATGACCTATGTCAAGCCATAAAACAGAGAAAAGTGAAGGATAAAATTAGTTTAAGTGAATCTTGGCACGGTATACAACTAAACAGAGTTATACCAAGAGTATTCAATGGACAGAAAACTACAAACAAAAGAAAAACAGAACAATTCAAGAATTGTTTCAATTACTTATTGCTTGTATCAAAGAAAGTAGAAGCACAGACCATGAGATGCTTACAGAGGAGGAAGAAAAAATGACCCCCAGAAGCAAGAAATATGGGGAAAGCAGCCCAATTGGATTAGGTATATACTGAGTTCAATATTGGTGGTAAAATGATGAGGTCATTGAAAGAGTAATATGTAAGGTATCTGAAGAAGGGAAAGTCACTGGAGATGTAGGAGGGAAAACACATTTGACTTAGTTGAACAAAATTCTGCCTTAAGGCTCTTTTGCAGCAGTGTTTCCCATCTATATACCAAGATCATTCAGGTTTCCTTGGAACATGTGACAACAGAAATGACCTTGTTTGATAACCCTGTGTAACAAGCACCAAACAAAGCAACACATACAAAGATGTATGCTCACCAAAAGTATTTTCCATTGTGATGGAGGGGATCCAATGTAGAGTTCAGGATAAGGAAAAATTCCTACTATAGAAAACGGATCACATAGAGGCTCCTGTTTGTGTATGACATTGTGTTGATTGCACCCCCTATGACACTGTAAGGACTCCTGGAAAAGATCCCTCAAAGTAGTTTGGCTTGTTTGTTTGAATGTGAAAGAGCAAAGGAATGCAAAATTTCTATTGCCTAGATCTCCTAGGCATCTGAATGGATACCTTATACAGCTTGTCTGTTAATATTATAGGAAGCTTAGGATCAACAAAAATGCTTTCTAACTTACCAAAAGCAAGCCAGGCTGCTATCTGCTTACTCTGCGACCCTGAACCCAGCTCATTTTCCATCTGGTTGGTCCGTCTCAGATATACAGACCGTGTTTGCTACCACAAGAAGAACTGCTGTAAATATTTTTTACATTCTCATTTTTCCTTCTTTCATCTCTTTGGGAGGCATAGGCTTTAGCAGTGGTATTGCTGGGTCAAAGGGTATATGTACTGTAGTCACTTTGAGGGAATAATTCCCAATTGCTTTTCAGAACAATTCACAGTGCCACCAACAGTTAAGCCATTAAATTCAGCAGTTAGGAGAATATTGGAGAGAATTTTCTTTTTCTTTAAATTTTTTTTTTGATGTTGTTTACTTTTAGTTTACTCAGGATTCAGTTCCACAATCCCTTGAGTTTCAAATTCTCTCCCCTTCCTCCCCACTTCCCCACCCCATGTGGCATGCAATCAAGTATAGGATCTGTAAATACTTTCACATTGGACGTAAGTCTGGTTGTATGGAAGGGTTATAACCAACGGAATGAACAGTGGGAAAGAGGAAACAAAACCCAACATGGAAAAGAAAGAGAGGATGTCGTTTGCTTCAGCCTCCATTTAAACTCTGTTCTTTCTAGATCTTTCTCTGAATGTAGACATCTCCTTCCATCCTGACTCTTTTAGAGTTGTCTTATTACCTTGCATTGATGAGAAGAGTCCAGTTTATCAAAGTTGGTCATCACACATATATTGTGTCTGGCATCGTGCACAAATTTCTCCCTCTCTCTGCTCTTCTCACTTAGAATCAGTTTGTATAAACCTCTCCAGGTTATTATGAAGTCCATCTGCTCCTCATTTCTTATAGCACAATAGCATTCCATTACATTCATATACTGTAAATTGTTTAGCCATTCCCCAATTGATGGGCATACCCTTGATTTCCAATTTTGTGCCACCACAAAGAGAGCTGCAATAAATATTTTTGTACATATGGGTCTTCCTCAGGCTTCTATGATCTCTTTGGGATACAACCCTAGAAGTGGTATTCCTGGGTCAAAGGGTATGCAATTATTTATAGACATTTGGGCATAGTTCCAGATTGCTTGGAGAGAAGTTGCAATTGAGTAGTAACATCAGGTTGAAAGAAGTTGAGAAGTAGCAGGTGAGGGGATAGAAGCATTTGATGAATCCTAGGTTATAATTTGAATTTTAATTCGTATTAAAATATACTCTTCAGTCTTACCTTTTTTCATGATTTTTCTTGATATTCGTAGGCTTTTGTTTCCTTATATAAATTTTATTATTTTCTCTAGTTTCATCAAGTAAGCCCATAGTAATTTGATAGGTATGGAAATAAACTACAGATTAATTTAGATTACTCTTATGAATTTCATTATATTTGTGTGGGTCAGGCATGAATTTTGAAAACTTTCCAATTATTAATGCATTCCTTTAATTGTCCAAATTTTGATTTTTAGTTGTTTCTATATAACTTTTGTGTGTTTTGATAGCTTAACTCCTAAATAACTTACCGATTTTTTGTAGCTTATTTTAAGTGTAATTTTTCATTCAATTTTTTTTCCACCAAAACAAAAAGGATTTCATACAATATGTTGATGAGTTTCATGGGTTTATTTTGTATCAAGTTACTTGGCTAAAACATTTAATCATCTCAATTAGAATCTTTGTTGATTCTCTGATGAAGTGTTTTGAATTTATTGTGTATCCTGCAACTTTCCTGAAGCTATTAATCACCTTGATTACTTTCTGTGTTGATTCTCTGATGATTTTGGTGGATTTATTTTATATTTGGCTACTTTGCTGAGGTTATTAATTGTCTCGATTACTTCCTTCATTGATTCTCTAGGGTGAAGGAAGTGGCATATAATCTGCAAATAGTTATAATTCTGTTTCCTTTTTTTTCTATTGCCAACACTTATTTCATCTATTTCTTTTAAAAAAATTTTTTTAATTTCCAAATCTATCTTTTCTAGTATGACGTCAAATGACAATGACGAGAAGGGGAATCTTTGCTTCATCCCTGGACTTACTCAGAAAGTTTCCAGTGTTTCTCTATGACAAATAAAACTGGTTCTTGTTTTTAGGTAAATGTCTTTAGCCATGTTAAAGAAAGATTCTTTCATTACTATTCTTTATAGAGTTTTGTTTTTAAGAAAAAAATAAGCAAGTCTTGTGATTTGCAAAAAAAAAAATGCATTTTCTTCATCTTATTGAAAGAACCAGGTTTTGTTCTTTATTTGTGAGATTATTTGCATAATAATTCATTTCCAATATTCTACCATATTTATGTACCTAGTATAAATCTAAGTTGTTTATAATGAAAAATTAAGATATATTGCTATAGGTTCTTTATTAAGCTTTTCATTCCTATGATGCTGGCATCCAGATCACTGCCTTTCCTTCACTCTTCCCTAGTTTGAGTATCAGAGCAATATTCGCCTCACCAAAGGAATATTTTTTTCCATTTTTGTAAATAATTATATAGCATATCAATTAATTATTCTTTAAATGCTTGATGGAATTCAATTGTAAATCTTTCTGGGCCAGGACATTTTTTTAATGGAATTCCATGTATAGTGTGCTCAATTTATCTTTCTAAGTTTGCATAGTTTAAGATTTTATTTCTTATCTGTTTGGGCATTTTATTTTCAGATTTATTCATCTATTTCCTTTAAATTCTCAGTTCTCATGGGGTGGAGTCAAGATGGTGGCGTAGAAGCAGGAGAACCCTATGAACTCCCCCCATAACCACCTCAAATACCTGTAAAATATAACTCTAAACAAATTTTAGAGCTCCAGAACCCACAAAAGTACAGAGAAACAAAGTTCCCACTGAAGGCAGCCTGGCAGGCAGATGGGAAGGGTTCATCACAGAGGACTGGGAGTCAAGACCAGTCAGCCCCAGGGTGGCCAGGACAAGCCACAGCTATAGCATTCAGGAGAGTGGATCACCAGCAGCTGGGGCAGTTTCCAGAATTATCAACCCATAAGAACCAAGGACAAAGTGAAAGGTCAGTGGAACTCAGCTAAATTTGGGGGAAAGGAGCAGGTCTGGCCATCTGCCTCCAGGGCCAGAAAGCAGCAGAAGTGGTGGCCCTGCAGCCACCTCCACGTGGCTACTTCAGAGCCCCCCTACCCCCCCAAGCCTGCAGATTGCAGGGGAGCCAAACAATCATTCAAAGGCTAAGTGCTCTTGCCTTAAGCTGCCTGGATCGGGATTGTGCTCTTGGGTAGTGGTCCTGAGGTACGTGACCAGTGAGCCAAAGCTGGTGGGGGCTGCAGAAACAGTGGCCTCCTAATAGCTCCAGCTGCTGTGTAAACCCCAGTGATTTGGGTCAAAGCTCTCCCCTCTGGAGGCAGAGATCCATAGGGCTAAAAAGTCAAGTAATTGACTGGCAACATGAGCAGACAAAGGGAGCAAAGTAAACACAGCAACCCAACTTTAGATTCCTTTTTGGGGGACAAAAAGGATCAAAGCATGGATCAGGAGGAAGACAACACAGTCAGAACTCCTTCACCAAAAGCTTCCAAGAAAAATGTAAACTACTTACAGGCTATAGAGGAGCTTAAGAAAGATTTTGAAAACCAAATAAGAGAAGTAGAGGAAAAATTGGGAAGAGAAATGAGAATGATGAAAGAAAATCATGAAAAAAGAATCAACAACCTGACTGAAGAAAATAACACCTTAAAAAATAGACTAACTCAAATGGCAAATGAGGCCCAAAAAGCCAATGAGGAGAAGAATGCCTTAAAAAGTAGAATTTGCCAGATGGAAAAAGAATCTCAAAAACCCACTGAAGAGGGGTGGAGCCAAGGTGATGGCATAGGAGCAGCAACATATTGCAGCTCTCACATAGCCACCCCAAAATACCCATAAAATATGACTCTAAACTAATCCTAGAACACCAAAATGCACACAAATATACTTTCCACTAAAGTCAGCTCTGCTACAATGAACCATATCAGCACTACAAACCAAAACCAGCCTGGCCTGAAGCCCTGGCTGTGCCCTGGGGGCAGCTGCACTAGAGGAGCTGAGCCCCAGCTGGAGCTTCGGGAGAGTGGATTGGTGGCAGCTGTGGCAGTGTCCAGAATTAGGTCAGTGGGACTTGCGAGGTCGTGGGAGAAAAGCAGTCGGGCAAAACTGCCTCCAGGGCTGAGAAGCGAGAAAGGTGGAGGTCCCACACCCGCCTCCACATTGCGGCTTCAGCGCTCTCGGCCTGCAGACTGCAGGGGGACCAAGCTATCGTTCAGAGGCCAAGTGCTCTCGCATTGAATGGCCTGGATCCCTATTGCAGTCTTGGGCTTTGGTCCTGTGGTCCTTTTTCCTTCAGTGAGCCGGAAGTGGGGGAGGGACCCAGCAACTTTCTGAGAGCTCCGGCAGCTGGGAGGACCCCAGCGATTTGGGACAGAGCTTTCCCCTCTGGAAGCAGAGCTCCACAGAGATCAAAAAAAAAAATCATGGACTGACCAACCATTAATAAGAATAAGCATAAGAAGCAAAGTAAGAACAGCAACCAAACCCTAGATTCCTTCTTTGGGGAAAAGAAGGACCAAGGCAGAGGGAGGGAGGAGGACAGTGCAGCCAAAGCTCCCCCACCAGGGGCTTCCAATAAACATGAAGATTGCCTTAAAGCTAGAGATCAGCTGAAGAAGGATTTTGAAAACCAAATGAGAGAAGTGGAAGAAAAATTGGGAAGAGAAATAAGAAAGTTGCAAGAAAATCATGAAAAGAGAGTCAGCAATCTGACTG
>CM053580.1:371228986-371293003 GCA_028627135.1 Pseudochirops cupreus
TATATACAGATACTTAATATATTTAGATGACACAGGCTTTAACTACAACAGCCAGGCACAGCTGCTTTAATCTCCCTTTTAATGAAGAAGTGATCTTTTGGTATTTTTACAAAGGCATTATAGGTGTTGTTTTTTATTACTTCGTGTTTTATTGTTACATTGATGTTAATTTTTTTAAGATAATTAGTGTTTTGGTTATGCGTTTAATTATACAATATTTTTTATAGAATGTGAATGTCTAATTGGAGGTATTGTCATATGAAAGTTATACTTTTTTGGTAAACATTAATTGAATAAAATCAAAATATCTTTTCATTGTATTGAGGTTTTTTTGGTTATTTGCTTATTTCTCTTCATTCTGATTTTTTTTAGGATTTTTCTTTTGAGTTCTTTATTTCTCCTTTGTTTTCTGTTGTTGTTTTGCTTTAATTCTCCCACTTTTTACTGTTTGAGCTGATTAACATCCAGGATTCGACATCTCCCTATTTCTAGCCATTCTTCAACTCATATTTTTCCCCACTGAATAACTGATTGAAAGTGCGAATAATATAAGATCTCACTTTCTTTAGTTTAATGAAAACAAAAAGTATTTTGTTCAGTACAGAAAAACCAGAAGGTCATATGGTTGATAAAACTGTTTCTTATCATCATAAAGGATATCCTCAGCAGACTCCAAATGTAATTTAAATTAAAAACTAAAAAACCCAAGCATCTGTTAAGTTCCTACTATATGCCAGGAACTCTGCTAATCTGGAGATTCAAATAAAGACAAAAACAATCCTTACTCACAAAGAGTTTATAGTTCAATGGAAGACAGAATCTTTATAAATGAGGATGTTATACATATGCTCCTGTTTTATGACACTATGGTAATTACATTAAGCTCCAGATATTGTAAAACCCCCTAAATGAGACACTCAATTACTGAAAAGGGAACAACCTAAAAATACCTGTAGGAAAAACAAAGTGGATGAAAAATACATGTTATATAGACTGTGATGTGCAGCTGTGTGAATAACTCATAGATCTTGCTCATCAGTACATGAAACTTGAATGGCTTAGGACTAAAGGCTAGATTAAATCTGGAAAATTATTCAATGGTTAAAATGACCCCAAGTTTTACCCTAAAACAAAAATCCGTTTTAGTACCTGGACTCTTCCGGAAACATTATATGAGTACAAATTATTAGACATCATTTCTTAAAATATGTGATATGGGGATCACAAAAAGGGCAGTGGAGAGACTCATGACAATTTTTTATATATTTATATAATGCAGCATTGTACCAATGATGAATTTGTGTAAGTAGTTGAGTAGAAGATACAATAATGGAAATACATAACTGTAAAAAGAGGTGAATTGGCTACTCATTTGCTACTTTGGGGCCTTCATAATGTTAAGAGAATTTTTCAGAATAACCTGAACAGAGTCTCACAGGATGAAAAACTGTGTATAAGTTATGTCTACCCCCTTAGAAATAACTCATATTGATGAAATCACAGACTCACTGGAGCAATGAAGAAGTATGTTTCCCTAAAGTAATTTGTAGGATTAAAAAGAAAAATCTACAAAAACAAGGAAACAGGAAAAAAGAAAAAAGCTAATGGTTCCTACCTCATGTAAAATTGAGTTGTGAGGATGCCAAGAAGGGAAGAAGAGTGGTAGCAGCAAAACGCCAGAGAGAAGGCTTGGGACTTGTTGGTAAAAGAAAAGTGTGGGTCACAGGGTTGCAGCAGCCTGTGACATCACACTCCTAATAAACAAACAAAAGTGCACAGCACTGAATTATGCTGGAGGCTACTGGAGGCTATTAATTTACTTTCCTGGCGAATCCTCTATAGCATTCATCATAAGAAACCTCTCAGGGAAAATATGAAAAGTGTCAAAGCAGCCATTCAGTTTGATTCTCCCTTTCACACACAGAGAAGTGTGGAACAAAAATGAGGCATGACCCTTCTCATCTCCACCTCTGCCTCCTCATACCCATCATTTGCCATCCAAAATACTTGCTCAGGGACTAATGAACAAAATTCATTTCTCAACTCTTTTAAAAAAAAACAATCTAAAAGACTTACTTATAATGTAACTAATTTTACTGTCATATATTACCCTAGTAAAAATATATGGTGCTCAAAATCAACACAGAGATCACTTTTGGACAATTAAAATAAAACCTTCCAGTTTACTAGAAGGATTCTGTGTTTATCCAAAAGGTTGAATAAATAATCATAATTACTTTAGTGGGTTAAATATTGCACTTTACATCTTTATATAGATTTTCTGTTCTAAAAATCTTCCTCTTTTGGGAATGTCAACTTTATTAGAAAAAATTATGATCAATAGAAAACAGTGGTCTAAGAAATGACAAAATGGATAATTCCAGAGGAAACTGGGAAGACATCTATGAAATGATGTTGACTGAACTGCTCAGAACCAAGGCAACCATTTGTAGTTAACAACAAAATGATTGTAAAAACAAAACAAAAATAACAAAAAACAAACCAACAACTTTGAAAGAACCTTGTTAAATGCAACGATGAACTATGATTCTAAAAGATAGAAGACTGGATATTTTCCCCCTGATCCTTGTGATATTTCAAACATTTCTAAAATAGCAATTATTAGTAAGAGATGAAACAATTTCAGCTACCTTCATGGTCAAGGATACCGAGAAATCTAATGAATTAACAGGAGAGATGACTAACCCCTAACCCTTAATGTGCCCACTCAGTGCTTCCCTTACCACATTAGGAAATAGGGCTACTCAAGCCTCCCCACATGTTTGCAACAGAACTCAGCCATATACCTTCCTCCTTCCAGTGTGTGGTGGAATCTATTCGGAATTCCACTAAGTCTGAGGAAAAACCCTAGCACCCAGATGGGGCCAGTGTCCTCAGCTTCAGGTAGTCTTTTCTGGATTAGATAAAGAAGTATTTGAGATAAAAATGGACGAGAGTACAACCTTATAAATTCTGAAAAGTTGGGAGAGGACTAACTGTTTAGGAACTGGAGTCTATGCTAGAGCTTGTATGTAGCCAAACCTGATGAGGAGTGAGGGTCTGAGTGACTGACTTGAATAATAAGTCAAGTGATGGATTGACATGGAGAATCTGGTTCTATAAGCAGGAGATCAACTTTTTCATAAGCTCCTCAACATTGAGGTACTAATTTGGTAAACACAAATACGTTACAGGAATCACTCTAAGTTTGCGCCCACTCTCCCTAGACACCATGATGGCATAGTAAAAGTATGCCTCTGGTTTGTGGGGATGTTTTTGTACTTCTTGCTATATTATCTCTCTAAACATCTACTCTTTTGCGAAGCCTAACTGATGTTAACTTGTTAACTGATACTGGGACACTATTAGCAACACATTAATAACATTGAAGAGATATGAACTAATATTTATTAAATATTGAGGAGATTACTGACAGGTAGGTGGCACAATGGATAGAATGCCAGTCCTGGCATCAGGAAAACTCATCTTCCTGAGTTCAAATCTGATCTTAGAACTCTCTGGGCAAGTCACTTAACTCCCTTTTCTCCAGTTCCCTCATTTATAAAATGAGCTGGAGAAGAACATGGCAAACCACTCCGGCATCTTTGCCAAGAAAACCCAAATGGGATCACGAAGAGTCAGACATGACTAAAACAACAGAACAACAGTACAACACAGAGATAATGGGTAATTAATAGCTGTGAGAACACAGTAGAATGGGTGTTTCCACCAAAAACATTAGAAGGATTAAGTCCAATCCCTTAGGAGTATCCCTAGAATCCTAAGGGGGAGATGTAAACATCTCCTCTAGAAATCTGGACTTTCTATCTCCAGGTCTAGTGTTCTGGTCACTGTGCCAGTTAGCATCCAGAACATACAAGGGCTATACAAGTTAGACCCTTCTTCCACATGGTACTCCATCAATGAATAATGATAGCTAGCATTTATGTAGTGATTTAAGATTTGCAAAGTGTTTTACAAATATTATTTCTTTTTTTTCTCATAGTAACTGTGGGAAGTAAGTGCTATAATTATCTCCATTTTATAGATAAGAAATGTGTACACAAGGTTGTAGCTTGCCGAGGGTCACACAGTTAATAAGTGTCTGAGGCTGGATTTAAATTCAGTGCTTCCTGCCTCCAGGTCCAGGACTGTATCTGTTGTACCACTTAGCTGTATTTAAAGAGTATAATCACATCTCAGCTCGTTTTCTCTCCTCCCTTGAAAACATCCTGATTCCTTCAACTGATTTGTATCTGACATAGTGTTAAATTCCTTCTCTTTCCTAGTCACCATCCTCTGGCGTGTTCCATTTTGCCATATTTTTCATCAGCTTATTGTGCCCAGAATTAAATAAAATACTCTGAGTGTCATTTGACTGTACATAGTAGAGAAGTTCTATTATCTCCTGTGTTTTAAATGAAGGCATATAGCTTAAATTTGCATGAGAGAGAGGGGGGGGCAGTAGTGTGGTATCTTGGAATCAGGATGATGTAGGCTCATGTATTACTCATATAATTCTAGACAATCCATTTGCCCTCTCAGTGTCCCAGGTAACTCCACAAGACTATAAATCGCAGAGCAGCTGCCATCCAAGACAGGTGATATGAATGGATTCTCTCCATGTTGGGTGGTTTGGGCTAAAAATTCATGTTTTGCTTTTGATTTGTTGGGTAGAGCATAGAGGGAGACACTGGGTAATAGGAATGTTGCCAGGTTAAGAGATTGGGAGAGAGGGAAGTGAGATGTAAAGGTGGTTATCAGTATTCTAAGGACCCACCTCCACCCACTGTGAAAAGATAGAATATGCCTAGAGTTGAGGCAAGAGACAAGTTTGATTGTGCTAAACTTTCCCCTTTTGAAATAACTCATGAAGGTGGTGAAATGATTCTCTTCTGTCTCCCTCCCTCTATCCAAGAGGGAAGATATTGATTCACAACTTTTTCTGTTCTTTAAAGTTCATTTACACTTTGCATTTTAATTAGTGCCATGACTTGCTTAGATTAAAATTTTATTGATCATAATTGTTTTGGACTGAGAGAGAGTGAAAGGGAGAAGTGAGAGAGATATAAAAAGAGAGAAATAGAATGAAGGGAAGGAGTGAAGGGGGAAAGAGAGAGACAGAGAGACAGAGAGAGACAGAGACAGAGACAGAGAGAGAAAGAGAGATTGAAAGACAGAGACAGAGAGAAAGAGACAGAAAGATCAGGAAAGACAGAGAGGCAGATACAGAGAGACAGACACAGAGAGGTAAACAGAGAACAGTCTGAACTGTCATTATGAATTTTTTTTTTTTTTACTTTCTCTCTTCTTCACCTAAGCTGAGAGTTCAGGACCTTTAATGAGATAGAATCTTATTAATATTGATTTCCTGTTTTTATAAAGCCCCCAAAATAGGGCAAGCCTAGATCCTTGTCTTCCCCCCAGAAGCTAAAATCAACAGTGGCCCACTGGTGGTACATTTATTTACTCTTCTCTTCCACATACATGCAAAGGAATCTCTCTGTAGTGCTACAGCTAAAGGCAACAACTAGAGACTAGGCCCTGCCTGATGGGAGAAGGGTGATGGTGCTAAATAAGATTATTAATGATTAATTCCAAAAGTAGCAAAAAAAAAAGGAGCAGAAATAACTTGCCCTTTTCTGTAGCAGCTCAGTAGGTGAATCTATTTCCAACTTCACCCAAAGACATACTGCTAAGAAAGGATTTTCTCCACTTTGTTCACATTCCGAAAAAGAATCCTTGTTAGACTTCTAATGCTTCATTTATCACGGGCCTAGCTCATTACCTCTATGGTGTCCATGTTTTTGATGCCTGCTGAATGAATATACTCCAAAGTGTCCTGTCTATGCTTCTGATTTGCTATTTAATATCACCATTAACTGTGAGAAAACTGGAAGGCACTCTGCAAAAATGTTTTTAATTTTTTTTTAATCGTGAAAAAGAATGCTACTTTAAATTAAATTGAACAAACATGAAAACATTACCAAGAGAAGTAGTATCATTTTTATTTTATACCTTCAGGAAAACTAAGAAAATTTTAAACAGAACTTAACAGAAAAAATATCATGACTCCCACAAGGTAGAATTTTCATCACAATTTCTAGGCATGATTATTTTTACTGAGACAAATTATTTTAAACATTTTAATATTTATTGGTTTTTTATATTTTTTATACAAAAAGAAAGCTACACAGATAATTTAACCTCATATATGTAATGTCATAATTGTGTTTTTTACATGTTTATACTTGGAAAAACGATTTACTGCTGGTGTTCCTACTTCTGTTGAGAGGACCGGCATCCTTCTGGTCACCGAAATTCAAAGCCTCAGAGCTATATTGAGTTCTGCCTCCCACTCATCCTTCATCTGCTATCATTTGTAATTTATTTCAGCTTTGCCTTCATAATTCATCTCATATCTATCCCCTTCTAGAATCCATCCTGTTCATACCCGAGTTCAAACCTGCATTCCTCTCTTACTTAGATTAAATAGCTGACTCCAAATTGGTCTCCTTGCTTCCAGTCTCTCCTCTTCCATTTGGTCCTTTACACAATTGCCAAACAGATATTCCTAAAGCCGGTCTATGTCACTTTCTTCCTCTAGGAACTCCATTGGAGTTAACTACAATAAACTACAATGTTTTCTTCTCCTGATCCCTTCTTAATGCTCGTGTTTTGTGTCCATTGATTATCTCCAATTAGTGACTGTTCTGACTTTTCCTTTTATTCCCAGCACTTAGCACAGTGTTTGACCTATAGTAGGATTAATAAAGAGCTATTGATACAGTAGTATTAATAAATAGTTATCGAACAGAGGCTGGCTTTTGTTTAACTTTCAATTCCCTTCCCATCACATCACCTTCTAGCCTCCTATGCTCAGCTTGTTTTATAGAACTAGCTGAATTATTATTTAACATTCCAGTCAAACAGGCCAATTGTCATCCTTCCTATGTGACACACCAGTTCCCATCTCCATGTCTTTGAATGGTCTGTCTTCCCATAATCAGAATGCACTCTGACTCCATCTCTGCCTCATAGAATCTTTATCTTTAGGAATTGCCTTACACACTAGTTTCTTCAGGAAACCTTACCCTTACTGTTTTGTATCTCTATTGTGTTCATTTAATTGTGTGCACATAGGTTCATGTCATTTCCCTCCAATAACAACAGCAACAGCAATAATCAATAGCTGTCATTTATACAGTACCTACTATGTGCCTAGAACTGTGCCAAGTGCTTTACAAACATGATCTTGTTTGATCCTCACAAGAATCCTGCAAGGGAGATGCTATTATTATCCTCATCTTATTTTTTTTTTGAAGGGGGAAAGGTAAGGCAATTGGGGTTGAGTGACGTGCCCAAGGTCACACAGCTAGTTAAATGTCAATTATCTGAGGTTGAATTTGAACTCAGGTCCTCCTGATTTTAGGGTCGGTGTTCTATTCACTGTGCCACCTAGCTACTCTTCTTTACCTCATTTTATAGATGAGCAAACTGAAGCAATCAGAGTTCAAGTGACTTGCCTAAGATCACACAGCTAGTAAGTGCTGAAGGCAGGATTTGAGTTTAGGCCTTCCTGACTCCAGGCCTTATGCTCTATCCCAGGGGTGTGGAACCAGCAGCCTCAAGGCTACATGTGTCCCTCTAGGTCCTCAAGTGCAGCTTTTTTACTAAATCCAAACTTCACAGAACAAATCCCCTTAATGAAAGGATTTGTTCTTTGTTCTGTGAAACTTGGACCCAGTCAAAAGGCTACACTCAAGGATCTAAGGTCACAGGTGGCTTTAAGGTCTCAGGTTGCCCACCCCTGCTCTACACACTGCATTACCTAGCCACTCCTATATGACAGAATGTAAACTCCTTAAGGGCAGCACCAATTTTTTTTTTTTGCTTTTTGGAGGGCAATTGGGGTTAAGTGACTTGCCCAAGATCACATGGCTAGTTTTCTGTCAAGCGTCTGAGGTCGAGTTTGAACTCGGGTCCTCCTGACTCCAGGGCTGGTACTCTATTCACTATGCCACCTAGCCGCCCCATTTTTTTTTTCTTCATTCCTATCACAGGGCTTGTCATGTAGTAGGTGCTTATTTAATGCTTAATGAATTAATTTTGACCCTTAGCATAAAAAAACCTGTTTGGACATCTTAATTATAACTAAAAATAACAAACTCCTGGGGACTAGAGTTATTAATTATAGAAGAGTAATGAAGCTTAAGATACAAAAGACTTCAAGGGGGAAAAAAGACATTTCCATTTGCCTCACAATAGATGCATATTTATGCCAATGGGAAAACTTTTTCACATAGCTATCATAAGCCTAATGGAAACATTTTTATAAACATTTCACATACCTAGTTTATCTTCCCAACACATGTCTAAAGGAATCTTTTTGTGACACCTAAACACTGGCCCATGAGACATGCTCATGGAATGAATGAATCCTTGGGTATGACTCTTTTTTCCTTTGGCCTTCCAGAGGGTACATCAGCTTTTCCATTCACAGCAGATCAAAGTTAATGAATAACTACAGTTCATCTTTACTAAATATAAACCATCATACACACATGTATTGTTACAATTTGATCATCACTAGACTCTGTGTCATAAATGAACTTTATTTAGCAAACTCTTACCCTCCCAAATCTGAAATGGCTCCAAAGTTACTATACAGCAAAGCCCTGTCTCAGATTATCAAATAGCCTTTATACCACTTCTGTGGGAAGCTTACTGAATGTTGCTGGTTTAATAAATACCTTCTTAGAATTCCTATGATGCTTACTGTCTTACAAGCAAGTGGAACAAGCAGATATTTAGGATGAATAATTGATGTTTCATGATTTGAAGATTTCCAGGATAGCCTACTGTCCCAAACACTTGCCCATTCCAAGTGCTCCCTGTTTAGAACTTGCACTATAAGAGATTTGGTCCTTTGGGTTCCTCTTCAATGTGTTCTACTTCTCACTCTATCCCCCTTCCTTTAGTTTTCATTCTGAAACATGGCAACATGGGAGTATTAACTCTCTAAAGTGTGGGGAGAAGAGTGTAAAGAGGAAAGTGGGAGGAGGCATTGATAATATTTAAAAGCTACCTCACTTTGCATTGGATGGTCCTGTGTAACACAAATGAACATTTTATTATATCTTGTATAAGCAAGTGCATCTTCTGAAACAATGCCCTGAGCTCCTTGAGGGCAGAGATTCTGTCTTATTCCATGGTTCAGACCATAAAACTACTAGTAAGGACACATAAGAATCACTCAAAACATACTTTTGGTTGATTATACCTTGCACATGAGTTCCAACTCCTGTATTCCCCTACAGGGAGAAATAGCATGTTGACTTCAGTGCTAAATAGTTGTTGCTTATTATTCAGAACAGGATCCAGAGCAAATGAATGCTGTGGATCTTGGCAATTTCTCTTTCTCTAGACTACGGAACTTGCAATCTCTTTCCTACTCTTTTTTTTTTCCTTAACAAATAGAGGTCTGCAATGAAATTTGAAAGAGGTAAGATCAAATACACACACACACACACACACACATGTTGTTGTAGTCATTGTGCAATGAGTTTCTTGAATATGATTATTTTATAATAAGTTCATGAAGTGTCTTTGTATTCTTCATGTTCAGTGTTTCTTACAGCATAGAAATGATCCATTACATTCACATGACATAATTTGTTTAGCCATTTCCCAATAGATGAACATCTACTTTTCTACGAGAAAAAGGAGGGATGGACATGTAATATTTTGCTATGAGAAAAAAAACCCACCATCATAAGAATTTTGAGAAAGCTCTGTAGATTCTATTCTTCCACTTCCTATCATCTCATTCTTTTCACTCTCTACTGTCTGGCTTCTTACATCATCATTCAACTGAAACTGCTCTCTCAAGTCACCAGGCAGGTCTTAATTAACAAATCTAAAGGCCTTTTTCTCAATCTTCATCCTTCCTGACCTCTCCGAAAATTTCAATACTGTCTACTTCTCTATTCTCTTTGATACTCTCTTCTCTTTAGGTCTTCATGACACTATTCTATCCTGGTTCTCTTTCTACCTGATTGAGTGCCCCTTATCAATCTCCTTTGCTGGATCTTCATCCAGGTCATACTATTAACTATGGCAGTCCCATAGAGCTCTGTCCTGAACTCTCTTCTTTTCTCCCTCTATGCCATTTCCTTTGATAGCCTCATTAGTTCACACATATTCAATTATAATATCTAAATTGATTATTCTCAAGATATACTTATCCAGTCCTAACCTCTCTCATAATTTCTAGGTTTCCACCTCTGACAGTCTATTGGACATCTTGAACTAGATGCCCAGTAGACATCTTAAACTGAATATGTCAAAAACTGAATTCATCTTTCCCCCTAAGCCATCTCCTTCTCCTATCTTCCCTATTATGGTAGAAGGCATCACTATTCATCCAGCTACCCTGATGTAAAATCTTGGTGTTATCCTCAACTTTTCACACTCTCTCATTCCTCATATTCAATATTTTGTCATATCATAAATTTTATTTTCATAATATTCTCTGCTCTCTTTTGACACTGCCACCTACCTGGTGCATGCCCCCATCACTTCACACCTGGACTATTACAAAAGTAATAACCAATAGGTTGTTCTGCTTGCCACAAGTCTCTCCCTACTTTAGTCCATTCTCCACTCAGATGTCAAATTGATCTTCCTTTTAAAGTTCAGGTCTAACCATGCTGACCATATCATTTATGAAATAGGGATAATACCTTTCAACTCTAATTTTTTTTTCCTACCAAGGAAAACAACCTTTGGACACAATGCAAATAACTTATAAGCAGTTGAAATACACACACACAAATATTCATATACATACACGCACACACACATATGTAAAGATAGCAAGAGGGAATCTAGTTGTAATTGATGAATTCAAATAACTGGCTTCAAACTACATTAACTATATCCTGGGCCACTCATTGTGGCCAATGATATTTGAGTGACATTTCAAAAGTCTTAGAGAATGAGAGTACTTATTGACTGGAGAATGGTCAATCCGTCTTGATTTTTAAAAAGTGGAGGGAGTAGGGGTTGAATAAAGTAGTGGTATAAAACTGAAATAGAAATGCAAGCCACTGAACCATACATAAACATCCTTGCAAGCACATATTGACTTAGAAAACAATGTTAACTATATTTTATCATATTTTTATTTACTTTGTTAAATATTTTAAAACACATTTTTATCTGGTTCAAGTCACCTTTGGGGATACTGTGGGCTGCTATTTGATGCCTCTGGTGTAGGGCATACACACTATAAGTCCATGAACTTGACTTTATTTCTTTGAAAATTCTTATTCTAGAAAGGAAGTGGTGGTGACAAAGGGTTAGTATAGTTTTATGACAGATTATCCTTCTTTATTAAAAATACTTTAGGCCACACGGAAGAAGCAAATATGGTCATTGATAAATATTTCATTGATCAATTTAGAAGAATCTATTAAGTGTTTACTGTGTGTCAGGCATTGTAATAAGCACTAGGGCTGTAAAGAATATATATATATGTATATATATATACACACACATACACACATACATATATGTATATGTATACACATATATACATACACATATGTAGACACACATATATAAACACACATATATGAGAATACATATAGGGTGAACACTATTTAACCTTCATTTCCAAATATAGTATACCTGACCTCTTTCTAGTGAACCCAGCCTTATAAGAAAAATTAAAATAAAAATAAAAAACTTTACCAAATTTAAATAGCACATTAACATTAACTAATAGCATGCACATGCATTGTCTCCCACTTCCAAACAGTAATAGAAAGGTACGTTTTAAAATTTCTTCTCCAGGGCCAAGATTAGTCATGAAAACTATACGACATTTTTTTTTTTTGCTGTGGTCATTGTATACATTCTTTTTCCCTTTCCGCTTATTGAATTCAGCATCTATTTTAAAAAAATTTTCCCTTGTTTCTCTGAATTATTAATATATGCAATTTTTTACCTTGTAATAATTTTCCATTACATTCACATACCTCAATTTTTCTAATTATTCTTTAATAAATAGGCATCTACTTAATTTTTGCTCATTTACTACCTCAAAAAGTTATACTATGATTATTATATTATATACAAGGTTGTTCCTGTTGGAGTATATGTCTAGCAGTGGAATCAGAGTGCCTGGACACTTTAGTCTTTTGGGGGAGGGAGTAATTTAAAATTACAAGATGGTAGAGCAAAATCTTACCACCATAAACAGTGTATTAATGCTCCAGAATTTCTATCAACTTTCCAACATTGATGATTCTCATTTCTCTTCCCCACTGATATTCCCATTGATTTGATTTTCATTCCTTTTATTATTAGTGATTTGGAACAATCTTTCAGATGGTTTTTAATAACTCATAATTATTCTTTTGAGAACTACTCATTCATATCCTTTGGCCACACATCTTTTGGGTAATGATTCTTGGTCTTACATATTTGTGTTAGTGAACGCTGGATATCAGACATTTATTAGAAATACTTGGTGCAAAGATTTTTCCCCAGCTGAGTTTCCTTTGTTTTCATAGCTTCACTGATTTTGCTAATGGAAAAGTTTTTTAGTTGTGAAGTTTTGGAAAACTAAATCAAACCATTCATGCAGAAATGATGGAGTGCTATGGGCTAGACAAGTATCCCAAAAGTAGGAGCCAAAGACACATGGGGTAAGGGGGGTGGCAATCTGAATCCAAGGAATAAGTGAGCAGCCAATCAAAATGTTTGAAGATGGATTATATCTTACCTTTGCAAGCCTTCAGTTATGATTGTGTCCAACACAATCATATTTTAGGAAGGATATTAATAAGCTAGAAGGTACTTCAAAGGACTGTAAAGAGAATTTTAAAGGCCTTGAGTTATACCATGTGATAGTCAATGGAAGGAACCAAGATATCCAATTTGGGGGAAAAGAAGATTTGGTGTGATATATTATAGTGCTGTTTAAGTATCTGAATGGTTATCATGCAAAAGAGAAATTAAAACTTGTATTATTTAATGTCAGAAACAAGGAATGAATGAAAGGTGCAAAGAAGCATACTTAGGCTTGATATGAGAAAAAAAAATAAAACTTCCTAACAATTTGAGCTATCCAACAGTGATCCGTCTTGGTAATTACTAGGTTTCCCATTCTTGGAGGACTTCATGTAGAGACTAGACTACTGGGCATCAAGTAGATTATAAGGAGAGATTCCTTTTCAGTTATAAGTTGGCCTAGATGACTGCTGGGGTCCCAACCAAACTGTCCAATTCTCTGATTACGTGAGAAGACATTAATGAGAACATATGGGATTAGAGAATTTGTTGGGTAGGTCATGTAGGGTGCAAGATACTGGAGAAGATTGGCAGTCAGCTGGTTATATATTTTCTATAGTGTTTGTGGAATGACATGGTTGAGAGTAAAAGAAGATGCAAAGGTATAGAAAACTGTGATCTATATTAGTGAGGGGTGGGTACCCACTGACAATCCAATAATGCTAAATTCAAATATTTCAATGATAATTAACTACATAAAATTTAAAATAGACGACATTTGAACCTGCAGGTGACAATGATGATTATACTTTCAGATTCCATAGTGAAATCCACAGAAATACTATACTTCAAGTCTATTACTTTGGGCAATAAAGGGGGAAGTCTTGAAGTACCTCTTTTCTTTGGGCTAAAGAAAAGGGGAAATTATATTCCAAGTGCATAAAAACATTCTGAAGGGTGACTTTTGACTTTTCTTCTCATCAAAAATCTATGATAATATACATCACTGTGGTGTAGACATTTTTGTGAGGAAGTATGGGGTGGAACAAAATTCTCTGTCCAAAAATCACTGGCAACTTTATTTGTCCTATTTTTTACCCCTTAGAAATAACCACTTCTTTCCCTTACCACAAAGGCTTCCTCACAACTTCATCTACTTCCTTCACTAGGAGACTATTAAGACTTCATTAGTTGGTCTGGTGTTAGTGGAAACCTTTCAAAGAATGATTCAGTCTACTGTTTGGAAACTTGGAATAAGAAGTCAATACATTTTTCTCAGCTCTTATAAATGAAATGTGGCTGACCAAGAAGCTACCACACTGGAAATCAGAAGTAAGTCACTAAAATTGATCTGAAACCCTCTAGATAAAATGACTCATATAAATAACCCTTCACATATGTGACATCATTTGATCCTTACAACAATCCTATGAGGTAAGCATTATTATATCCCCCATTTTACAGATGAGGAGACTAATGTTGAGAGAGACTAAGTGATCTTCTCAGTTTCACACCACTAGTAAATGTCTGAGGCAGGATTTGAACCCATACTTTCCTGACTCTAAGAACTCTACCCCATCATTCTGCCTCTCATTCATATTCCTCATTGTTATTTTCTTTCTAGATCAGATTACATTTCGAGGAATACAACATTTTTTGCCCAGTATTTCATACTCGAGTTTAATTTCAATTTGAGCAAGTCCAATGTACATTTTAAGGCAAGGAGGTAAAAAGCCAACATATTGATAAATAGTATTAAAATAAATAATTCTGGAAAGACTATCTAAGGCAATCCTCATTCTGAGGAAGGTCCTCACTTTGATCTTTGATTTCATGTTCTTTTTATAAAGTTAGAAGTAGATGGATAGATAGACAGATATAGACATAAGAAACCACACGTGTATATATGTACACATGTACTATATGCATATGTGTATATATGTGCATGTGTGTTGAAAACAACAAAAAGGAAGAAAATCCACACATATGCCAAAATATTTACAGATGTACTTTTATAATAGTACACAACCAGAAACAAGGCAGATACCTGTTGATTAGAATATGAGCAAATAGATTTTAGCGCATAACTGTAATAGAACACTCCTCTTCTGAAAGAACCAAGGGATAGGAACAATCTAGAGAGGAACAATCTTCTATGGGAAGACATTTGGCTTGATACAAATAAGTAAGCAGTACCAAGATAATACACGATTGCAGCAAAGAGACTGACACCATGTCAACAGAAATGACAGCAACAACAAAAGCCTGAATGTTGTATAAATGTAATGACTAAGCATGGAATTGAAGAGAAGATGAGAAAATGGACCTCTTCCTCCTTGGCGTAAGTGAGGGGATTTGGGTGCGGGACGTTGGATATGATGTCAGACTCATTTGGTGTTGCTTAGTTTTGTTCAGCAGCTTTCCTTTTATTAAATTATAGACTCTTTCTGGATAGGTTAGTACAAGGTCTATAGTTTGATAAATGAAGATTATATAAAAGAAAAAGACAGGTGTACATTTTTTAAAAATAATAAAAGGACATCACTGAAAGATAGCTTACCAAGATCTTCTTGAATTCAAACTAAATATGGGGCCTTCTCTCAGAATCCTTTGCCATCTTTATGTTTTCACTTCAGATTATTCACTGTCTTCTGACTTGTGGGAGAAAAAAAATGGCTTTCGGGTTTGCTGGACCTTATTCAAAACCTAAAAGCATCGTCCAAAATGTACTTTTTCCTATTCTGAAGTGGTTCATGCTCTGTAACAAGAAGCGCATGACCCTTGGTTAGAAGAGAACAAACATCCTTAACAGCATGGATTGCTTCCAAGTTTAAACATCAAAATGTGTTTTCTCCCCAACCTGCAAAACCCACAAGATCCTTTCCGAATATTTTTCCACCTAGTCCCCAGGTGATAAGATTAAATGTGATAAACAAAATGAAAATCAACTTCTGGCAAAGGCTATCCAAGGTGATCCCTTGCTTTGAGAAAACTTCCTCACCTGGACATTTGGTCTCTTGTTCTGGCAGCTGGGTTAGCTTTTTTTTTTTTAAACTTGATTCTTTGTTTTGCAAAGGATATCACAATGTAGCTGGGATATCTAAGCCTCCCAGAAAGACATTCTTTCAGAAATACTTCACATTCTTGGTAGTGGAAGAGCAGATAATGAATAAGGAACTTTTTTACTTTTTTGTACCTTTCATGTTAAGCCCTCAGGATTCCAACATTCCTGTGAATGAAATCTTCTTCATAGGTACAGATAGGACAAGGGAAGCAAAGTGGCTAGCTCCAAAGTCACACTATCTGATGTCTCGTTATAATCTTTTTTTCTAAGGTTAATCTAAAAATATTACAACAATGTAGGTTTGATATTGACAATACTTTTTTTGGTCTTTGACCTCTATTTTAAAAAAAATCTTTTAGAAAACCTTGATAACACATAAAGTAAAGGACTAGAGTTGGTAAGATTGAATAAAGTACCAATTGAGCTAGTTTTGATGATATCTGGCATGCTCTTGAAAGGAGACCTTTCATAACCTGTGTGTTATGGGAATAAGATACCAGTCTATGAACATGCATTCAAGGCAAACACATGAATCCTGACCCCCCTCAGCCTGCAACTGGCTAATTTCCTTACACATTTTCTCTTACCAGGTTCAAAGGCAATCTAGCAAGTATGATATGGAAAGTAAGATAAGGAAAAACTTACAAATTACAAAAATTACAAAACCTCTCAAAACAGCTTGGTTTCTACTCTAACGTAATGCCAAGGAAATCTCTTTTCCCAAGGGCCATCTTCTCTTCTTTCAATTCCCAACCACAAATGTGTAGACTTAGACAAAAAGTACTGTTAATGGTCATGTGATTTATTAACATTCTCAAATAATAAATAAATGTAGATAAACAGTTAAATGATTTATAGGGAACTGCAGTGAAGTCTCACTGCCAGAGTCACCCTTGTACTCCGAGCAAGCACGGAAAAGAAAATCTATTGACTGAACTTTGCTGTCAACAGTTGTTACCAGCTGTCACAACTGCTGGTTTGGTTTGCTCTCATGTCTAGTCCACTCCTCAGCCAATGTCTGTCTTTTTTCTTCTACTCTTCTTTAATTATGTTTCAAAACTTAGCTGAAAGCCTCTTCCTCAAGACCACTGGAATTCCAAAATGAAGTGAGTTTTCTTCAGAAAAGATAGAGCTCTTCTCTGAATGTCTAGCAACAGGCTTTTTGATCCTCTCAGAAGTCCTCCAAAGTGTCTATGATCCTATTCTAACAAGTGCAACAGTTGCTGAGACTGGGGTACTACATTCTCTCCTTTCCCACTAAGGGATCCTTCTTATCTCTATGCAAATAGTGATCAGGTTCCTGGGGAGCACCAGCCACCAAAAATAAGATTTGCAATAATTTTCTCATATCCTTAATTGTTTATTATTCCCACACTGTCTCCCTTCCCCTTACTTCATACCTGGGAGGGAAAATTACTTAAATAATAGTTTTTCTCACATCTAGGGTCTTAACAAATTGATTAGCAGAAAGCAAATCAATGTACAATGTGAATCAAGTATGGGGCAAGTACTTATATCTCACATACAAAGGAAATGTATAACACAGATGGATCTCACAATAACTTATTAACAGACTTAAAACAGCAAGCAGTAATAATTGCTCTTATACTTTCTAATGAGATTGAGACTTAAAAACATCAAAAGATAAAAAAATTTGATGGGTCTGTGAATAGTCATGTTAAATTTCACCTTAGTTTTGCACTGTCCAAGTAGATGCCTTCAGGTCTGTGCCTTCTGACAAGGTGGGCTAGGTCTTATGCTTATCTCTGATTGTTATCTATCTTTTCTAAAGCTACCAGTCAGTTTGAACCATTGGACCCAGGACCTTCAGACTTCCCACAAGGTGGCCCCCAAATTGGACATGTCTATTGCAGGACTGCTCCTTCATCACCCATGACAAATATAGAGACATACAGCAAAAGAGGAAGTCAGAGTTTTGAGATTCAGTCTCAGGCTCACGGAAGCTAAGACATATGATTTAGGTGTTATGTGGCAAGGATGAAGTGAGGAGAATATCTCAAGGAGGGGTTCTCTAATAGTCCTGACATCTTTATAGACATAAAGAGAAGAGAGTGACTAAGGGTGAATCATTTCCTATTAAATATTCACTGAGTTAATGACTCTTTATGTCAGTAGTCAATAAATGAATTAATTCATCATCTCAAAATGTAAGCCTTTCAGTGCTAAATTACACATATCCCTGAAGCTCCCCACAAATTTTCAAGGGATTTCTAGTGCACACTCCTAGGCTTGGCCCTATAGGTCCATTCCATGAAGTATTCCTGGGTTGCAACTTCCATTATAATCCCTTTTTCCCAACCAAAGTTTTAGAATCGATATTTGTGATGGTAAACAAATTTGAAGATCTTCCTTGTCCCTTAATAGGTCTTGGGAATTTGAAGATCTTCCCTATCCTTTAATGGGCCTCACTTTGGAGCCCAACAAGAGAAGCTTACTTAGAGGAGGCTTGTTTCTCAGGAAGGCACACCTTTTGTTAGTTTGTTATTAGGCAGTGAGTCATGAAGGTTGTGGTGTCTTCTGACACTGGAGAAGGAGATTATTTATGTGTGTGTGTGCGTGTGTATATATATATATATATATATGTGAAATTTTGCTTTTGGGTTGACTCTTGGGAAGAGTTGTGTGATTTGGCCAGATGAGACTCTGGGCAGCCCATTGGATCTTCTGGCTTTGAAAATCCAGATGTTGGTGCTTCTCTTTCTGGTAACTAACTGTATGTATCTAATGGTCAGACCACTAGAAGCCCTGTCTGAATTGTGTTATTTTCTCTGTCTTTATTTTTTGTTTGCTTGTAATTTCTGTTTGTATTTTCTGAAATTCAGGGTGCTGAATTTTTCCCCTGAACTAAGTGAATGAGATATATGTGTGTGTGTGTGTGTGTGTGTGTGTGTGTGTGTGTGTGTGTGTTTGATTAAAGTGAGATTGTTAACCCATTTTGAGTTGCTTTCCTTTAGAAAAGCAGATCAAAGAACCTGTGCTAGCAGCCATCCTGGGTATGCTAGGGTGCTTGCTGTTACAATATCTAAAGTCTGTGCAATCTCAGGTCTCAGCTGCCTGAAGGTAAACTTTAGTTGTGTATTTTTTCCATCATTTGTATCAGTTAAGATGTCAGAATGTCTATAATACCCACTAATGACTCTATTGGATGTGAATCATAGGGAAGAAGAAAATGATTAACCCTTTAGACTGGACTATTAAGTTTCTTCAGAACAGCGACTAGGCCATTAAGTCAGAGATTTGGAGCTATAAAAAGTCTTAGAAGTTGAGCTTCCTTATTCATTGCATGGAGGAGGAAACTGAGACTAAGGCAGAAAAAGTAGTTTGCCCAAGGTCACAGAAGCAAAGAGTAAGTGGCAGAATCAAGAGTCAAAACCAGCTTTTATGTCTCCAAATCTTTTTCTCTTTTCATTGTACCATGAAACCTTTTTGTATATTTTATGCTTTGCTCATAGCTCATAGTCCCCAATACAGCCTTGAACACAGCAAATTATTAAATGAGTGTTGATTAGTAATGTGATATGACATTAATACCATATCTGGCAAGATGATCCCTGGAACCAAGCAGGAGGTAGCTTTTGTTCCCACCACCAAGGAAGCCAAATCTCCTTCCAAAAGGCACCAATGAAGAAATGATATGGATATTGAAGTGAATGTCAGGTGTGGTTCTCAGCCTTACAGTTCTATTTTAGATAGGATAGTAAAGAGGAACTCCTGAGGCAACTTGAGATCCTTGTTTGGACTAGGACAAAATAGATCAAAAACAAAATAAGTCATTTTAATGCTCTCTCTGGACAAGCTTAGGCAGGAATGATAGATACACAGTGAAACACACTGGCATTGTACGGAGCAGGGCCATTTGCTGCTACTTTTTGACTTTTCCTAATTTAAAAAAAACTCACTTCAACTGTGCCCCAAACAGGTAAAATCAGATACTTAAGTGAGTGTCAGGGGAAAGGTAGGAATATTAAAGGAAAAAAAAAACTGTGACTATTGGGGGGAAGGCTATTAAAAGGACCGAAATGGAATATTCATTTACTTGCATCTTCCCAAAAAAAAAAACCCAGTGGATTTAGCATATGTTCTCATTGAATGGTATGTGCCATTTTACCATCAGATGTTTAAACCACAGGCACATTTTTAAAATTTCAAATGCATTTTGCAGATATCAAGTATGAGTCTGATTTAGAATAACCAAAGAATGGGAGATACTACTCCAAATAATTCCAGAGGCAGAGTTGCTAAGGATTGTATCTCAAGAGAAGCAGAAACCTATATTTCTATCCTGTCATTTTGACAGACCTGCCATCGGATCACAAAATAAATGTATACTAGACAAGCTGCCTGAAATCTAGCTGCCGCATTGGATCTGTACCAGCTGAATTGAGTATTTTGGGGGTAGAGGAACAGGATTAGATCTGTGACTTTATTAGTTTACCAGGTCCCACAATAGAGTTGTCCCTCTACTGATGCATTATCAAAAACTCTTTCATAATTTATAGTCTTACATAATGTCTGGAGGCACAAGGAAGGAAAATAATTTGTGTGAACAGTTACTGTGGCAGAACTTGAATTCGGATCTCTGTGATTTCAGTGGGGAACCATGAATTTGCTATCTCACATTGCCTTTCTTTCTAAATACCATTTTAAAATTGTCTGGCAGTCCTTTATCATTTCTCCATTTGACAATTGCATCCACCATGCATTTATTAAGTTCCTACTATGTGCAAAACCATATACTATATAAGAGGGGTTCATACACAAAAATGCAACAATCCTGGCACTCAATGAATTTACATTACACTTGGGGTGGAGACTATATATACAGATGAATGAATACAAAGTCTACTTTGTATTTGATTAAAGAAAAGAAAATGAAAAATAATTTTGGGTGTGGGGAGAGAGAACTAACTGGGAAAATAATAAGAAAAGAAATCTTTTAAGTGGTTCATTCTGGATAGAGCCTTGAAATGAGCTAGAAATTCTAAGAAGCAAGGATGATTGAGTTTGAAAGACATGAAGACACAATTCACAGCTGAGTATCAGTGCTTAATGGTACTTGCAACTATTATATCACAAAAGAAATAAATGCCAAAGTCAAATAGCTGTTATAGCACACTTTATTACAAGTCCTACCTAATCTGTATTGAGGCTGCATTGAAAAGAGGCATCCAGGAAAGGAAAGAATTCCTTCCAAAGCCCTTTGCACAGTAAAGTTATTCATCCTCTAGTCCTTTTTTCTCTGCTGGTTCAGGCATTTTTTTTTCTTATAAGCCAAGCTGGAAACATGCAGAAGAATACTACTAAAATTCCTTCCAGGCAGGGAAAGTTAGTTTCATTTTTCAGCTCCTGATTCCATGATTATACTGTAGGAAACAACCACAAACACAAATGAATTCATGAAATGTTACAAATAATAATTGGTGTTAAAATTCATAGATGTCAATTCTAGAGAAGGTGCTGAAGTTCATGAACTACACTGGTAGAGGGGTTTTCCTCATCAGAGAGGAATACAATGCCTTATACAAGTGTAATCACAGTCCAGTTGCTATTCCACTATCCCAGGTTTTCTTAAACTTTTTACACTAATGACTCCTTTGGCGCTTCTTAAACTATGGGTCATCACCCCATCCTACTTCCTAAGGTTTAGAGCAAGGGTGGGGAACCTGCAGCCTCAAGAGCACATGTAGCCTTATAGGTCCTTGGGTATAGCCTTTTGACTGAAATTGATGTACAGAATAAATCCTTTTATTAAGGAGATTTGTTCTGTGAAGTTTGGGTTTGGTCAAAGGGCCACATTTGAGGCCACAGGTTCCCAACTTACGGTCAGAATATGCTTATGTGCATGAGGAGAGGGGCCACTTTTCCTATTGATACTACAGATTCTTGGAGAGGAATTACATAAAACTATTTCACATGCCTTTGAGGCCTACACCAATTGTTATTTTAGTGTGACAAAATATTTGGGACATGCAGGCAAGTCATAGACAAGGTTTCTATATTAGTGCACTCTGACCATGAACCAAAGAACATCCTGAACATCTCAGAAGAATCATAACTGCAGATGGTCTAAAGGGCAGTGGAAAGATGTATAGGAAATATCAGCAGACACATACATGTTAACCATCATGGTTTTGGTTTGAGAAGTGGCATACAAGACAACTTGGAGAACTTACATTGCGTGCTGATGAAAGCTACACTGTGAACTAAGCCTGTAGCTGTGCCATTTTAAAGGAACCAGAAGAAGTACTCTAGCATATTGGAAGCCAGACATAAAGAGATAAATAAGAATCATGGAATGAGAAATAAAGAAACCAGAGTCCTTGTGGGTAGAGAGTGTTTTGTCTGTTTTTGTCTTTCTATCCTTTTGTCTTATTCATAGAAGATATTTAATAAATGTTAAATTAGATTATTGTTGAGTTAGATTAATCATAGAATCATAACTAAAGAGGTCAGCTTGCCCTCCCTTGTTTATATGAGACCTAGAGATTTTAAGTGCCTTGCTTCAAGGTTTTTAGGCATTATATTCCAGGGAAAAAGTTTGAACCCAGGTTCTCTAACTCCAAATTCAGTATACTTTCCAATGTGCCATGCTGATGTGTGGTAATCTAGACACAAAGGTAATCTAGACACTATGTCAAGGAAATCCCATTTTTTAGCATAATTATAAGGGCTCAAATATATACATGCTTGTAGTTCATGAGAGACTGCCTGGTGTAGTGACTAGAATAAGGGTCAAAGTCAGGAAGGCTTGGATTGAAATACTGCCTTTGTTATATACTCTCTGTGTGACCCTTCACAAATCACTTAACCTCCGTGCTCTAGGCAACTTTCTCTAAAACTATACATTACAGCAAAGGAGCTGGCTTGCATTGGTAGAGTGAGTTTCTTCCCCTAGGGGCTCCACTGAAATTATTAGCCCGGATCCCCTTGCAGCTCATAAAACATTTAACATGTGACATCACAATTGAGTCTTACAATGATCCTGTGAGTTAGACAGAATTTTACAGAGCAGGAAACTGGCTCAGAGAAAGTTGATTATTGGGGATAGCTAAGTGGCATGGTGTATAGAGGGTCAGTTCTGGAGTCAGGAGGACCTGAGTTCAAATTTGGCCTCATTTACTTACTACCCATGTGACCCTCGGCAATTCACTTAACCCTGGTTGTCTCCAAAAGAAAAAGGAAGAAAGAAAGAACAAAAGAAAGAAAGAAAGAAAGAAAAGAAGGAAGGAAGGAAGGAAGGAAGGAAGGAAGAAAGAAAGAAAGAAAGAAAGAAAGAAAGAAAGAAAGAATGGAGGGAGGGAGGAAGGAAGGAAGGAAAGAAGGTAAGAAGGAAGGAAAGAAGGAAGGAAGGAAGGAATAAAAAAAATAAAAAAACAAGTAACTTGTTTGACTTTCAAGAGCACATGGTGAATGACACAGCCCCAGTTTGCCCTTAGACCTTCTGATTCTAAATATAGAATTCCCAACTGTAACACACACCTCCTGCATTTTGCCCACTGGTAGCATCATTACTTAATTTATTCAGACTATATTTACAACAGAAAATAATCATCACAGCTGAATTATTTATTCAGTCATAACTATGGCTAAAAGGAATGGCTATGGGGTAGTTTCTTGGGTTGGATGTACATAGAGGACTCACTAGAAAAGCATTCCAGATATATATTAGGATATTTAAAGAAAGAATATTCATTGAATAAAGTAATGTGAGAAAAGTGGCAGATGCATATGAATTGATTGATTATGGGATCCTGGGAACTGTATGAATGAATGAGTGAACCAGAAAAAGGATAAATAAGTTATTTCTAAATTCTAAAACTGGAAGGGAAATGAACAAGGATAATACTTTAATTGAAAAAAGCTTTCTCTCAATCCTCCCTTGCCTTGCCATTGAGTGATACCCAATACAATGTAAGTTCCTTGAAGGCAGGGACTGTTTCATTTTTTTTCCCTTTGTATTCCCTGTACCACACAGAGCTTAGAAGACAGTGGGTATTTTAGAAAACGCTTGACAAATTACTGTCATCTTATAAGCAGTGCTTGCAGTGAGCAGAGTCAGAAAGACCTATGAGTATATTCTGTCTCTGACAGATGCTATACTTTCATCCTGCACTTTTGACTGAGACTGGCCAGAAGAGAAATATTTGTGGTACCTACCTCCCAGCACTTTTCTGGGCATCCATGGAGATGATGCACCAAAATAATTTTCTACCCTTTAAATTGCTCTATTAGCTGTATTCTAATATGAACATTTGTCATTTCTTCTGAACATCTTTGCTGCAGCCAATTCTCTCTCACTTAGCACAATCTGAGCAATATTCTCTGTTCCATGCCATCCATCACAGGAATTTCTCCCAGAGGCCTATCATATCTCAATAACTTCCTTTGCTGGAAAGGAAATCCCACACCTTTCCTGCTGCAGATTGAGCATTAACTTTTCTCCCTTGCTACCTACAGTACAAGCCTTTTTCTCTTCTGATAAAAGAAATGCTGGGAATCCAGGATTTTGGGAAGAAGAGGTGGCTGCACATACATCCTCATTTTAAAGAGTATTTAAACCAGATGAAGAACAGAAGGTGGCAAGTACAGTGTTTAGTGTCCTCAGATAAGAAGTGACCACCCAAAGCTAGAAATTTCTTAAATCATTTAGATTGAAATAAAAATATAAATTAATCCAATCTGGTTTTAAAGATGCCTTACTAGTACATTTTGTCTCAGGCGAATTATGACAGGAGGAAAGTAGAAATGCCACATGATATGTGGTTAATTCAGCTCTACAAATTAATACTCCTCAGAGCATTTCTATATTTACTTGATAGGAGGGTAGTAGAAATCTTGGGAAACAGGGTCTTACATTTGGAAAAATGTGATCTCCTGTCCCTTTGATTCTAAAGGCTTAGATTGTCAGGGTAAAAGGATTAGATGTGTCCTGTCATGTTTTAGGCAGAGGTTGGGGGTAGTGGGGCAAAACAGGAGCTCTCTGGGATAGCCTGTGAGGGCACTAGAGTCTTTAGAAGACAACCATGTCAAATTATCTAAATTTTTTCTAAACTAGAGCCACAGAACTTCCACAAATACCACCAGATTTCAGAGACAAGCTGGGTTGGAGATCTCTGCATGAGCACTGGCTAATGTATAGATGAGACTAGAATGAGGGCATGGCATGTTCCAGAGATTTTCTCTAGAGTCAATTCTTTGGCAAAAAAAAAAAAAAAGATAATCAGCAATATGGGAATCCCAAGGTGAGCCACTTTTTTGATGTCTGAATTTATTTTACTTTCAGAAATGCTTTGTGCCATACATTCTTTTTTTTTCTGTAGTGTATGTTGTATAACATACATAATAATGTTTTTTGTTTAGGTAAAAACTATAATAGATAGTCCAACTACGAGCTTCTATGATTCTGTAAGCAGTCAAGTTCTTTAGGAGGAGAAATGAAAGTAATAATCTTTGGAATCTAGAAAGGAAAAGGTTTTTTTTTTTCTCATTTAGGTATCACTGGAATAAATTCAAATGAATTCATTGTGCAAATCATGTTTCTAACATTTACTACTTGAATGACTTTGTTCAAGTCACCTAACTTTTCTGACTGCTTAGCTTCTTAATCTGTAAAATGAGGTGATTAGACAAGATGGCACCATATCTATAGTCCTATGACCCCATCAATTGCAAAATTCTTCTTGAAAGGCTTGAAGCCCAAGTAGAGGACTCATCAGAGAGAGGTGGGATTTGAGAACAAACCTAGGGTAGCTTCTGCAAAAGCTGGGGGGTAAGGTGGGAATTCACCATAGGATAAAGTTTGGGGACTTAATTTCTAGATGAATTAAGACATTGAACAGCCATGCCCAATTGAATCTATCTCAACTAGAAAACCTAATATTATCTCAGCTCACATTTGATTAGTTTGACTAACTGAGAAAGCAAGAAAGATCTTTTCCATCTGTATGATTCTGTGACTTTGTATGCTTTGTTCAGCACCTAACTGAATATTTGAACATGAAATTAACAACAAAGCTAACTTATTTTCAGTTGAAATTATGATTAGTATTATTTCTAAAAATGCTAGTCACTATTTACCTCATTTGTAAAATGAGAGGATTGGCCTGGATGACCTTTAAGGTCCCTTCTATCATTCAGTCTATAATCTTAAAACCCTATATAATACTACAACATATGATAAAGCCATGCTAACTGCTTGAAATCAAATGAACTCACAAGTAAGTTAGATAAATTATTGGATTCATTTCACTCAAAATAAATCCACCTTTGGAACAGTAAAATTGTCTTATATCCAGTATAAGAATTATATTAAATAATATCCCATATAATAGGACATATAGTATAGAATGGAATATGTAGTATAGAAAGGAAAGAATGAACTGGAAACAGACAAAAATCATGCTGTATGCTTGGTTCACTATTTAGGAAAGCTATCATCACAGAAAATTGACTTTCTCAATTTCTGATTGGGTTGAGTTTGGATAAGAATTTATCTATAATATTACATTCAACATATATAGATTGAGCATTGAGATGTATCGAGCACTATGCTATGGGGATACAGAAAAGAGTAATGACTACACAGTATAGAATTAATATTTACTTCCCACAAAACAGCTAGATTTTGAAGTGCAAAGTTCCTTATAGGACAAAGAATCCAAACCCCTCATTTTGTAGATGAGGAAACTGAGTTCAAGGGAAATAAATGACTTACTCAAAGTCATACAGGCAGTCAGTAGTAGAGCTGGAATCTGAACTCATTTCCTTTGAATTCAAAGTCAATGTTCTTTTCACTGTTTCATGTTTCTATCTGATAGAAACCTGCATACATGTATGTCTCCTATATTCCAGAATTTTTAAAAGCTTTTTTTTATAAAGTCTAGTTACAGTGAAATAAAAAAAATTATAAAATACTACAGATTTCACTATCACATGAGGCACATTGCACACCACCTATAAAAAATAAGCAAACCACATATAGCATTTACAATGACCCAATAAGAGGATTTTATTATTCCAAAAGTGGATTTATTTTGGATGAAATAAATCCAACAATTTATCTAAAAGGCTCTTTTACTTTCAAGTCCATTTGATTTCAAGCAGTTACTATGGCTATATCATAAGTCATAGGATTATAGATTGAGTTAGAAAAGACTTTAAAAGCCATGCAGTCCAACCCTTTCATTTTACAGATGAGGAGCTGAGGCCAAGAGAAGGGGAAGGGGCGCCTGTCAGAGCATGACCTTCGTTTTCAGATCTAGTGAACTAATAGAACAGCCTCACTTCAAGGGAGAGAGAGCCTCCTCCTTACAAATGTCTGTTTGAAAATATTCTTGTGGCAGTCAAAGTAAAAAAAAAACAACTTTAAAAGAAATGGCCCTGCACTATAGAAACAAACTCATATTGAACAGATGTGTGATTCAAATATAACATGTACGTCTGTTAAATTCAAGATGTGGCACAGTCAGATTTCATGCTATCCCAGGAGTAAGACACATTTTGGTGTGTGTATACACCCCAAATGTATGTATATGTATGTATATGTGTATAGATACACATTATATGTATATATGTATGTATACATGTATATATATGTATGCATGTATACATATATATGTATATATATGTATGCACATTATATATATATGTATATGTATATATTGATTCTCTCTTCTCTCCTTTCTTTTTTCCTTCCTTCCTTTCCTCCCTTCATTCCCTCCCTCCTTTCTTTACTTCTTCCTTTCTTTCACATTCAAAACTGCTTCTCTTCCCACTGAGCCCTTCTTTCTCACATACACAATAGAAGTGGTCATATGGTCATGCCATAAAAAGTGCTCCTGAAATGGCAAAACATATATATGAGTCAGTGACTGAGCAGGTTTTTCTTTTTACCATCTGACATCACCTTTCTCAATGAACATGCCAGAGTTGTATATATTATACTTCAATCCATAGGCAACTAAGAAAGAAGAAAAAAGAGGAGAAGGTAATGAAGAAGAGGAGGAAGAGGAGAAGTAGAAGCAGGAGAAGAAGGGGAGAAGGGGAGAAAGGGAGAAGGAGAGAGAGAGAGGAAGAGAGACAGAGAGATTTTCTACAAGTTGAAAAGTTGAAATGAGGTAGTGTCTGAGCAAATCTAATGCTGAATGGTGACAAAGTATGTTGAACATTCACACTGGCATACTGCCATTGCATTACTTCAATCTGTCTCCTCAATGACACTTCCTGATTTCCCAAGAAGTCACTTAGGTGTTTTAAGGTGAAGGGCCAGTGAAGCAATCTGTGCCCTGTACCCCAACCCTCATTACTGCAGTTGTACAGCATCTCAAGTCTGAACCCACATCATTTGTGCTCTTGCCTCCCTAAGCTCTACTGTTAGATTGAATACTTTGAGAAGTGTGTACCTTAAATCAGTCAAATGGCAACATAGTGGTTTGTTCTCTTGAATACCTGGGCAGATAAATGAAGTTTGAAATTCCTACAGGATTTCTTTCCTGATAGTTTTTATTACTCTCTATATACTTTGCATTCATTCCTGTGATATCCCATAGTAGAACATAATCTCCTGGAGGGAAGAAGCTGTTTCATTGTTTTTCCTTTGTATCTCCCTCCTCCGACCCACCCCCACTCCCTGTACCTAGCACAATACATGACACATACTATATTTCATTAGTGTTTGTTGAATGAAAGACTGACAATCAGAAGTAGCCGCCTTTATATCAACTGTGAAAAATACAGTGTTGACATATGAAAGTTGGCTTTGCTTTTCCATGGGCTTCTCATAATTTCGCTAATTACAAATAAACCAATGCTCAGAAACTTATAAAACACACAATAGAATATACATACTTTATGACAATGAACATGCCAGAGTTGTATATGTTTTACTTCAGCCCATAGGCAACTAAGAAAGAAGAAAAAAGAGAAGGTAATGAGGAAGAAGAGGAGGAGGAGGAAGAGGAGAAGTAGAAGCAGAAGCAGAAGCAGGAGAAAGGGAGGAGAGAGAGAGAGAGAGAGAGAGAGAGAGAGAGAGAGAGAGAGAGAGAGAGAGAGAGAGAGAGAGAGAGAGAGAGAATATGTATAATATGTCATGTTCATATAGGCTTGAATTTTCTTGGCATCTTGCATTCTTAGAGTTGCCTTGAGCAGCAAAAGTTTGAGTGTCTTGCCCAGAGTCACACTTTTAGTATGTGGCAATGGCAAATCTTGAACCCAGGCCTTCCTGGCCCCAAGGGCAGCTCTCCACCTTGCCTTGCTGCCTCTCATGTAGCAAATGATGTAATTTAATGTAATGTCTTCTTTTAGTTCAATATAATACCGTCTTGTTTACTGAAGCTCTTATATATGGTTGGTAAAACTATATTCAATGTATAATTTGTTTAAGAAGGCAGGAATATTACACATTTTTAGTTGCTTCAGATCTAAGTGTTTTGGTGTTTGGAGGGAGCAGCTTCAGCTATCTGGAAAAATTGCTGATGTGGAGAAGCCCATTCCCTGATCATGCTGGTATAAGGAGCTCTTGTTGCTGGATTAATGAAACTAGCATATTGACTGAGATGCCATTCCTTGGTAACCATGGAGTCTTTTGAACATAGTGGCCTTGTAAAGGAATTTGCAGTCTCCCTTCAAATGATGGCTTTAATAAGTACCTATTTGAACTGTACACAGTCAGTATTTTTCTCTACCTTCATAATTCTGATACTTGAAACACATTGATTGTTCAGTCAGCCTCAGAAACTCTTGGACCTCAGAGCTAACAGCCCTTCTTGTCTGCAGACACCTGCTCTGGTGAGTGAAGAGGGAATGTGTAGTTATAATATTAAAGAGTCCAAATTATATTATTTGGAAATATTTATGGTCTGATTTTAAGCCATTAAGTCTTATTAAAATGTAGAATTTATGACTCATATATAAAATGACAATGGAATCACTAACAGAGTAATATAAACCCCCATTAAATCAAGACTCAACAACAACGAAATTGAGGCATGAAAGTAGGAAAAGAATTAAGCTCCTGTAAACTTTTTAGTTTTTTTTATTCATTTTTAAAACTCAGCTGGTAACAATGATTCTATTCATTGGTAATAATAATACCTTACTTTTAGAGTTTATACATTTTTACATAGATTAGCTCAACTGACCCTCACATCAACCCTGTGTGGTAGGTAGGCAGGACCTGTATTATTATTTCCATTTTATAGATGTGAAAATTGAGGCTCAGATAAGTGAATTGACATATAACATTTTTATAGGAAATGCAGGGGAAAGAATGAGGGATTTGGCATCAGAAGATCTGCTTTTCAATCTTGGCTCTGTTACTTATTTCAGCTCCTGGATCAGTTTTCTCATCTGTAGAATGAAGGGTAGGTTGTACTAGAAGACCTGTAGAGACCTTTCAAACTCTAAATCTTGTGGTCATAAATGACAGAACTGATATTTTATTCCAGATAGTCAGATTTCAAGTACACATGCTGTTTCCATGGAATAGAATATTTGACCTGGTGAGAACCTTAAAGGTTATCTGCTCTGACACCCTACCTGCTGTTTGAATTGTTTCTATGACACTATTGAGAAGCAGTGATTCAGAATCACAGAATTATGGTATTTGAAAGTTGGAAGGTACCTCAGAGGCTAACAAATCCAATACATACTCTCAAAAAGAATCCCTATTCTCACATACCAGGTCATCTATACCCTGAAAGAATAATCAGGGAAACCTACAATATTCCAAGTAACTTGGACACTTTTTCCCCCTGGTATTGATCCTAAATATGTTTCTTTTTAACGTACACTCATAGCTCTTGGTTCTGCCTTTCAAGGACAAACAGAACAAGACTAATCCCAAGTTTGGCCATCATCAGATCTACATTTGGGATCTCCTCCACCTTTCATGGGAATGTAGGCTTTTACTTCCAGGCCCCTGACCTCTCATAGGTAAGCTCTCACCTTCACTTGACTGGAACCAAGCCCCCAAGAAACTTTCTGGACATCCCTAAACCATGCCACAATGCCTCATCACATTCTTCTCTTGTGCCCACTCCTCTTTTCAACTATGCTTCCTCTATATGCGTTGTCTTCTCCTATTTAAATATAATTTCCCTCGGGGGCAGGGGCTATTTTGTTTTCGTATTTGTATCCCCAGTATTTAGCACACAGCAAGCCCCAAAATAATTTTTCTCATGCATTCATTTATCCTTCCACAAAACAATCATTCATACACTCGACAAGAGCTATAATGTCCCAGACCACCATACTCCCATTCTTCTCTCTTCCATTTCTGCTTCCTTCCACTTATTCTTATACAGCATAGGCCTAAGGTCCTTCACTATCTCTGAGTCGTCTGCTCAAACATTTTCAATCACAAGGTACTTACTAATCTTTCTGGTCAGAAAGTTTTTCCTTGTATTAAGTCCAGTCTCTGTCAAAAAGCATTTATTAAGCAGGCATTGTGCTAAGTTCTGGGAATAAAAAGGAAGGTGAAAATAACAAAAACAGATTCCTTGCTTTCAAGGAGTTCACAGTCTAGAGACAACGGGCAAAAAAACTATATACAAACAAGATATATACAAAATAAATTGAAAATAATATGCAGAGGGAAGGTATTAGCATTAAGGGGGATCAGAAAATGTTTCTTGCAGAGGTGGGATATTCACTGGGATTTCAAGGATGCCAGGGAACCTAGGAGTTGCAGGCGAGGGAGAGAATTTTAAGAATGTGTCCAGCAAATTAAAATGATCAGAATTAGGAGATGGGGTGTCTTATGTGAAGAACTGCAGAAAGTCACTGTCACGAGACAGAGTAGAGTATGGAGTGGGGGAAAGGTAAGGTATAAGACAGAGGTGAGGTTATGAAGGGTTTTGAATGCCTAAGAGAGGATTTTATATTTGATCCTGGAAATTATAGGCAACCACTAAAGTTTATTGAATTGAAAGAGGCAACACGTTCTGCATTTTAGGAAGATCAATTTGACAGCTGAGTGGAAGTAAGGAGAAACTTTAGGAACTGAGACCAACTAACTGGCTATTACAATGATTTAGACCTAACATAATGAGGGTCCACACCACAATGGTGTCAGCATCAAAAGAGAGAAAGGGGCACAGATAAGATATGCTATTATGGTAGAATGTCTAGGATCTGACAACAGGTTGAAAAAGAGGAGTCATGGCGAAAGAGAGTTAGGATTCCAGGATCATGTCTAGGTTGTGAGTCTGGATGATTGCGAAGATGCTGAAATCTAGTTCCTTCTAACTGTCACTCACTGGTCCTAGTTCTACTTACTGAAGTTGGGCACAATTAGTCTAATCCTAACTCCATATGACAGCTCTTCCAATATTTAAAAGAATGGATCATTTCTTTCCTATATATTTTTTTCTCTCTTCGTTAAACCACCCTCATTCTTTCAACTAACCCTTATATAAGTCATGGTTTCCAGTCATCTTACTATTCTAGTTGTCCTCCTCTGGACTACTAGTATTTGGTCAATGTCCCTTGTAAAATGTTATGCCCAGAACTAGATGGAATGATCTACATGTGGTCTGACAGGCAAAGAGTATAATGGGATCATCATTTCCTTTGTTCTAGAGCAGTGGGTCTCAACCTTCCTAATGCTGCTACCCTTTAATCTGCATGTGGGCAGACTCAGATAGGATAGAGGAGATGGATAGAGGAGCGGTGTCTCAGTTCCTAAGACCATTGGAAATGTGTCGCGACCCACAGGTTGAGAGAACTGCTGTTCTAGAGCATTTGCCAGTGGCTACAATCCATTGAACTTAGCTAGCGCTCTCTCTCTCTCTCTCTCTCTGTATACGTATATATGTAAACATACACATTCTTACAACAGATGGGATAAAATTAAGCTTTTGGGCCATCTTCTAAATATGTTTTAACCTAAATTGGTCAGTATATAAACTGTCACTTGTAGAAAAAAAAAATCTATGATAATGTAACCCTTTTGTTCTGGACACAAAAGGTCAATGGATGGAAAAAGTCTTGGACTTAGATGAGAAAAAAATCCAGATTCATTACTTAGCTGTCTGCTTGCAGACAAATGTCACAACCTCTCTAAGTCTCAGGTTTTTTGTTGTTGTTTTTTTAATCTCTGAAACGGGCATTTAGGTGGTAGAGTGAATACAGTTTTGGAGTTGAAGTTGGAAAGAGAAGTTAAAATCCTACTTCAGATGCTTACTAGTTTTGTGACCGTGGGCATTTGCCCACTTAAACACTGTGCCTCAGTTTACTCCCTTCCAACTTTAAACCTATTGTCTCATGATTTCTCAAAACCGTTGTTGAGAGAAAAGTACTTTGTAACCTATAAAGGGGTCTGTAATTATGAGTTGCTATCTTTGAAACTCCCTTTCCTCAAATCCTTTCACGTTGTCACTTCTTTTCCAATGACACATAGAAAATGGGGCTGTGTGTTTTAGATGGAAGGGGCACAAAGATTGCTGTTACATTTCTTATTCTTTCCATTCATCCATTATTTTTGAGGGCTGATACTATAATCATCTTGAGTACAGGAAATATTCTTCATGTCAATAACAATAAATATGTATTGAACATAAATTCTGATGGGGATATAAACAAGTTATTGGCATAGGAGAAGGAAAAGGTTTCAGATGGAGAAAGGAAGGAGAAGGAGAATGGAAGAAAGAGAAGGAAGAGAAAAATAGAGGAGGAGGAAGAGAAGAAGAAGTAGGAATAGGAAGCAGAGTAAAAGGAAGTGAAAGGAAAGGAGAGGAGGAGGAAGAAAAGGAGAAAGAAGAAGAAATGAAATTATCAAGTGAATTTGTAGGATTATGGACTTGTAAAAACTAGAATTAATCTGTAAGGGGAAATTTGGGAGGACTTGAAGTGAAACTGATGAATGATGAGAAAGATTTGAGCTAAAGTAGGAAAAAGAGGACTCAAATAGAAGGATTTGAAGAAGAAAAAAAAGAAGGGAAATGGAGGCATGTGATATAGTGGAAAGTATGCTGGATTTGAAGCCAGAGGAGTAGGGGTAGGATCGGGTCTCTCCTCTGTGACTGGGCAAATCACTGGCCTTCTCTAGTCTCAGTTTGCTTCTCTCGGAAAATGAATAGGTTGGAATAAATAGGTTCTTATTCCTTTTGCAGCTCTAAATCCATTCACTTCAAGTTAGTAAGCATGAGATAATATAATAATGTATTATATATAATGTATTTTATGTATATATAGTTATTTATAATATGATCATAAAAGTACATTAGCAAAGTCTCTCTAAATATATATATGCATATATATGTGTATATATATTTGTATGTATGTATATGTGTGTGTATGTATATATATAAATATATATATATATGTATATACAATGTATGTGTGTGTGTGTGTGTAGAGAGCGAGAGAGTGAGAGCGAGAGAGAGTGAGAGAGAGAGAGAGAGAGAGCAAGGGAGAGAGAGAGAGAGCAAGGGAGAGAGAGAGAGAGCAATACCAGCTAGGGAGATCAGGAAAGGCTTCCTGTAGGAAATAACAGCGAGGAGCCTAAGATCCACATCAATGCAAAAACATTACACACATACACACATACATATTTATATGTGTATATGTAGGTAGTGTTTTATTTTCAACTGCTTTTCTTAATTTATGTAAATACAACCTATGCCATCTGTTCATTTTTATATTTAAAAAAATACAGTTCATACACAATCTGTACACTCTTCTATCCCATCCTTGCCCATACATACGCATGTAAAGCAAAACGACAGAAAAGTAAAAAATTCAGTCAACTAAGCAAATGTTTTGTCATGGTAACCTACGAGTCATTTTGCTTTCATTTTGTTTTTTCTTTATTTTATTCAATTAACCAGAGACTGTAACCTAAATTAGGTGCCTCTCTAGTCTCAGGCTTCTTGTCTGATGATTCAAATGAAGGTGACAATCAATTTTCAGAGATAGACACCTCCTTCCTACTCTCCTCAACATACACATACACACAACCCATTGAAAAACAACAGGAGACAACCAGAATATTGACCTAAGATGGGCTTAAGGTGGGCTTAAGTTACTGAGCTACTGACTCCCTTGGGGTGACTGGTTTCTTTGCCTTGTACCACTGAATGTGTAGCATAATGGAGAGAGTACTGGACTTGGAGATTGAGAGACCTGAAATCTTAACCTCTCTCGCTCCTTCTTAGCTGTGTGATCACGATCACGGCTGAGTCATTTTGCCTCACTTAGCCTCAGCTTCCTCATCTGTAAAATGGGGATGATGAAAACATCTACTTCACAGGGCCATTGTGTGGATCAAATAAGACAATATATGTAAAGGAATTTGCAGGCCTTAAAACGCCATGTAAATGTTAGCTACTATTATGACTGTCATTTAATACTTGAACTGGAGCTAGGGGCAGGACCTCCCTAGCGGCAAATAAAGGATGTGAGGAATGTATCTATCTAGACACTGAGAGGGGAAATTACAAGTACGCTTAAAACCCTGGGCTGGCTTGCCAGCTTTCTTCCTAGGCCCTCAGAATTCCAAGAGTGAGACAGAAACAGCTGCAAAATCCAGATAAATAGCACCTGGGAGACGCCCTAATGATAATAAGCCATGCAGCCAGAGACTTAACTCATCAGTGCTAACCCTGGGTTTTCAGAATAGATTCCCATTGTTTAATCAACATAATTTCAAGTAGTCACAGAAAAGCATAATTACTACAAGACTAATCTTCCAAACATCTCTCAGCAGGTTGCCTCTCTGAACGGCAGTATTTGTCACTTTTAAATTTCAGCTTGCAAACACCAACTTTTGCAGGGCTAAAGAAACAGCGAGAGTAAGTGTAAATGTTCAGGTTTATTGGACACCTAGGCCTCCAGGGGCTGAGGATTAATGGGGCTGCATTGCTTTGCATCAGGATACCGCTCCACCCTTCCCAAAAGGAAACAGTTGGTTTCAATAACTTAAATGTCTCCACATTTTTAAAAGATTATTTACCTATTAGCCTTAAGTCATTATGGCAGGAATTTCATACTGTTATCTCCTGATCTATTACAGTTTTATATATACATACCTGTAAATTATGGAAAAAGACCACTGGGACTGAGAGAATTAACCTTAGAATAGTTTTCAAATTTTATAAAAAAATCAAACTTTTAAGGCCAGCTAGGTGGCACAGTGAATAGAGCACTGGCCCTGGAGTCAGGAGAATCTGAGTTCAAATTTGGCCTCAGACACTTAACACTACCCGTGTGACCTTGGGCAAGTCACTTACCCCCAATTGCCCTGCCTTCCCCCCTCCAAAAAAGCAAAAAAAAAAAGAAAGAAAGAAAGAAAGAAAGAAAGAAAGAAAGAAATCAAACTTTTGGACCTGACTTTTGCGACAGCATAATTGGACCTGAATAATGAAATAATAAATCTGTTTGACGTAAATCTGTCCTATAATTACCTAATATTGAACAACTAGGCTTGATAGCCTCTGGGATTCCTTTCACCTTGATATCTGTGATTCTTTGATCTTGAGTTAAAAATTAGGCATTGGAGGTATTTAAAGGGATGGCTGCTCACTTTGCCAGATACAATTGCTCCTTGATTGACTTCAAGCCTTTCTTTGCAAGTTGTATCCTGCTTTTATATGGGCAAGTCCCAGGTCTGTGTTTCTATGATTTCACAGAGTATTCCTGTATGAGAGCAGCTCTTCCCCAACACAGCTGCCTCCATTATGAGACTGCAATTCTTTCCCTAATTCTCAGGTGATATACTCTTGTCTAACTGGTGAGTTTTAGCCATTGCCAAATTCTCTTGCCCAACCTTCTACTTCAATGTAATGTAAATGTACATTACTGTACATTACTGTAGTCTTCAGTTAAAAGAATTTTAAATATTAGACACTAGTGGCATGAATTAAATTACAGACCCCTGTTCCACCAGGGAAAGGTTTGTAGGAAACCTGCTTCTCTAGATCTCAAGCTGTTTATTTTGCTTCTCTGGGTTTGGAGGAAGCAGGAGAATGTCACTTTTCTAAGTACTGGACACCATGCTTCTCTCAATGAAGTCTAAGATCTCCTCTTTTTGGACTCCTATGTCACATTAAAATTTCAGTGTATTAAAATCCCCAGATTATTTTTCCCCTTTAGATCAACCAAATGAAAAGGGCTGCTTTCATTCACTCATTCATCTCTTCATTCATCCACGTATGTGTCTGAACACATGCTTTCATTAGTGTAGGGAACTCTTCCTATAAATGCAAAAAAGTAATTTTTCTGCAGTTTATAGTCTCAGAAACTTGTGTAGGGACACTAAAAGGTTAAATGGGCTGTCTTACTAGAGTTACTGACCTGATGTTTGGACTTGAATCTTTCTGACTCAGAGGCTGATCCTTTATTCATTAAATCACACTGCACCTTTTCATTTTGTGAATGGACTATTATTTCAAGGGGCATTGTTTCATGATGAAGATGCTTATGGTTTTTTATTCATATGGTGTTGGCAACGATCAGTGCTCCTACAAATACAAAAGGAGGAAAAGGATGTTCTTGGGAGCAGGAGGGGTTTCACTGCTAGAGTAGCTGCTCCTGTCGTGGGTAACTACAGAAGCAGCAACAGGAGAAGCAGTGACTTACAGAGGCAAAGAACAATGGAACAGATCCCCTTCAAAAGTAGGCAGTTTCTTGAAATCAAAACAAAGTTTTAATGTATCTATTCAAGTTTGAGGGCACAATGGATAGAGTGCCAGATCTGAAATTAGGAAAATTCGTCTTCTTGAGTTCAAATCTGGCCTCAGACATTTACTAGCTATGTGATTCTGGGCAAGTCACTTTACCCCGTTTGCCTCAGTTTCCTCATCTGTAAAATGAGCTGGAGAAGAAAATGGCAAACCACTCCACTATCTTTGCCAAGAAAACCCCAGATGAGGCACAAAGAGTCAAACAAGACTGAATAACAAATTCAAGTTTGTTCTTTCCACTGCAAAGATCTCCTTGTTGCTCTGAAAAACTTAGCCACCTTTCCAAGTATGCTACACAGTTATAGCTAAGAAAGGACTTTTGTGTTGTCAGAGGGAGTCCTGGGGAGTGGGAGTTAGCAATGGGGAGTAAGTAGAAGAGAAGTCAGGCATGTGCTGCTACTATGAAAGCAAACATTCTACAAATGAAACCTTTTCCTGCTCTACTAAGAGCCTCTGTTGTATATAGATAGATTAGAGAGCGAGAGAGAGAGAAAGAGAGAGAGACAGAGACAGAGAGACAGAGAGACAGAGAGAGACAGAGAGAGACAGAGAGAGGCAGAGAGAGAGAGAGAGGCAGAGAGAGAGAAAGAGACAGAGAGAGAGAGACAGAGAGAGACAGAGACAGAGAGAGAGAGAGATGATAGAGAGATGATAGAGAGATCTAACTATGATGAGAGAGATTTCATTTAATTCTTTCTCTTTATTGCCCAAAAGGAAAAAGACAAGGGCAAATAATACTTGATACGAATAACTTACCCCTTCCTTTTGAACAAAAGCAGTTATCACCCACATCATCTTCGGCCAGGGTGCTGTAAGGATGTTTTGATGTGACATGCTCCAAAAAGAGAGACAGTATGATACCATGAATGAAAGACTGGTCTTATCATCAGGGATGCTTGTGTTCAAGAATCTGACAAATATTGGCTGTGTGACTCTGGCTAAACAAATCACTCACTTTTTCCAGACAATTATCTAAGAATATCAGTTGTTGATCTAGTAAAGGAGGTTTCCTGTACTAAATAAATCACAAGTCTCTTCATTGCTCTTCTCTGCCAAAAAGGTAACAAATAGGTTTATTCAGGTAATTCCTCAGACTGAGCATTCTTCCTTCTAGTGATAATTAGAAGGAATTAAATTAATCTCCCATGTCATAGTTATTTTAAAAATTCCATGGAGAATGCATCAGAGAGGTGAGAGCCTTAGAGTCAATTGAGAATCCATTGCAACAGTCTAGGTGAGACATGATGATGAACTGAAACAGTGGTGTCGGAATAAGTGGAGAGAAATTGATGGATGGGAGAGGTGTTATAGAGCTGAAAAGGTGTTAGCACAAGCAAGGTACAATTTGTTGTTTTCTTTTTGGAGTTCAGTTTCCCAGGCTGAAGGCTAAATTGTGAACATCTGAAGGATGAATCTCTTTTGAACTCTGATAATTCGCAGCTGTGCTGAGTCATGTAGGTTTTAGGCCTAGTAGCTCTGAGCCAATCAGAGGCTGAGCTTTTATTCTGGGAAGTTGGCATTTTGCTTTGTGGGCTCACTGATGAGAAGTATCTTTTGATTTCTTGGTGGAGATTCTGAGTAGTCATATGTTCAGAGCCCCTTGACTGCTTAGATGTCTGTGCTCCCTCCATCCAGTGATATATGTGAAATATATAGCAACATTGCTTGACTTGGACATTTGGAGCCCTGTCGGTTAATCTTTGTGCTAATTTCTCAGCCTTTTTTTTCTCTGATATTCAGTGTACTGAACTTTCCCCTGAACAAGTGAATAATTGAAAGTAGGATTGTTAACCCCTTTTGGAGCAGTCTTTCTTTAAAAGCAGATCAAAGAACCTGTGCTAGTAGGCCATCCTTGGAGTGCTAGGGTGCTTGCTGTTATACAGGCATTGGGAACTAATTGGATATAGGGCTGAGGGAGAGATAATAATTGAAGTGGATTAAGGTTGCAAACCTTAGTGCCTTGAAGTGTAGCGGTACCCTCAGTGGAAACAGCAGATAAATAACTTGGCTTGCATCTATTAAAAGTACATAGATCTGGAATGGAACTTAGAGATCATCCAGTTTAATTCCATTTTATATATAAGGAAACTGAGACCTAGAAAGCCAAAGTGAATTGATGGTAGTTTCTTGGGTAATACTCATTGGAAGAAGTATTTAATCTATGGTCATAGCTCTAGACTGGGAGCCCTCGGGAGTCATCTCCTCTACATGGCTAATATAGAAATGCTTTGCCGGACTTCACAGGTGTAATTGATATCATATTGCTTGTCTTCTCAGTGGATGATGGAGAGGCTAGAGAGAAGGAGAGAATTTGGAACTCAGAATCTTAAAAATGAATGTTAAATAAGTATAATTCCATGTAAAAAGAAAACAATGAAACTCTAAGGGGATAGGGAAGGGGAAGAGGATAAGGGAGGGATCTCTAGAGGGGAGAGTCAGTGAATAGGTCAAAGGGGGGGTATAGAAGAGTGTTTAAATTTATGGGAATGGGAGGATAAGGGAAGGATCATTGTGGGGAAGGGTAGGCTAAATAATAAGAGGTCAAAATAGTGTAGAAGTAAAGTAGAGGAGTTAGGAAGGATAGTAAATAAGAGGTATGTACCAACAAAAACAAAGATCAGGAGTAGAATTTGTTAGGGAAAATAGTGCTTGTGAATGTATGTATGTGTACATATGCATGTAGATATTTGTATATAAATATATTCATACTTAATTGTAGCCTTCTGTGGGAAGGGGGAGACAGAAAAAGGGGGAAAAGAACAAAGTAAAAAAAAGTGTATAACCAAAAACAAAAGAAAACTTACAAAGAAGCAAAGACAGCTCTCAACCCAATACATGATATTTATTGTATAGTTCTTCCTTGAAATGGAAATTGATTGCTGTATATTTTGAGTCCTCTCTTACATCCTGCTATGCACATGGTAATGCTTTTACCCCCCTTTTTTAATTTTGTATTTGTTTGTTTCTTTTTCTTTTCTTATTGTGTATTTAAGTTTTAGTAATGAAACTTTTGAGAAAAAAAATAAATTAAAAAGAAAATAAAAAATGAAATCATCTAGTCCAACCTCATTTTACAAAGAAGAAAACTGAAGAAGAAAGATTTAATGATTCGTTCAGTTCCTCAGGTAGTAAATGGCAGAGCTGGTATTCCAACTTAAGTCTTACAACTCCAAATGTAGTCCTTATTCCACTGAGTCACGTCGCCTCCTTCTTATATGAGATCCAGTCCCTTTGTCAGTAAACCTCTGAACGATCATCATGAGTATATTTTATTTGGGGTATGCTGCTAAATGTTTAACAATTAATGCTCTAAAAATGTATTTTAAGAACAACTTTGAGTGACTAAGTCATTTTGACTATTAAAATACCCAAATTAACTACAAAGGCCTATGAAGGAAGATGCTACCTGCCTCCAGAGAAGGAATTGATAAATAGAAGTATGTATAGATTATCACACAGACATACACACACACACACACACACACATACACACACACACACACACACACATTTAATTTTAGCCTTGGGGAGAAAAGAAAAAAAGAGAAAGTTATATGATTACTTCATCATTTATTTAAAAGGAATAGCAAGTTGTACATAATAGAATTGCAGTTTCATGTGCAATCAACCTTTTTTTATTCTACCATGTTATGGAAATGCTTGTTTTATTTAATAAATCAAAAATAAAATAAATTCAAAAATTTTAAATGTAGGCACAACAGACTTTTAAGTTCAATCTGCCTTATTAACGTTTTTGCCATTACCTTTCAAAGTCTAGACAACTAACATAGCAATAAATCAAGCCTGAATTTGTAACATTTGCCAGTTTCTGAGATATAAATATTCACAGTATAAAAACTAGCTTTAACAAACTCATTTGAGCTGGTTTCAGAACACTTCTGATTGTATCTAATTTACAAAAATTATTTTAGGAAACGAGTCTTATTTTAAACTTGTTCTTTTCCCAGCAAATATGTCTAAGGCATGCCTTGTTATCTTACTTTACTTTGGGCTACCTTCTAGGAACAAGAGAAGGTAGATTCCTTGTGGGAGGGTACTGCATAACAATAATAGATCATATTTATGGGACATTTTAAGGTTTATAATGCTCTTTCCTCAATACAATAGCCTTGAGATAGAAATTATTGAATTCATTTAACAAACAAAGAAACTTCAGCAGGTAGGTTAAGTGCTATCCACTGTCAGAGCTGGGACTCAAACTTGGGCCTATCTAATGCTAATTCTAAGAGATCTTTCCACTGCACCATTTGGACTATCTCATAGATGCTATACAGCTGAAGCAAATGTTTTAAAACAAAAGTAGAATTGGTTTCCAGATTAAGACAATGTTGCCCACAGCTGTTCTTGCTCTGTGCCAATATTTGCTGTACTGTTGTGAAGGCAGGCTTAGAGGAGAAGTCTTTTACTGAATAGCTTTCTAAAAAGTATTCCCTTAATCCCTTAATCCTTTTATGAGTGTACATTACTCCAGAATGATGAACTCAGATATGTACAAGGATGAGGAAATTGAGGGACTGAAACTGTATGGAGCCCAATAGTTTAAAATTAGGTCAGTCCTTCCAGCAGTGTTCCTTTGGGTGAAATAGAAGTCGAGGGAGATGAGCCATCAATGATTGCCTTTTTTCACCTGTGGAGTGGGTGGCCCCTACTCATAACAAAAGACCAAGGAGCTTCCATAATGTAGAATCAGAAAGGTTTGAAATACCCAAAGTCCAATGCAAAGAAACATTGGTGCTCATAAGAGAGTAGAGCAAGACAGTTTTATTTAGGGAAAATACTCAAAATGGAGCTCAGAGAGAATGACAGAAATAGATCAGGTTCACTAACTGGGGCCCATGTGGACTAGGCACCCAACTAAGTGCTTGAGGGAATGGGGTACCATTTACTTACACCAGTAGTCTGGTCTCTTTTTATAAGGTTTTTATTTTGGTCTAGCAGGACCAGGCAGTGGGGAAAGTGAGCACTGGTGTTCATTCATGCTAGCGAGTGGATGAAAGTCTCATGGAGAATTGTCACTAGTTGATATTCAAAATCCTCTCTGGTAGAAAAAGGGCTTTGGGTCATTATTGCTGGTCTTGGCTTCTTCATTTAGCAGACCAGGAAGGCTACTCTACTTGTATCAATATCCTTTTATATTTCCATTGGCCCATCAATATTTTTGCAGGGTTTACATACTAACTCCTTCATACTTTATCAACAATACAATTCAACAGTAATTGCTTAATATGTACCTACTCTGTTCAAGCCATGAGAATTAATGGCCAGAGACAGAGACAGAAAGAGAAACAAAACAAATTTTCCTTAAATACCTTACATTCTACTTGGAGGTGGGTGGGAGAAGGAATAGGATACATAGATGCATATACATACATATATACACGTATATTTATATATGATATATAAATACATATACATACACATGTGCATATATACATACACATGCAATATACATATATACATGTGTGTTGGTATGTATATGTATATATTGTATATACAAAGAGAGATGGAGAGAGAGAGAGAGAAAGAGAAAGAGAGAGAGAGTGTAAAGGAGGGAAAGAACAATAACAAGCTGGAGATGAGTTCTGGTCTCACTGATGAGTTAGCACCTAAGTTGAGCCTCAAAAAACAAGGATTCTGATGTGGGGATGATGAGGTTCTGCATCCCATGAATTGGTACTTAATACATGAGCAAGGATGAATGGACTTTAGGGAACAACTCGTAGTCCAATTTAGCTTGGGTGGAGTTTTCAAAGAAGAGTGGTAAGAAGGAAGGCCAGAAAAGGAGGTAGGCATTATATTAGAGAGGGTATTAAATGATGGGGAGAGGAGGTTGTATTAGAAATAATGGGAAAACAATTAGGCTTTGAGAGCAGCAAGGTGACATGGTTAAAACTGAGGCTACAGATTGTTTTGGCAACACTGTGGAAGCTAGATTGAAGAAGAGGGTGAGTAGACGCGTGAAGACCAGGTAGCAGGTTATTCAAGTAGTCTAGGTTGAGAGGAGATAAAGGTGTAAACTAGAGTGAAGGTTGTATGAGAAGATAGGAAGGGATACATGTGAGAGAGATAGAATCAATAAGACATGGGGAATTATTGGATATGGGGAGGGAGGAGAGAGAAGAGGTTAAAAACCTGCAAGATGAGAAGAATCATGACACCCTTAACAGAAACAGGGAAGTTAAGAGGAAGACTAGATATAGAGTGTGAAAGATAGGCAATTCTCTTTTGTTTTTATCAAGTCTGAATCATCTTAAGCCTACTGTTTGCCTTTCCATGAATCTACCAAAGAAGATTCCACTGCAGGCTTTTATCTGGTCCTTTTCATTTTCAAGTGCACCAGTACAAACTTAATCTCTCTATATATTACCTTTAATCCTTACTACATAACTGACCCACCTTCTTTTCCAGTCAGATATACCTTTCATGTCCTGCGATACTTTATATGCACTAATTGTTCCTAGGGACACACTTTAGGTTATTTCTACCCATCATGCATTTTTCAATTATATTTTGAGTTATTTGCAATGTTTCCATTCTTTTTTTTCCAGAAATTGTAGTCTTTCAGGATTTTATTAATCAAAAGAATATTGGTGTTAGAGAAATTACCATTTGCAATAAAGAGAAATTTACGATCATTTAAAGCACTGATGTTTTCCAAATGTGAGCCAGACTTTGTGGTTGTGTTTTGAATATCCATTTACTAACTATAAGGAGGAAGGATTAAAAAGTGGAGGGGTTGGAACAGGGAGAGCAAATAGGAGATTCTTGTAATAGTCTTGATAAAAGATAATGATCATCTGAAAGAGAATGTTTGTACTAAGACTGTAGTTATGTGGAAGAAATATTGTGGATGCAGAAGAGACAAGTTATTGGCTATTGTAGGGTGAGTGGGAGTGAAGAGATGAGTATTATTGAGTCTGAATACATGAGTAAATGAAAGCATGGTAGTGACATAAATAGGGAAGAGGAAATGAGATCTTATGGACAGAAATATAGCTCTGTTTTGGTCATGTTGAGTTTGAAATGGTGTAGATGCTAACAGGCAATTGGTGATGTTGGTACATTGGTGTATCAAGTATTTGAGCAAGTAGTTGTGAAACAAGATATTGTATGAAATGTTGTAATATTCTTATTAATCTATATTTGAAGTATGAGAGGCCAGCTTTGGAGCCAAGAAGATATATATTCAAGCCTTGCCTCTGACGCAGACTAACTATGTAACCATGAGCAAGTCGCTAAATCACCCAGCGATCCAGGCAACTCTCCAAGATTACATATTATAGAAAAAGTGGTTAAACTGCATCTTTGAAGAGAGATTCCATACCAGGAGTGACCACAAGCAAATAAAATGATAAGGTGTGACTAATAAAATTTGGTCATTAAACACAGACAAATATTTATCTATACATATGAACATACATACATTATAGTTGTATGTCCATGTATGTATATACATACATACATACATATACACATACATATATATTCTTTAAAGAACTTCAAAAATTGCTTCCCAATGATAATTTTAAAAGTAAACTATTTTTGTCAATGACTTTATGTCATCTTAAAATAACAATTAAATTAGAATAGTTGTGTACAAGGGCAGACAAGATCTAAATAATTGTTCTGAAGAAACCACTATATATTTAGTGGTTCAGAACTGTTGGTATTGAATATATTTCTAAATAAGATAATGGGCAGTTACACATGGATAAAACATAAGGTATTAACTTCAAAAGTGTGTATAATTATGGCTTTGGGTTATCTGCAAGTATATTCCTAACCCACATACTCTGCATATTAAAAAGATACCATATTCAGGGTGTAGGTGATTGTGTGGTATTTCCTCCAAAATTATAGCCAAAACTATGTAATTAAACAAAATCTCTCTTCAATCATTATAAAAATCTCATAATCTTTTTGCTTCTGCAAACAGAGACAGATTGCAATATCAGTTAGAAAACCATCATCACATGGTAATTCCATACATTTTTTTCCATCCTATCTTGAAAGAAGAAAAAAGCAAATTACTTCTCCAAATTTGAACCCTTTGCTTCAGCATTCTAATCTTCACTAATTAGTGATAATGCTACTGGATTCATCCATAATTATGCATAGGCTAATTGCATTTTTAGTTCACATAAATACCTTTAATGTTAAATTTGGTTAATACCAAAATTGCTTCAGATATTTCCAAGTAGAAAGCGAGTTACTGGTGACTTTTAATCAAATGATCCATCTTCCATTTGCTCATACATTCCCAATAATGTCAAAGAACAACGACATCTGGATCCATTTTCAAACTATTTGATGTAACTCTTTTCAAAAGAAAATCCAACTGAATAAAATAATTAATCAACTTAAAGACTAGACTTATTGTAAACAGCTGACTTGCAAACATAGCATGCTGCTGGAAACATCATTCTTATACAATTCATTCCTCTTACAGTTTTGTTTTGTTTGCAAATAACATTCCTTCTTTGGAATTCACTTTATTTTTTCAAAACCCATATAAATAAACTTTTTATGCTTTATAGCTCATCTTTTATATTCAAAGATATGTGATATGAAGGCCTTTTGAAATTGGCAGCATATGTTATATGCCATCCTTAGGGGTAGAGCCTTTCACTGTTTGTGACTATCTCTTTGTCTCGAGGGTAGCAGGAAAGTTTAATTCCTGGGAACCAATCTTCTATGATAATTACATGATCTTAGTTGATCTACCTGTTGCTGTTTCTTCCTCACAGTAAGTTGTAGGATTTCAGAGCCTGAAAACCAAAATGAAACAAAATAAGACAAAACAAAAAACTTAGAAAACATCTAGCCTATTCCCTTCGTTCTCTACATAAGGAAACATCATGGTTTAGACTAGAGTGATATTCACTAGCTATGGATAGACAATATCTGGGTTTAAACTGTACCTTTGCTAAAGCCTGGCTGACCTTTGGCATGTTACTTTAAATTCTCAGGGTGTCAGTTTCCTCATTTGTAAAATGGGAAAGCTGAGCCCTGGGAAAAAAGAGTAAGACCAGCTACTCACTGACATTAGGTCAGGTCAAGCTAGAGGGCATTTGATGACCCTTTCTTCTGTAGAAGCAATGTCCCAAAGAGACATATCTTGCCTAAGATCATATAGCTAGTCAGTAACAGAGCCAGGTTTCATGAAACCCTTTCCTTTTGATTTCTTCTTCCATATTCTTTCTTACTCTTATGTCTATGTGGGAACTATGGATTTTGTGTTATCTTCTTTTCTTCTGCAAAATTCCATCACAATGGAATTGAACTAATTAGCTACTGATAATGTTGATATGCTGTAAAATTCTGCCCAGGAATTACTGTTTATGATCTTGGTGTCTTACAGTCAACTATTATGGATGCAAGTCCTATAATGTGAACAATGAAGGATAACATCAAATGATGTTTTGTACTATTAATTAACTAAGATAATAGAATAACAGCTGGAAAAGATTTTAGAGATTACCTAGTTAATCCCATCATTTTACATATGAGAAAATGGAAGTCAATAGTGGTTAAGTAACTTGTCTAAGGTCATACAAGTATTAAGTGACAAAGACAACATTTGAACCTTGGTCTTTTGATTTGAAATCCAACAGTTTTTCCATTGCTGCTATTTTGTGTGAGTAGGTTTTGACCCCTTAGCAAGACCATAAGTTTGGTAAAGGCAGAATACAGTTCTTGGGCTTTTTGGTATCCACCAAAGTGCTGATCACATAGAAAGAAATGTTTCTTGAATTGATGAATGGATGGATGGATGGATGGATGGATGGATGGATGCAGGTATGTGCCAGTAAGTGATTAACTACCAGCTCTTTAGAAAATAAATTTTATTTATTAAATAAAATAAATTTATTAAATTAACACACACTGTTAAGTTTAATCTGCATTATCAACATCTTCTCCATTACTTTCTTAAGAACAATCAACAAAGCAACCCATCAATTTGTAATGTTTACAAGTAATACAAACCAATTTGTAATGTTTACCAATTTCTGAGGTATAAAACGCTCACACTGAAAAGATAATAATCAGATCTTGAAATCTGATATGAACTGGTTCTAGTACACCCCTGGCTATTGGATATAACATTTTAATATACATTTAAATTTTAGCTTTTGTGCAAAAGCATAAAATGGTTTTTTAAAGTAAAATTGCATAAAAGCTTTAGAAGAATAGCTATTAGACTATGACTGTGGTTGTCACAGCTAGAAAACATTTTTGAAACTACGGGTAGGGCAATAGTGCGTAGAAGGATGCAGGGTAGAACGATTATTCCAGGCTAGCTATTATGTTAGCTCCAAAAGGGAACAAATTTGCTAAAAGCTAGCTCAGTCAGCACTATGGCTAGAGACATCAGCATCAATAGCAACAGGTAAGCTGTGCTGTGATGCCAGCATTGGCATGCAGGGACAATACACAACTAGGGAATTGAAGGATTAGGAAGGAATATTATATCTTTCCAATGGATAATTAAACTGCCAAATTTAATGTCTCTTGGCAGTTTGTGATGTTCATAGTCAGACCTGATACAAACCTTCACAACACAGCTTTCTGAGAAATTTCTGTATTGTGGGTTTATCTCTGTTTTTTCCTCTGGGGATATGACCAAAAAAAAGCAGCTGGTAAAGTATTATGAATGTCTGTATTTTTCTTTGCCCATTCATTTAGTGTCTTGTCCACAGGGTCCCTTCCAGCATGTGCCAGGTATGCCCAGGCCCACACTAACATCTCCAAAAGACTGGTTCTGTTTTAATTCAAGTTCAGGAAATGCTTAATTATTTTTAAATTAGTTTATTATATTTGCTAACTAAATTTATTTAGTTTAATGAATACAAAAAATATATATTTAAACCAATAATTCAATAGATTTTTGCTATTTAAGAATGAATAGTATTTCCTGGGTATGTACCCTATGAAACATGCTGCACATATCTATGGCTCTGTGGTATTACATGAGACCTCATCTGTTACTATGGGAAGAGGGGAAAGGGTCAGTTTTCTGTTGAGTTTGTGATGGTAAGGAGATAGGAGCTAGCTTGGGCTGTATTGAAGATAAGGCAATTAAATTGAGTTCATGCCCAGTTATCCTTAGGATGTGTTAAAACCTGATAGATATAAATATTTTACAAATTCTTTTTACATACAAACTCATTTTTCAATACTTTCTATTTCACAGAATTACAATCACAAAGCATCTCAGGATGGGAAGAGTCCTCAGAGATCATTTAGTCTAACCCATAAATGGAACCATTTTTGTTTTTTTTTTCATAATGCAGGCCACCATTGCCCTGACTATACAGTAACTCTTATTTTTACTCAGAATATCCTTGGTATAGTAATTTTTGTCCTAGTAATTTGAAGTTTTTTAGTTAGTATTTCGCGATATTTCCATACCATAATCCTATTTTTTTTCTGATGCCCCTGCACATCTTTCTGTCTCCTCTGTTACTTCTAATTTTGTCAATATAGTTTCTAACAAAGTGTGTCAGAGAACTGAATCTTCTTTACTAATAGAGTTATTATGGTATTGAGGTCCCAGTAGTGCATGAGACTGCATTCAGCTCCATTTAAAGTTAAACATAATGAGAGATAATCTTCTTACCTTAGCAATGTGAAATTTAAAAATCTAATGAAATAGACACTCAGTCTTTGTACATTGCCACAGGTCATAGAGTTAGAATGGGAAGGAACCTTAAAGATTACCTAATCAAATCATTAACATTACATATGTGGAAACTGAGGATTAAGGGACCTTTTCATGGTAATATACATAGCTGCAATCACTTACATATCAAAATGACATAATTCAAAGTGATTGTTTTCAATTATTGTATCAAATGCAAATTTGGTGACAAAATTTAACCTTGTTCAGAGATTAACTTTTAAAATGCTATCTCTAGGTCAAATTATGAAGACAATACTGTGTCACAAGCAATTTTTAAATCAAGCCATTCATGTTTCAACACAAAGTCTTAAGAAAGGTATAATATTATTGCTGCTTAAAAAAATGTTGGCAGGATTGGGAAGGCTTAATAAGGAAAGAAATTCAAGTCTCTACATCTTTCCTGGGCCTAGCACAAAAGAGAATGTAAAGGATAAGAAAAATCTGCTCCTGAGATGATTTGTGTTACAGGAATCTAGAAAAAAAGTAAGCAGTGAAAAAGTGTGGACAAAGGCTTTTTTCTGTTGAATTTTTTTAAATAACTTTCTCTGAATCTGAATGAAATACACAAATGGGTTGGCAATGAAGGCTATGGAATACTTAACAAATCCCTGTGTTAAACTGTGCAGACTCTCTTCTGAAGAATAATATCCTGTGAAAGCTCACTGTTGCCAGAATGCTGTCTGCTTAATTAATGGCAATATCAGAGTGGGCTGGAGAATCAGAACTTGCTTCCACAGAATTCTTACTGACATACCAAAGAACAAGCATGGGAGCTATGATTTCAATCCATATATAGGCAGTTTCCAGTTTATGAATGGTTTTGCTGAAAAAGTTGATGCTTAAGTTAGTTGCTTGAAACTCAAAATTTTTTTTTGCCAGGCCAGTCCAAAAAGTCAGTTTAACCCAATAGAATTTAAGGATAATATTGTTCTAATAGAGTCAAACCCCTTATCTATTATACATGATCATATTTCTGTAGGAAAATACCTTCAGGGTTCCAACTTGATATATTAATAAGAAATATTTCCCTACCTTTCTTTGTAAATGGAGCTGGATCTAGTACTCTCCTAACTTCAAGTCATTGACAGTGATTCTATGGCTCTCTGGCCTAGGGTTCTACTAGTATAAAGGAAAAAGGAAAGTGGGAAAGAGGGAGAAAGCTAGAAGGAGAAAGAGAGAAGGAAGGAGACAGAGAGCCCAAGGTAGGGAGGAGAGTGGGCGGAAAAAGAGAGGGGAGAGGGGGAAAGAAGAGGGGAGGGGAGAGAAGGAGAGAGAGGGAGAGAGAGGGAGAGGGAGAGGGGGAGACAGAGAGAGTAAGTGAGAGAGAGAGAGAGAGAGAGAGAGAGAGAGACAGAGACAGAGACAGAGACAGAGACAGAGACAGAGAGACAGAGAGAGAGAAATTAGGGCTCCTGGTAACACTTAATTTAATTATTTAATTTCACAAGCATTAATTGAGAGTCTATGGCATATCTTCACTGGAAGTCCCTGGAGATACAAACACAAAAATGAAGCAATCTTTATTAGTAAGTTGAAGAATTTACATTCTACTGAAGGGAAATAACATGAATACATATTTCAATATACAGATCACATTTAGAGTAAATACAATGTAATTTCAGGGGTAGAGGCAAAGTACTTATAACTTGGGGGACCAGGAAGGGTGTACTTCAGGAAGGCAGTAAAAACTGAGTTCTAGGTAGCTCTAGGGGACTTCCACTAAAACATAGTGTTTGGAAAACTTTTAAAGGCTGGCCTGACTTCCTGACTCCACTTAGTGCTGTTTTCACTTGCACCAGACAGATCAGCCTCGCTCTAGACCACTGCAGGAAGTTTGATAGAAGTGGGTGGCTGGGGAGCAGCCTCACAGCCTTTCCCTGATTCTGCTTATGAAGCAAGTACACAGCCCTCTGGGACATTTTCTAAGAGTTTTTTTTTTCTGCTAATAACATTGGAAAACAGAGAAAGGCTAAAAATTTTCCCTTCAGTGCAGTTGCTAACCCCTTCCTTTTTTTTTTTTAACTTAAATTCTGTAGAGAAAAAGTTGTACACAGGTGCTAATGTTATAGTCTTTAAGTACACAGACTAGAGATAAAGGGACCTATATCTATATATAGAGAGGGAGATATCATAGGACCTAGGACTGAAAGGGATCTCAGAGACAATCTAACCCAGCTTCTTAATTTTATAGAATGAGAAATTGAGACTCAGTGAGATTAAGTCACTTGGGCAAGGTCACACAAATGGTAAGCCTCAGAGGAGGGATTTGAAATAAGGTCAGGTCCTATGACTACATACTCAGTGTTTGCTCCACTCTACAAAGCTGGGGTTAATATTCATAACTAACATTCATTTAGCTCTTTAAGGTTCGTAGGGTGCTCTCATCAGTATTTCAGGACAAAAGCAAACTCAGTCTGTACTAAGATTTCATTGTTGTTTTCATCATCCTACTATCTGTGTAATATAGTGCTAGAGTAGGCTCTGAAGGGGATAAAAAATTTATATGAAACCTAGTTCCTGCTTTTATGGAACTTACAATCTCCTGGGCAATTAAGGTACTTGTATGGATAATTATAATATACAATATATTATAGAAAGTGCAGTTGAGAGATGTACAAATAAAGTTATTTGGGTTTCAGGGGAAAGGTCATTAATGGCAAAGAAGATAAATTAGGGCTTCATGGAAGAAGAAATATTTGAGGGTTTTTTTTTAATAACAGGAATTAAAGAAGTGGAGGTGAGAAGAATATTCCAGACACAGGCAATAGCATGAACAAAGACACCAGTGTAGGAAAGCATAAGGCATAATTGATGGATAAAGGACCCTTTGACCAAACTTTAGAACATCAAGAAGGAAGTAGAGACAGAGAATCATAAATCTAGAACTGAAAAATACCTCAGAGATCATTGAGTCTTAAGGAAACTGAGACACAGGGAGCTTAAGTGAATTTTCCAAGATCATATAGATAGAAAGTGTCAGAGATAGGATATAAACCCTGGTCCCCTAATTCCGAAGCCATTAATCTTTCCTCTGTACTGGTGAACCTCTAATAAGGAAGTATGACTCATTAGAAATACTTGCACAAAAAGGAATAGAATAGAATGGGCATTTATTTTTAAATGTCCAACAGGAATAATCTGTCATAAACCTACATTATTTGAGATTCTGGGGTTCAAGTAAACCTGCCACCCCAGGCAACCAGTCACTATTTTGATGTCCCACACACTGGACCAGGTAGAATGGACATATTTCTGACTCCCCATTGACATTCCAGACCCTCCCTGTCTTGCCACCATTCGGCAACTGCCTCTCTTCTGAGATCCCTCCCACCTTCTGTATCACTTTATCTGCATCCTTGTGGCGATGATCTGCCATCCACCAAGACACTTTTCCTACTTTTTCAAGGAGTTCAGTAGCTAACTCATAGTTTTCTTTTCTATTCCAATTCCTGCCCTCATGCTGCTCACTTCAATATTCATGTAAATTCCTTCAAAAACCTGGTCCTCTATGTTAACTGACCTTCTCAATTCTCATTATATTCATCTTCTCTCTACTTTAGTCACCCTGAAATGTGATCATATCTTCTCCCTCAACAGCATTCTAAACTGTTCTACCTCCATAATAACTGAACACTGGTATCACCCTTTCTGATCATAATCTTGTGTCCTTCCATTTCTCCCTTGGTCTCCTTCCTAATAAACCTATTCTTTATCTTTACCGTCTATATCAGCGGTTCTCAACCTGTGGGTTATGTTCAATTTGTAACAATGAAAATACATCCCGCATATCATACATTATGATTCATAACAGTAGCAAAATAACAGTTATGAAGTAGCAATGAAAATAATTTTATGGTTGGGAGTCACCACAACATGAGGAACTGTATTAAAGGGTCGCAGCATTAGGAAGGTTGAGAACCACTGGTATATCCTCCATCACTCTTTTCCCAGACTCACTTTCTCATTTTCAAGGTTAATTCTATGGTTACCCAGGTAAATAAAGCAGCACTCTCTGCTTTTAATTATAACTCATCCCTTTTCCCATCTGCCTTTTAAGTCCTGCCTACTCCATCATTGTTGGTGACCACCTATCATCTGTCTTTTTTGCTCTTATTCCAGTGCTTCTGAACATTGATAGAGGAAGTCACCAAACTGTAAAAATTGGGTCCACTAGAAATATGTTATCAAATCTCAAAGGAGTCCTCCCTGCTGCTTAGCAATCTTTCATTTCATATTAGATTCATTCTCTATCACTTTTCCTACAATTGCTGTTCCAAACCTTCCCTACCTCCTCAAGAAACTAACATTAATGCCATGTCTCTTTCTCTGCAGATGGCCCTGCTTCCTACTTTCCTGACTAGGTCAGGACCATCCATCACGAGATTCTTTGTCTTCTCTCCTCCATACCTCTCTAACTTTTCACCCACTTTCTCCTCCTTTGCTCAAATGTCAGAGGATGAGTTGACTCTGCCCTGACTCCTTGGTTAGCTTTTAAAGTGTCACCTTAAGTTATACCTCTTAAAGATCAATGAATGTTAGAGATATTGTAGTAGTTGTCAGTCTCTTTAGTCTTCATTGTTTTACTCTTTCCTTATAGTTTAAGAATATGCTTGGGTCTCCTCTATCCTCAATAAAGACAGTTTGATGGCACAATGGATAGACTTCTGGACCTGGAATCAGTAAGATTCTTCTTCCTGAATTCAAATCTGGTCTTAGACACTTACTAACTGTGTGACCCTAGGCAAGTCACTTAACCTGGTTTAACTCAGTTTCCCCATCCGTGAAATGAGCTGGAGAAAGAAATCACTAAAGTATCATTGCCAAGAAAACCCCAAATAAGATCAGGAAGAGTCAGGCATGTTTAAAATAACTCAACAAAAAAATCCTTAATAAATCCTCCCTCAACCATACCTCCCCCTCTTAAAAAGTGATTTTATATAATTCTCCTTTTCTTCACTTGTGAAATTAGGAGACAGGGAAAGTTTGGAACAACTATTGTAGGGAATATGACAAAGAATCAATCGAATACAAAATGGAAGATTGCTGAGCATTAATGGGGAAACTGAGACACAAAGAGTTAAGTGACCTGCCCATAGTCACACAAATAAGGCTCCAAAAGTAATATTTAAACTTGTCTTCTTGATTCTAAGTTCATTATATCATACAGTACCTTACCACTACCTACAGAGTAGTCATAAATGGTTTGATGTTAACTTGGGAAACCTCCATTTCCTCAAGAATCTCTGCTTGACTCTGAGATGTTTAATATTTTTGTGAATGACATGACAAGGACATTAGATTAGGACAAATCACATTTGTAGCTGACACCAATAAGTTGCCCCAAAGGATAGCTATAGCACCATGTGAATGAATTAACAGGACAAAAACCACAATTTTACTTTTGCCATAAAGCTTTTAACATTTTACCTCAAAAACCAAAAACTTTTCATACGCGATACATACTGCTGCAATTGCTTGTTTGGCATTGACTTCACAAGATTTTGATAACTATTATTTTAGTTCTTTGTCATAAAACCACACTTTTATCACATTGGATCTTCTGTGCACCTTTGACAAGTTCTGTTTTCCTAAGTATAGTCTTGATTATAGCTCATATGTTTTCAATGAGGTTTGAATTAAGCAAGTTGACAAGACACTGATGCATGTTTATCTCCATCTTTTTATGTCTTAAGCTTTCATGGCATTTGGCATGGTGCTAGGTCATATTGCACTATTTCAGTTCCATTTGGGAATTTTTATAATTATGGAATGACTCATATTCTTAGTATACATATATATGGATCAGAATACATTATTCTTTCAATAAGTACAAAATTTCCAGGCCCACTAGAAGTAAAAATACATGCCCCCAAATGATTTTGAGCTGGATATTGTATAACTTATCCAAATTGGAGGAGAATCATTAACAGCCCCTCCAGCTGCGCCATCTTTTTGAAGGTCTTTTCTTGTTTGCTGAGAATTAACTAGGCAATTTGGCAAAAAGTTTATCATTTCTTGGTGCTGTTTTTCTACTTCAACTGTATTTTTCCTTGAGCTTCAGTGAAAGTGATTAAATTTCATTATAGATTTGAATGATCCTTGAAAATTTTGACTTTATTACACTGACAACTGCTATGATATCTCTAACAGTCACTGATATTTTACAGGTACAACTTGCAGTGACACTTTTTTTTGAGAACCTTAGAATTAAAGACATAGCAAAGTAAAATAACGAAATGCGTGTATGGCATAAAATCCAATACTTAACTATAGCTGGAAAAAAACCAAAATAGGTCAACTCAATTTCATCTAGTCAAGGTCAGATATTCTGAGTCATCCTATAATCAGAAAAATCACATACATATGACCATTGATATCACAAAATGAAACCATGTCAAAAATTATTGTTTTCCCAAGTATTTCACACAATTGTAACAATGGATATTAAAATTGTGGTCCAAAAAGCTCTCATGAGACTGCAATGCTGAGCAACAGCTAATGATGGCATTCTATGGTGAGATTTAATTGTAATAAATATAAAGTCTTAAGTTTGGATTTAAAAAAAACTATGTAAGTTTAAGAAGGTAGAGGTATGGTTACACAGCAATTCTGAAAAAAAAAAGGTATAGACATTTTCATGTACTGAAAACCCAATATAAGTGAAAATGTGTCATGTGAAGTAAGCAAATAAAAGGCCATCGAAATCTTCTGCTGTTTTGAGTCATGATATTCAGGACTAGGAAAGCAAATAGTACAGTGTAATGGTCAAACCAATGCTAAGTTCTAGATCAGTGGTTCTCAACCTTCCAAATGCGGTGACCCCTTAATACTCGTATGTGGGCGTATCTGCATGTGGGCGGACTCGCCTAGAGATGGATAGAAGAGCAGTGTCTCGGTTCCTAAGACCATTGGAAATATGTGTTTTCCTATGGTCTTAGGCAACCCCTGTGACCCTTGTGAAAGGGTCGTTTGACCCCCAAAGGGGTCGCAACCCACAGGTTGAGAACACCTGTTCTAGATGGACTATACTTGGAAAGACATTGAGAAAATGAAAGGTAAACAGGGTGGTGAAAAGCCTAGAGATTAAATAAAGTAGTTGAGGAAATTAAAGATGTTTAGCCTTGAAAAAAAGATTTAGAGAAGAAATGGTAGTTTCAGGAGCCCAGTATTTATAGAGACTTCATAGGAAGAGAGATTATACTTACTCAATTCAGCCTCAGAGGATAGACTAAAAGCCTAGAGTGGGAGGTTTTTTTTTTTAATCTTCATTGACTACCACAGTGACATACACATAGTAGGTGCTTTATAAATGTTGACATAAGCAGTAATTAACCCACACCAATCAGTTAATTCAGTCAAAGTGTCAAACTGTTTTGTATAAATAAAATCTTCTCCTGAAGCATAATTGTTGTTATTAAAGTGTAAACTTCCAGTATTTTATATTCACATATTAAGCATTAAGAGAGACATCATAGTACAAGGGAAGGGACTGTGAGTGAGAAGCAAAATTGTCTGAATTCTTATGATAAACTTGGATCATGCATTACCTGTGTGATCTGGACTAAATTACTTCACTTCTCTTTGTCTGAATTTCCTTGTCAGTAAAATGACAGAGTAAATCTAAGGTACTTTCGGTATTATCTATAATGCTCTTTATGAAAAGGAAATTCTATACTCTGCTATTATCACTGTATCATCCTAAGGGCATAACACAATGCCATGTATCCCATGGCCATTCAAAAATGAACTAATGATGATTTTGGTGTCTTCCACATTGTTAGTGTTAAGGATGCCCAAGAAACCTCTTGGGCCTGTTGAATTTTGAGAGGAAGTTGATAGGCACAACTGGAAAGAATGAATTTCTGACAGAGAAAGTTGCATGTAAAAAAGAATAGGAGATTAAAAAATATTATGAAAGCAAAAAATCTATAGGATTTAAGGAAATGAGAATTTCTTATCAACGGCTAAGAGGATGTCTGCAGAATCTAGCCAAAGGCAAACAATAACATTGCAGGAAATGTTAAGGAAAATGTTAAGCAAAAAATTTCATCGTCAAGTCATTTCCATGAAGATTTGGGAACAGAAGGCTCTCCAACATAGTTTGGCTTGCTGCAAATTGAGTATAGGGAGCAATAAGAGAACAAATCCAAGTTTTTAGGCCAAATTCCCTACGATGCGTTACCTTATTTTGCAGATGAGCAAATTAGAGGTTGATGAAATGAAGTACTTAGTCCTCAGTCATTCTGTTGACATTCGGGACCAAGTGAACACTTCCTGTCACTTGATGTCGGAACTTTTTAAAATTCCTTTAATACTCCTGATGGCATCTCCAAAAGATTTCTTTGTGTCAGGTTTTCGGTGGTTAATTTAACAAACATTTATTAAGAATTCACCATCAGGGCAGCTAAGTGGCACAGTGAGTAAGAGCGCTGGCCCTGGAGACAGGAGGAGCTGAGTTCAAATCCTGCCTCAGACACTTGACACACTAACTAGCCGTGTGACCTTGGGCAAGTCACTTAACCCCAATTGCCCTCCCTTCCCCCCTCAAAAAAACAAAACAAAAAAAAAAACCAACCTCACCATGGCAGTTAACAAGGTAACATGAAGGTATATCAGCAAGCACCCTAGCATACCTAGGGCGGCTACTAGCACAGGTTCTTAGATCTGCTTTTCTAAAGGAAAGCAACTCAAAATGGGTTAACAATCTTATTTTAATCAATCAAACATATATCATTTACCTAGTTCAGGGGGAAAAGTCAGCACCCTGAACTTCAGAGAATACAAACAGAATATAAACACAAGTTAACAAACAGAAGTTACAAGCAGACAGAGAAACAGATCAGCAGATGGGCTTCCAAACCATCTGAACATTACATCAGTTACCTCTTCACTTAACAGAGAGGGAAGCACCAGCACCTGGGTTTTTCAAAGCTGGGGGGCTCAACAGCTGCCCAGAGTCTCGTCTGGCCAAATCACACAATTCTTCTCAAAGTGAGCCCCAAAGCAAAACCTCACATCAGGGTATGTATAGCTTTCTCCTGGGTCAGAGAATGTCACAGTCCTCGTGACCTACTGCCCAATCACAAAGTAATAAGGTGTGGGCATTCCTGAAAAACAAGCCTCCCGCCACAGGCTCCACGTGACCACATTCAGCCTATTGGGGGCAGAGTATTCTTTCAAATCAGGGAAGGTTCTTACAGTTGTGTAGCCACTTTAGCAAAGGGCCTAGGGTCAGGGAAGATGTTCAGATTCCCATAACAGAAGGGTGTTGAGGATACAAAGAAAAAAAAGAAAAGAAAATAGTACCTAGGAAGCTTACATTGGTGGGAAAGAAGGCCTGTGAAGGTGGCTGTTCTAAAAGTGAGCAAATGTTTTGTGTACCATAATTATATATCCATCCCTTTCAAAATAAATGATTGCAGGGAGGTTTGAGACCCCATTGGCAAATACAGAGTATAATGATTTTTTACCTGATGGGAGATACTAATCTGAATATTGGTTTTATTATTTTAAATGTTACTTGTGTAAAGGAACTATGATAGCTAGCCAAGAGCTACATTATGTCAGCTGCCATACTCTATAAACTGATTACACACCTTACAAAAATAATCTGTGGTTACTTAATTCTACTCAATGCAAATACAGTCAGAGAAGTGAAACTTATTTGCAAATGAGTAATTGCCAATGCTTCATTTTAAGCAGAAGGGTTAGTGGAAATGTCCCATTGTTATTTTAGAATATAGCTGTTAAACATTTTAAGTGAAGTAAATTTTGCTCATTCTCCACAGAATGAGCACAATCTATTTGGTTTCTTTAGGAAAATAATTGCATAAAACCGTTCTAAATAGTACTCACAAACCACACCATAAACCGTTGGCAGAAGAAACTGTATAAATTGTAAACAGATACTGAGGCAGGTGTGTCAGTTGCCAAAAGAATGTTTTTCATTCAAATTCAACATAAAGTATATTCCTAAATACCCTGGGGTGAATATCCGGTCATGACATTAAAATGCTGAGGACATTGATATTTGCCAGGACATCAAAAAAGAATTTCAACTAATCAGTCATTTAAAAATTATTTTTAAAGTACCTACTATGTGCCAGGAATTGAATTAGACAATGGGAATACAATGCCCCCAAGGAACTTAGCATCTATCTAGGAGAGACAATGTGCAAGGATTCAGGTATGTACAAAATGTAGACAAAAATTGACACAGGATAATTTTGATAATTTACAGAGATGCCAAGATAAATATTTTTATGTCTTGAAAAAAACTTATTTATTTCCAGTGCTATTGATTTGGAATGGGAGAACCTGGATTTGATTCCCAGCTCTGCCATTTTTACCTTCTTCTCCTTGGTCAAATCCCTTCCCCACCCTGGTCTTCAGTTCTTCAACTGTAATACAAATTGGTTGGAATTAATGAATCCCATACAGCTCTAAATCCATGATATGATATTTCCATCATTCACTATAGTGTAACACTGATTATGGATTTTGTCATAGGTTTATTATCTTTGGCTCTAGTTGATAAATCTGACTCATTCCCATCTCAAATGCCACAAGAAGAATTAGGGACACAGAAGCCAAATGGCCCATCCCCCAGGGCACATCACAGGGTCACCATAAATCACACAGTGGGAAGCTGCTGAAGAGCAGAGATGTCAGGAGGTTCAGGAGTGCAAACACCAGCTATGTGAGCCATTATCAGAGGAATCTTTGTTGACTGTAAGCAGTTTCCTTTCTCTACTGTTTCTCCAGTATTACATCTTTCCATTACCAATAAGCTGGGGCTTGGCAAACATTCCACTATTGTACTGCATCCAACCTGGCATCAGAGCCTCAGGCATCTCCAAGACCCAGGCCAAAACTTAGTCTTCAGATATCAGGCCCAGAGCCTCTCACAGCAGACATAAGCCCTAAGGAGCAACCCCAGGACCAGTGAATCAAATACCAGACCTCTTGCTATCAGGACCTCATCTACAGAAAGGGCCCCTGTCGCAAAGAATCTTCCTTCTTTCCCAGTACTTAGAAGAGCCTTGGAGTCAGTCTTTGCCAGGACTCTTAAGGGGGTAGCCCCAATCAAAAGATACACTCCTCATCCTCTAGCTAGAGAACTCTAAGAAAAAAAAACAGCTTCCTGTGCAAAAAGCCCCTTCTCTTCTGCTATCACCCCCTATTCTCTCATATTCATCTACCTCAGCCTAACCCCTTCTCATCTAATTGTGCCACCTTTATTCTTTATGTGCTTTGGATCTTCATACTACCCTTAACAAACTTCATTTTATCCTAAGCTAAAAGTTCTCAGAATTTTTGGTTTTATGGATCTCTTTGGCAATCTGATGAACCCTATGGATCCCTTCTTAGAATAATGTTTTTAAACATATAAAATAAAATACATAGGATTACAAAGGAAATACTGCTATCAAATGACATAAAATCAACTGAAATACAGTTATCACTAAATATATCACCATACATTAATATCTTGATATCTGTTTATCTATTTCTAGCTATCTATCTGAGGTGACCAGGGGGTATAGTAGATAGAGTGCCAGGACTAGAATCAAGACAACTCATCTTTCTGAGTTAAAATCTGACTTTGGGCACTAGCTGTGTGACCATGGGCAAGTCACTTAACTCTTTTCGCCTCAATTTCCTCATCTGTAAAATGATCTGGAGAAGGAATGGGAAACCAGTTCAGCATCATTGCCAAGAAAACCCCAGATGGGGTCATGAAGAGTCAGATATGACTGAAATGACTGAACAACAGCAACAACAACACCATCTATCATCTGTCTATGCATTCTACGTCTACTATCTTTCTATCTATCCATCTCAAAGTCCAGACTTGAGGTTAAGGAACTATGTTATATGGCACTGCGTAGGGTGGATGGGGATACAGTGTCTTCTAGGGAAACCTAAGTCTCTGAAGATACAGAATAAATTTTGGAGCAGCAGAGCTGACAAAAGGTCAGGGTGGGACATTTTTCCATCCTAAGAAAACTTAGATCAACAGGAGAAACAGCAGTGGCAGCTTTGGGAGATCTCGACCCAGAGATGGTAAGAGGGGGAGGGGTTAGATAACTGGTCAGAAAGAGATTATAGAAGACCCTTTGATGACAGTGAATGCAGCTGAAACTGACTGGTAACTCTATTGCCCATAGGCAGCTCTGGGTCGCAGTTCCAAGGGGACGAGGAGAACTAGGGAAGCAAGGGTCCTGCTCAGAGTTCCAAGGTAAAGAGAGCACTAGCCTGGTGGCTACAGGGGACCATAGCCTTTTCTGTGTAAAGACCAGAATGCAGACAAGGAGAGCAATGACCAGAACTCTCTCAAGATCACCAAAAACTTGCAGATTCCAAGAACTACTTCTGAATCCAGCAGCGCAAAAAAAAAAAGTCTGAAGCTTGGGACAGTTCCTCCCTACCCTTAGGTAAGCAGAGTCCAACATTAACATGAAGTTCAAAGTCAAGAAATAGCCTGGAAAAATGAGCAAACAACAACAAAGAATTCAATCATAAAAAAATTACTACAATGGTAGGAAGATCAAGACATAAACCAGAAGATAACAATGTGAAAAGAGTTACCAAAAAAGCCTCAAAGAAAAATGCCAATTGGACCCAAAACCAACAAGAATTTCTGGAATAGTTAAAGAAAGAGGTAAGAGTGGTAGAGGAAAGAAATAAGAGTGATGCAAGAAAATTATAAAGATATAATTAACAGCTTGATAGAAGAGACAGAAACTAAAGAAAAAAAAAGCACTTTAAAAAAGAGAATTGACCTAATGTTAAAAGAGGCACAAAAAATTCACTAAAGAAAAGAATTCCTTAAGAAACAGAATTGGCCAAATGGAAAAAAAATACAAAAGATCACTGAAGAAAACAATTCCTTAAAAAATAGAATTGGGGAAGTGGAAGCTAATGACTCTACGAGACATCAAGAATTAATCAAATTCAAAAAAATAAAAAAAATGGAAGAAAATGTGAAATATCTCATCAGAAAAATAACTGGCCTGGAAAATAGATCAAGGAGAGATAATTAAAGAATTATTGGACTACCTATAAATCAAGATCAAATAGCCTAATGGGAAAAATGAACACATCAAAAGAAGGGGTAGTTGGGTGAGGATTGTCTCAAATGCTGGAGACATGATGAAGTCCTATAGCTGGAGTGAGAAATAACCTAAAGAGATATGAGTTATAGAGTTGATTTCATCTTGCAGGATGATGAGTTTGGGGAAATTATGAAATTCAGGAGAGTAGCCAGGGGGGAAAGTATGAGGTGATTGCCTTTGGTGCTCCCTATTCAAATGCTGGGTTCGGGAGGAGTCCCCAGATGTTCACCTTCCAATCAGAGGGAGGTAGGAACCTTTTATGCCTGTAAGGGAGGGTGACAGTGGTGGTGATAAAAAAAGAGGAGAAGTAGTGAGAAGAATGAGTTTTACTTTATTTTTTATTTTTTAAATTAAATATAATGTTTATTTTTAGTTTACATCATTCATTTCCAACCAGATTTTGAATTACAAATTTTCTCCCCGGTTCCCCTACCCACCACCCCAAAACAGCAATCCCACTGCATACCCCTTCCCCCAATCTATTCTCTCCTATATCCTCCCCTATACCCCCTCTGACTTTCCAGTAGGGCAAGATGGATCTCCATACCCCAGTGCCTGTATATCTAAATTCCCAGTTGGATGGAAATTATATATATATTAAACATTTGATTTTAAAACTTTGAATTTCAGATTCTTTCCCTTCCTCCCTCATCACCCACCCTTACTGGGAAGATAAGCAATTCAATATAGGTTGGATATGTGTACTTATGCAAAACATTTCCATAGTGGATATATTGTGAAAGACTGACTATATTTCCCTCCATCCTATCTTGCCCCCCACTTGTTCTATTCTCTACTTTGACCCTGTCCCTTTTCAAAAGTGTGTGCTTCTAACTACCCTCCCCCTGAAACCTGCCCTCTGCTCCATCACCCCCCCTCTTATACCCCTAAATCCCTCCCCTTTCCCCCCTACTCTCCTGTAGGGCAAGATACCCAAATTAGTGTGTATGTCATACCCTCCCTAAGCCAAATTTAATGAGAGAAAGGTTGACCCATTCCCTTTTGCCTTCCTATTCTTCCCCTCCATTGTAACAGTTATCCCTTGCCTCTTCCGTATGAGATAATTTACCCCATTCTGTGTCTCCCTGTCTCCTCTCATTCTATTGCTCTCCCACCTCTCAATTTCACCTTTTAAAATATCATCCCTTCCTATTCAATTGATCCTGTGCCCTCTGTCTATGTAGAAATATATACACACACTCACATATGTATTCACACACACACACACACACACACACACACACACACACACACACACACACATATATATATACATTTATATTCCCTTCACCTATCCTCATACTGAGAAAAATTTCATAAGTTACAATTATTGTTTTTCCATGTAGGCATGTAAATAGTTCAACTTTGATAAGTTCCTTATGATTTCTTTTCCCTGTTTCCTTCTCATGCTTTTCTCACTTCTTGTATTTGAATGTCAAATTTTCTATTCAGTTCAGGTTTTTTCATCAAGAATTTTTGAAAGTCCTCCACCTCATTGAATGACCATATTTTCCCCTGAAACATTATACTCAGTTTTGCTGGGTAGGTGATTCTTGGTTTTAATCCTAGCTCCTTTGATCTTCAGAATATCATATTCCAAGCCCTACAATCCCTTAATGTAGAAGCTGC
>CM053580.1:371293503-371313705 GCA_028627135.1 Pseudochirops cupreus
TCTCTCTCTCTCTCTCTCTCTCTCTCTCTCTCTCTGTGTCTCTCTGTCTCTGTCTGTCTCTCTGTCTCTCTCTCTCTCTGTGTCTCTCTCTGTCTCTGTCTCTGTCTCTGTCTCTCTCTCTCTGTCTGTCTGTCTGAGATTCTTGTAGGTCTTGTGTCCAGTTAGAATATAACAGCCTTTTCTGGTCAAGTTCTTGTGTGTGTGTGTGTGTGTGTGTGTGTGTGTGTGTGTGTATGTGTGTGTGTGTGTGTGTTATGTGTTCATTTTTTCAGTCTATTTCTTGACTTTGAAGTTTATGTTAAAGTTGGGCTCTGCTCACTTAGGGGTATGGAACATTGTCTCAAGCTGCAGGCTTTTTTGTGTCACCTTTCAGAGATAGTTTTGGGGTATGCTTGGTTTTGGTGCTTTTAAGGAGTGTGATCTGAGGAGAGGTATGGTCACTGTTCTCCTGGTCTGCACCATGGTCTTTGTTACTTCCCTACAACCAGAAGTGCTAATGCTCTTCTTTGTCTTGGAACTTTGTCCAGGGTCCCTGCTCCCTTGTGACTGAACAAAAGCATTCCCCTTGACCTTGGAACTATGACCCAAAATTGTGTATGGGCAATAGAGTTAGCAACAACTATACCTCCTGCCAGTTCAAGGTTCCCTGTAATCTCTGATTAGTGCTCTGACCCCCTTACCACGTTTGAGCTGCTGCTGATAATCTCCCCATCATGTCCAAGGACAGGAGCTACTGCTGCTGCTGAGTGTACTCCTGTCCAGCTCTCATCTCATTGCCACAGACTTCTGCCAACCTCTTAAATTGTCCTAGCCTAGAATAACGCCTCTCTCTGATCTTTTGTTGGCTCTGCTGCTCTAAAATTTGATTTGAGGCATTAATTTAATGTTATTTGGAGAGAAATGTTGGGAGAGTTCAGCTGGGTCGCTGCCTTTCCTCTGTCATGTTGGCTTTGCCCCTCATATCCTCCCTTTCCTTATTCCAAAATACAAGGAGAATATAATGAAACAGTGGCTTGCACACAACATACTTCATTTCTGAAAATGACCTAGTGATTGGTATTTCCTGGCAATGAAAAGATGACTAAATAACCAAAACCCCAAAGTAACCAAGGCTTAAATGTCTTTTTTAAGTATAATTGATTTGAATATCTTAAAAGCAATGACAATGAAATATTAAGTTAGTTCTCCTTTTGGAGGTCATCAGCCCCAGTCTCCTCCCACTCATCCCCCAAAGTTCTAGATCAAAGGCCCTGTGAGATTTTCCCTCATAATTCCACTCAATCCCCAATGCAGAAATCCCATCATGCCATTTAGGCACATTATACATATAATAAAAAGAGTCATCAGAGCCCTGTCAAATTGCCTAAAACATTTGTCCAGTTTGACATTTTGGCCATTCTCATCCTTTAGTCAGCTGCCATAGATTAGTAGTTTGAGATGAAAAAGAAGATCAAATTTCAAGTATACAAAAAATAGGAAAGTGACTTATTTACTTTTTAGTCTTTCCACAAACTTTTTGCCAAAACCTAAAGTTCTTTTAAAAATGAGTGCTTTTATGATAGAGTATCTTCTGTGTAAGTTGTTCTAATGAAAACTTAGACACTACCAGATGTTACGGAGATTAATCACTCCATAATGGTTATGATGAGAGTGAAAGCTAATATCTTCATTGGATTTTCTACACCTCGGGTAATGTGAAAATCAGCAGAAATAGCTAATTTGGCAGGGCTTATCATGATTTTAGGAGTGGGTGCATCTAAACAAAGCCACAGATTCATAAAACCATGAAGAGACTCAGATTAAAGACTTCATATAATGTTGGCACTGGAAGAGACCTTTGGAAACAGAGCATTTCTCTCATTCTACTGATGAGAAAATTGAAGCTCATAGAGTTTAAATGAGTGCTTCAGAGTCACATAGTTTCTAAGCAGCACAGTCAGGCAAGTGTGACTCTAAGGCCAGTGTACTTACCTCAAAAGTTACCAAGTCCAAACCTTTAGCGTAGCATGAATCTCTTTAAAATATCCCTTATCAAGTGGCTATACTGTCACTTCTTGAGGAACTCCACTCATGCGAAACTTTCTTCTTCCTGAAGAAGCCTATTTCACTTTGGAACCACGGAATTTTTCGAGTTCTGTTTCCCTGAAATACTTCTCTTTATAACTACTGATCCCACTTCTTTCCTTTGTCAAAATCACCTTGTATATGTTTTATATATAACTATACAGGCTAATATTATCTCTGCAGGCTAGACTATGAGCTCTTTGAAGACAAGGACTGCTTCAATTTTTATCTCTCTGCTCCCCAGAGACCAGTAGATTGTGAGCTTTTTAAGGATAGGTACTGTCTTCTGTCTCTTTATGTATTCCTAGCAGCTAGAACTGGGCCTGTTTATTGATTGCTGGTGTAAATCCTTGGTGTAGAGTAGATAAGAAATACTTTGTTGACTGATTAATTGAATAATGACTCATTGTGTATCCCTACTAGAATGTAAACTCTATGAGGGCAGGGATAGTCTTACTTTTTTTTTTTTAACATCACCAGTACTTAGCCCAGTGATTGATACAAAATAAATTCTTCATGCTTTTTATTCATTCACTTGTGCAACATTTCAATGAAGTCACACTATGATAGTTTAATGGAGTTAATCACAAGACTTACCTATATTTCATGAATTGACCCAAAGGAATAAAATCAAATATATTAAAACAACTCCTATATAGTCTGTGTGTCCTCAGCTCCATTCAAATTTAAGCAGCTCCAAACTAGTCTTTGGACACACCCAAACAATTGAGTTCCAGGGACAAGCTTGGTGCTTGTTCTTAGCCCAGAACTCCCCTTCACCCTCTCCAAGTGGGAATGAGCAAATGACTTCCCACCCCAATAGTGCTGTACCTATCCACCTCCTAGACTGACAATGTCAAGTTACTTGAGGCAACTCAGTTATCTTTCTCTCTCTGGAATTTTCACTTTGTGTTCTTAGTTCCATTTTAAGAAGAATAGTTCATATCTGAATAGAACTTTAAAGTTTGCTCTGCATTTGACAACTATTATCCACATCTTATGGATATGAAAACTGAGATTCAGAGAAATTAAGTGAGTAACCCATGATCACATAAATAATAAATGTTAGAATTTGAATCCAGGTTTCCTCTCACTCTAGGGACAGGGCTGTTTCTACCTTACCAAGGATCTGACTGCCCCTGTAAGATTATTTTCTCTCTTTTTTTTGTCTTTTTGGAGGGGGGAAAGCAGGGCTATTAGGGTTAAATGACGTGCCAAAGGTCACATAGTAAGTGTTTAGTGTCTCGGGTCCTCTGAACTTCACCAAGGGATTGTTTCCTTAAGGATTTCAGGGGTTGCAATGCCTAGGGTAGGTTGCAATGCCTTGAGCAAAGTACTTGCTTGGTAAATGTTAGTTTAATTTTATCAGATAAATTAGCTTTTCCCACTTAAGTACTATATGATGAGTGTTTGGGTGCCATGGTTCTGGGACTGACCAAATAGCTCTGATATCAGGATGACTACTTTGAAAGTGAATATTCAGATGTTTGCTGTGTTCTGTAAAGCTTCATCAGAGATAGAAGATGCATTAAGATTTTTAAAGTTTGTGCTTCAATCTCTACTCTCTATTTTTAAAAAATGGAAAATAAACAAAATAGTAGGGGTAGGTTAGGCTATCCATTAACTCTCAAGGCGCAAGAGCTTTCTCTTCTCAATTTCAGAGTTCAGTTGAAATCAGGAAACATCATTTTGAGTTCTAGTACCTTTTTTCTCTGCCTCAAAAGAATTAAACCAGTGACTTAAATGATGCCTTTCTGATGCCGTAATTAAAATCACAAGTAAGTTATGTTGAAGTTAAGATAATTAAAATTGAGCAAAGGTCAAAATCACTTACATGGACAACCCATACCTCTCTTTCTTTACTGATGCCATTGATTGATGTATCTTCAGGCATTTTTTTAATAACTACACGGACTTTGAAAATAGTAGAAACATAATGACAACACTAATGTCTCATCAATATACATCTCAGTAATCACCATTTTGAAGGTTAAATGTGTATGGGTCATTCACATGTGTATGGCCCATTTCTTCAAACCCTCTTCCTAATTCTTTCCCTGATTTCCTATATGGTACAAAAGAAGGTCTCTCATAGATTTGGGGTTTTTTTAGGGATTACTTGTGTTTCCCAAGAGTTCATGGATGTGGCATTAGTGTGAAAGGCTTTAAATTCCATTTTGAAGGCCTACAATTCTAAGAAAAGAGGATATTTACATATTTCATTATGACTGGTCCAAAAATGTGGAGTATTTTGCTGCAGTTAAAACAGCTGCAGGATTTCATTGCAGATTCAACTCTATTCTTTTCTGAGATCCCTTGGGATGAAGGGTGCTTTCTTTTAACGGAAATTGCAAAATTCAAGCAGCCTTCAGCTAATTCAGGACAATAAAAGTTGTTGGGATCATAAAAATCACAGTTGTTGGTATCTGCAAACCATCTTAGTGCAACATCTTTTCCTAATTTATCTCTATTGCAAATCTCTCTGTCCTGTTTTTTCTCTTAGAAGCAAGCATGAAATACCTCATTGTTAGCAAATTCTGGAGACACACAATGAAATAACATTTTGAAGCTGGAGGGAATTTTAGAGACTGACAATTCCAAACCCTTTATTTTACAGATGTGGAAACAGAGGCACACTGGTATCCAAGGTGATAGTTAGTTCCTGGCATCTCTAAAACTTGGAACCAGGTCTCCTCACTCCCAATCCATTTTTATAATAATTTCAATACTTTCTCCCACAAATAGTATGGGGGACTGAGAGCAGCAGGTGTTCTTGCCAATGACATAAGATCTCATTTCAAATTTGAATAGTGCAGTGGCCAGGAAACTGGATGTGGTAATTTGTGGCATTTCCTGTCCATTTACTTTTAGCTTTTCAAAGAAACCCATAATAGCTTACACTTGCCCAGTAACTCTTAGCCAATAACCTCAAAGAAATATTTTGTCCACTTTTCATGAGAAGGGTGGTACAGGATTGGTTGGAAAACATGCCCAAGGTCAGATGTCTCATTCTTGGATCAACCAAGAAGGAGAACTTGAGATTCTTGATTCTTGACGCCCATTATCAAATCTCTAGATGACAACGTACTTTCCTACCCTCTTTCCAAGAAGCCAAGTCATGTGGGGACACTGAGTGAATTCTCTTATTATTCTTCCTTTATAATAAGGTTACCTTTATTAATTATTTTTTTTCTTTAAAAATATCCCTTTTTGTCTCAAAGAAAAGTTTTGTAAACTATGTAGTTTGTACAATGGAAGCCTTATAGACTATACACAGGATTTTGAGAGTCAGTGCATCAAAAGTGTGGCTTCTGTCCTTTATTTTTCTGTGCTGAGTGTTATGATTCATACTTTTCTAAACCAAAGGTATGTAAAAAATGTACCTATGTGTGATGGGGCACTGATATTGTTGATAGATGTTTATTGCTCTAAACACACCCAAAATCCACTGAAGAAGAGAACTAGGCAATAAAAGGATAATGCTAAAGAACAAATAATTGTCTTTAATTAGTATAATTGAACACTGAAGACAGACCTTTTCACTTTTTAGCAACAATAGTAGCAAAGTTTGAATCTGCTATTCCTCTCATTTAACTATCCAAGTCTAGAAATGTGGCAAGTGAGTTCATTAATTAAGGTAGGAATCACTTAAAATATGTACTGCAATGGGTGGTAGGTTTCAATTTTTTTTTTTTTTTGTATTGCCTCCTGTGTCAGAAAACCTAAAGGGAATAAGGTAAAACCTTTGCCTTAATGCCCCTCACCCTTTATTTTTTTTTAGAGATGAATCAGGTAAATATCTTTTTCTTCCATAAAACTAAACCTAACAATTTCCATTTCTCTAGCACAATCATGGTTTATAAAGAACCTTCCTCACACAACCCTGTGAGGAAACCAAACCATTTTCTAAAGGCTACTGCACTTTTACCTTCCTCCCTTTACTAGTAGAGACAATGAAATTGGGATTTTATTGATTAGTCTAATAAGTCAAAAGATGGTGTCCATCAGGTTTCATCCCCTGTAGTTCTACAATTGGTATCAAACTCCATTTGATGTTGGGAAAGTCTTTTCACTTCTCCAGGCCTCAGTTTCCTCAACTGTAAAATGAAGAGGTTGGACAAGATAACCTCTGAGTTGCTTTCTAGCTCTAGACCTAAGTTGCTTGATCTATGGTGATAGAAGTTAGACTCAGAAAGAGTCCAAGAGTGAGCATGTGCTACCAACACCTGTCTAAAACTCAAATTCCTCTAGCAAAGGGTTCTCTATCAGGCTTGGTAAACAAACTTCTTTATTTCATTGTCTGACTAAAAACAAGTACAAACAGTCATGACACTTGCCTTGGGGAGTAGGCATTCCCACTTAAGAACAAAATGCCACTCAGGAACTTTAGTTATACCAGAAGTATTCATGTACTTGCCTTCATAATTTCCTCTTTCCAGTGCCTATGATTTAAGATAAAGGGAGGTAGGGTGGGTGGGGAGTGAAGCACACTGAAACTTGCTATAACACCAGTTTGGGGAGCTATCAGTTGCACTGACTGACAGGCTGCCTGTGGTCTACCAAACTGCACTAACATACCATGACTCACACTTTCTGCAAGTCAGGTCTCCCTGCCCGTTAGGTGGTATATGTGAACGTGGGGAGAGGGAATGGAAGGGGAGAAATGCTTTATAACTAGCTTTTACTGTATCTTAAAAACCTCAACAATCCCTCAGGGAAGTAAAAAGGATGGCAAGGAACAGAGAGAGGGTAAATTGATTCATCCCCAAACTGGAAGATTGAAACTATTCCATTCCTTCAATTAGGAACAAATGATTCCCAACTTCTCTATGTTGCTTTGGAGTCAGCCAGTCAACAACATTCATGGAACACCATCTGTTCATGGAGGACTTTTTAGAGGGGACAGCCTGCTTCCCTCTTAGGTACCTTCCCATCCAAGAACTGGAAGTCTCAGACACTGGACTAGGAAAGCAATGAAAAGAGCACTGAAGTAGGGGTCTTAAATGCTACTTCCGCTCCTGCTGCTTACTACTATAATGCATTGGACGTTGCTTTTTTTTTTTTAATCTGTAAAATGTGGACGTTGGAATAGATGGCCTTTAAAGATCCTTCAGCCACATCTCCCAAGGTGCTACCAGAGACAGAATATTGGAAGATCTGAGTTTCATCCTGCCTTGTTCACTTCACAATTGTGTGACCCTGGGCAGGTCACTTACCTTCTTTCAGAGTCAGTTTTCTCATCTGAAAATGGGGATAATAACAGCACTTTTCTCATGGGATTGCCATGAAGATAAAAGAGGTAACATGTATAAAATATTTCGCAGATTTAAAAGTACTACATATAGCTATTACTACTATATATTTTTGTGTTTGATTTTCTGTACTTAACTTTAATCCATGACCAGAATTTCTAGTTTTACAATACCACCAAATTTCTAATCTCATTCAGAAGTATAACAAAAAAGTTCTAATCTCTATCCTTCTTTGGGGTATTGAGTTATCAGGGGGCTCATCCTGGAAGACTCACCATAGCATGGAATGACAATCTCTTAGGAATAGGGACTCCCTGATAGTCCCAGAAAAAAACAACAACCTGCCAACTGATTCTTTCACCAGTAATAGCTTTCAACAGTGACAAATGTGGGTCAGGTAGGTAGTGCAGTGAATAGAGCACCAATACTGGAGTAAGGAAGACCTGAGGTCAAATCTGGCCTGAGACACTTGATACTTACTAGCTGTGTGACCCTGGGCAAGTCACTTAACCTGATTGCCTCACCAGCCCCCCCAAAAATTATAAATTCTGTGAAGTGAATCATGAGTGCCTCAGAGCCATAATCTGAAATTTTTGTACCCCAGTTAAATAGTACCATTGGAAGCTAGGCGAGAAACATAAAAGGTGGTCTATGGAGAGGCTGCCACAGGTAGAGGGAGAGTGTGAAACTTGGGAAGGATAGGGAAAGATTTCATCCAACCTTACCATTTAGAAGTTTCCAAATTTAATCATTCTTTCCAGTTAGGTGCTAATCTGGGCTCAAGGCTTGTACGTGCTGAGCACCTTTTAAATTTGGTGTCCTGAAACAAATCCCCGTTTCCCCACACCTGAGTTATAATTCCAGGTGTCACTTGTCTTCTTATTGAGTCTTGATTGTTGTTGTTGTTTGTCCTTCATTCTTGAAGAGAACCAATAACATCAGAAGGATGATGTCTTGACTTGTAAGTGAATTGGATTTATGTGAGGCAGAGCAGCGCAAAGTCACCAGCTTCACTCTCTCCTCCAGAGTCATCTGAGTCTAGTGGCAAGACATTGGTCAGGATGGCTGGAGATGACCCCAGAGGCAGTGTAGGAGACCTTGGTCTTTTTAAGCTAAGGTCTTTCCAAGGTCTCGGTTTGTCTAAGGCAACACCCATTCAGTGATTTAAGGTTAGGTAAGAATTGTGGGAAAATATGGCCTAGTTAGCCTTGATTTCTTAATAGCTGAATAGCTCAGCATTATTTTCACAGTACCCATTCCAGAGAGAAACTCATAATCCACTTGAAAGGAGTCCTTCAAAACAACTACAATGAACTATCAGAGAACAGTGCTTTCAAATAATGTTTTCAGAATCCTCTGGGGTTGAATTAAGGAAGAAAGCTTCTAATGTAGCACCATAGTTCTAATTTTCCTCTTAATGCTTTCTGTCATTCCCTAAGCAAGGCATGCTCCATCATTCTTACTTGGCTCCAAAATTGTTCTTATACTCACCTAAAGGTTCCCTCCAAGGAGGTTGAAAAGACCATATAGCGAGGTAGAACACAGGAATAATGGCAAACAAGTCCAAAACAGAACTCATTATCTTTCCCCTAAACCCTGCCCCAATTTCCCTGTAACTGTAGAAGGCAAAGAGGATGTTTTATCACAGAATCAAAGAATTTCGGCATTGGAAGGATCCTCAGCAAGCATCTAGTCTGATGCCCCCCAAAGAAGCTCCACTTTAATATACCTGAAAAGTGGTAAGCCATCCAGCCTCTTCTTAAAGATACCAATCAAGGAAAGACCCCTTAATTCCAAAGACAATCCATCAACCTCATTTTTTTCCTTTTTTTTCTACCAACCTATCAACAATTCTACTCATGAGGAAATTTTTCCTGACATCAAGCCTAATTTTTCTTCCTTGTAACTTCTACCTGTTTTTTCATGATTCTAATTTCAGGTCTAAATTTCTCTTCCACATTTAAACCCTCCAAATATTTGAATACAACTATCATGTCCCTCATTGGACTCCTCCAGGATAAGCATCCCTAAATTCTTCAATTAAATCTCATTTGACTTAAGGCCCTTCAACAGTATGTGGCTGTCCTCCACAGATTATCAATAGTATTCTTCCATTAATGTGGAACCCAGAACTGAACACAATTCTACAGCTATGCCCTGACCAGAGAAAATATAGAAGCACTAACTTATTCCTGGATTATTGCCTCTGTTAATGCAATCTAAGATGGAATTCTTTATTTGTTTTTGGTTGCCAAATCACCATGATGACTCAAACCAACAGATTTTGTTTTCAGGAAGAAAAGAAAAACGAACAAACAAAAACCCTGCTATTTAACCATGCCATCTTGTGCATGTGAAAATGATTTTTAGAACCCAAGTATAAGACTTTACATTTATTCATATTCCATTGAACTTCTTAGATTCAGCCTCATGCTCTAGTTTCTCAAGATATTTTTTGCATTTTAACTCTGTCATCCAATCATGCCTTCAAGCATTCTGTCATATGAACGTATGATAAGCATGTCGTTTCTGTCTTTATCTAAGCCTTTGGTAAAAATGCTTCATAGCAGAAGACCAAACACAAATCTCGTGGGAACATCATTGGAGACCTGCTGTCAAGTTGACAATGAAACATTAACTCTTTGAGTCCTGCCATCCAGCCAGCTCCAAATCTAGTTTTAGTATTAGCTAGTTCACATCTCTTATCTCTTCCCCAGAAATAGTATGAGGCTTTATTCACTGCTTTGCTAAAATCTATGCAAATTGTGTTTACAGAACTCCCTGGATCTATTAATTCAGTAACCCTGAAAATTAAGTAACTATGATTCTAGATGAAGCCATAATAGCTTCACATAATCACCATTTACTTTTCTGTATGTTTGCTAACCCTTTCTTTATTGATCCATTTTATAATTTTCCTAGGAATCAAAGTCAAGCACATTGGCCTAAAGGTTATATTATCTTCCCCTCTTTTTGGTTAAATTCAGGGCAACATCAGAATTTCTATAGTCCTTCAGGTCCTATCCTGTTCTCCAAAATCTTGCAAATCTCATTTCCAGTAATCAGTAATCACATCTTCCAGTTCTTTCAATATGAAAGGATGTAATTTATCTGGTCCAGGTGACTTGGATTTCTCAGAAGAAATTGTGTTGTCTCTTAATTTGTTTTTGCTTATATTGGGGAGCAACTGCCTGATAGTTTTGTTCTGTAGCTTCTAATACAAAGGTCATACTCCTTGGCATTGAAAAAAAGTGATTTAGCAGTTCTGCTTTCTCTCTCTCTTTTTTTCATTTATCTTTGTTCCAATTACCCTAAGCAATCCAGCCACAAGAGAACCATCTCTCAGTCTAGTCTCACTGAAAACCTACTAGACAACTGGACAGGTCCCACCACTTCCAAAAAAATTCTCCAGGGAAACATCTGCTTCCATTTGGCCATAGACACTCTTCTGACCCAAATAAGCTCACCAGTTTGGGGTAAGCCTATCTAATGATGTCACCCCGACACTTCTTTCAGATCAGAGTCATAAGATATAATGTGTCCTGACCTTCAGCTGATATGAATAATATCAAGACTTCTTCTATCACAGTCACATTCCAGAAGAACTGGAATAAATGAGAAAAAAAACAGCTTCTCATCATTTAATTATCAGCAATGTGCCCTATTTTAGGTATACATAAATGAGAGCAATCATCACTGGATTTATGTCTAGTTTTTACTCATTAGCTTCAGTTCAATTCAATCATTTTTCAGTCTTGTACAACTCATTGTGACCTTATTTAGTGTTTCTGTGGCAGAGATGCTGGAGTGGTTGACCATTTTCTTCTCCAAATCATTTTATAGATGAGGAAACTGAGGGAAACATGGTTAAGTGACTTGCCCAGGGTCTCACAGATAGTAAATGTCTGAGGCCAGACTTGAACTCATGAAGATGAGTCTTCCTGATTCCAAGCCCAGTGATCTATCTACTATGCCACCTAACTTCCCTTAACTCCATGACACTAGAAAAAAATCTATTTTCTTTGAACCAGTTTTCTCATATGTAAAATGGGAGAATCTTCATCTGTAAAACCATCTATAAGTAGAAGTGATCCTGATAATTAATCTAATTAAAAAAAACTTTTCAGAAATTTATTTTTTTATTGCTTTACTACTTTTTACCTTCAGTTTTTAATTTCGAATTCCAAATTCTCTCCTTCCCTCTAACTCTTCCCCTACCCACTAAGAAAGTAAGCAAGATAATACTCTTTATACATGTGATGTCATGCAAAATATTTCTTTGTTATCCATGAATAATCATTTACTATAACCCCTTCATTTTACAGATGAGGGAACTGAGGCACAGAGAAGTTCAATCACTCACCTAAGATGACAGACACAGTAAAGGCCACATCCAGGATTCAAAACCAGGAAAAAACAATGTTCGTTCCCATGGACTGTGTCCTGAAGTTTAAATAGGTCATCGCTATGGTGCCTACCTACCGCAAAGGGAGGGTTGAGGATAACACTTTGTAAAGTGCCATACAAATGGGAAATAGAATTATTGTCACCAATTGCTTAAATGGACCCGAGAGTCCAAAGGGAACAGACCTGGGAGTAAATAAATGCAAAATATAATTGAGCAGGAATGCAAATTTACAACATGCCTGGCATGTACTCCTTCAATATCCTCCTAACACCCTGCAGTGAAGCAATCTGATCACTGCTTCTGGAGTGAAAAGACAAATCCCACCTCTGATACTTCCTTGTGATCTGGGCCTTCATTTCCTTATTTGTAAGAAGAGCCAGATAGCTTTTAAGGTCTTTTATAGCTCTGAATCTGTGATCCTCTGAACCCATTATCCCTTGAGATAACACATTCCACTTTGGGACAACTCTAATTATTAGGAATTTCCCTTACAGAAGAGGACAATGAACAACCCAGGCATTATTCCTTTATTCCTTCTCAATACACATATCTGGCCAAGGAATTTCCATTCTCAAGTAGAGTGAGAGAAAAATATCTGAAACACTGTAATAATGTTTCATCTGAGCATTTTGAAAAACATCCCAATGCCTTCAGGAGTTATTTGCTAATTAGAAGGAGAATTTCTGTTCTTATTCCTCATTTTAACTTCAAGTACCTTTTATAGTACTGAGAGGCAGGGGGAAAAGGGATAGGCAAGAAATGCTTAGTTTCTTTTGGCAGGCTAAGAAGAGAATATAGTACTTCGGAATTTTAGTTGGAATGTGTTTGGTTTTTCCTCAGTTTACAGTTAGGAATTGGGTACAATTAGGATTGGGGTAGAAATTGCTCTAAGATTTTTGAAATATTCTATAAATGCATAGGGGTGTGTGTATACATGTGTATACACTTGCATGTATATACATGCATATATACATGCATGTAAATGCATGTGTATGTACATGCATGTGTGTACACATATGAGTACAAAGCATTCCAAAAACTTTAGTAGCTTCTCTACCTAAACACCCACATCTATATACATATATATGCATAAATATATACATAGATAAACACATAGACATAATAGATATAATCAATATACATGTATTATATGTGTATAATATATACTTGTGTGTGCGTGTGTGTGTGTGTGTGTGTGTGTGTACACACATCTGGAAGAGTTCAGAAGCTGTGAATGACCCCTTTGCCACAGTTATTCTCTGTGCTCGAACCTACTTTCCCTTATTGTCTGCATTCCCCTAGGACAGGCCACATAGACAGATGGTAGTAGGTAAGTAGAGGAAGGAGGCTGCCTCCTTCTGTCCATTTCTATATGTTTTGAATGAATCTGTGATTAATAACATCTGAGCATATATAATCAAAGTTATATACAGAATATTTATCCCTGTACCTTCCACACGTTTGGCCAGAATCTGGCCAAAGTGACAAATTGGTAGTTACCCAGGTAATTAATTCTAATTACAAATATTGCTTTTTCTAATTCAAGCAAAGTAGATGATTTGGATAGTTTTTCAGTTTTGTGAAAGACAGAGATAGCTTTGATCATCCTTTTCATGGAGTCACATAGATGCCTTTGCTCCACATGCTACGTAAGTAAATGGTTTGAAAATCGGTCCCTGTGAGGTTTATTTGTTTTTATTTCAGATACATCCCAGGTGTTCCTTGAAATTTAACATGAAGTGCTAATAAATATACCCACAAACACATTAGGACGGCTTGTCCTGTTCATCATCTTAGGGAGGTCTTTCCTTGTCCTTCTCAATTAATCTGTAGTTGTTTTTTCTTTCTTCCTCTAGGTTCACAATGACAGCTTATATAGGCAAAGAATTCAAAACAACAGAGTAGCAGCAAAAGATAACTTGGAAAAATTAGATTGTTCCTTTATAGAAAATGTTCCAGATTTACTCAACATCCCTTTTCCTAATTAAGGACCATGAATGATATTCGAGTCACACTAGTCTGGCAAGAATTCATAAACTTTCTTCAATTTCTCAAGACTTGACTCTGTTTGCTTTCTTTCTATCTCCCTTCTGTTTTTGTGTCTGAAAATTTATGAAGGATCCCTCTTACTACTTCATGTTGTCCTATATCAGGCCTTTTAGACTCAAAACCGTGGAATGCAGAATTTACAGTTGCTATTAAAAAAAATAAACAACTTTCAAATGTCCTGAACCAGACAGTGAAAACCTAAGGGGAAAAAATCCAAGCTTTTATCCATTATTCATGCAAGTACAGGAAATATAGCTTCTAATGCTAATTAAAAATGATACTCTTACTGACCAAAAGAGGCCTTTTAAGCTATAGCATTAATTACTGTCCCGATAGTTTGGGTACGAATTGCATGAAGAATGAAATATCACACTTAAATCCACACCTCCTTGAAAGATTATATGGCATACTAGAAAGCTAAATCTAAAGTCTGTTGATTATTACATATGTGACTCTCAACAAATTGCTGAGCATCAGTTTTCTTATCTCTAAAATGGGCTTGATAATATTTGAACACAAGCTGGCTGTGAGGAAGACATCTTATAAAATTTCAAGTAAATTATTTCTTTTCTTGTTACTTAAAAGGAAAAATACTTCAAAGACACATTTATAAAAGTGTTTGGGATAGCAACATAGTTCCGAGCTAAAAGTTCAAGTATGCTAAGCTGCCAGATATTCAGGAGTTAGTTATCCTCCACAAAAGCTCAAATTTCATGCCTCCCCATGTGCTAGAAGTGCCTCAGGATTTGCAAAGACTATAATAGTGGAGTAGAGACTCAGATAAGTTTTACCAAGCAAGCATGAGGTGGAGCTCAGAGAAGGACTATATATTTCATATTTAAGGGAGCATGACACAGTGGGAAAAGACCCTCAATTTTGATTCAGAAGGCCTGGCTTCAAATTCTCCCTATGTCACTTACTATCATTTGGCAAATGATATCATCTCTTGGAGTCTTCATTTTGTCATCTGGAAAACAATGGGAATTGAAATAAATGCCATCTAAGGTCACTTTCTAAATTGGCCGCTATTATCGTTTGATGATCTTTTGACCTGTCTAGACATTAAGAAACTCCTCACTAGAAAGTCAGCCACGAGGTAATCATATGTATTGATTTGCTTGTTCTCTTGTTCATTCATTTGCTTGATTGTGTATTTTTTATTTTTATCTTTTTATTGGTTCATTGATTTATTCATTTGCTTGTGTATTTATGCCAGCTACAGTGTGGAGAGTTTTAAATATGCATTGATGGAGGCTATATCCCCTACTTTTTAATGTTCTTGTTCTTCCTTCTACTTAATCATTCTACCTGAATTACCAAATGCAATAAATCAATAACCATTTATTAGACACCTACTATGTGACAGGCATACTGAGACTACAAAACAAAAAGTGTTAAAAATGTTAAAAATTAAGTATTTGTTAAAATTAAGTATGTTAAAAATTAATATTCTATCAGGGAAGATGATGTGTACATAGACAAGTGAAAAAAATGCACTTCCATGGAGGCCAATAGAATACACTAGAAGCTGAAAAGGATTAGAAAATAGCTCTTATAGAAAGCAGTCCTTGGACTGAGTCTTGAAATAAATGAGATATCCCAAGAGGTAGCTGTAAGTAGGGAGTGAATACCAGGCCTGGAGACAGTCAGTGCAACGGAACAGAAATGGGAATGAAATACTACATATGAAGAATATAAACTCTAATTTGGCTATGCTACAACGTTCATGAAGGAAAATAATGAGTAGTAAAAATGGGAATGTAAAAAGAGTACAAGTTGTTGGGGCCTTTAAATGGCAAACACATTTGTCCATATTTGATCTTAGAGATCATAGGCAGGTACTGGTGTTTACTGAAAAAGGGGATGATATAGTGTAATGCCAATGCAATATTTACAGCACCCATGATATAAAAACCAGGACTATAAATATCACATGACATTCAATAGCAAAATATAACAGATTCTCCATATAGAGGACAGAACTGGAGCATTTATTTAAACACCAGAAAACTGAATTCCAAAACCAGTAAGCCAATTCAATAATAGTACTAAAGATATTAAGAAGCTATAATAACACTGAGAGCTACAGCATCCTTAGCATTCCCACAAACCAATATTAGATCAATATCTACTCAAGAGCCTATCTGACTCCTTGTCTGAATCTCCTCTCTCTCCCACCATCTCTCTGGCTCTGGCCACCAGATTCCTGTGGGCTCTGCTTCTCTTCAGCAAACTCCTCCCACCACAGGCTCCATGTGGCTACATTCAGCCTATCAGGGGGCAGAGTTTTTACTTTCAAAGCAGGGAAGGTCGTCAAATTCCCATTTCTGTTACATATAGTCAGAAAAATCTTTAGAGAAATCACATCAGTAGCTGTGTGGATCTGGATTGGAATGAAGAGAGATATGAGATGGGGTGGGCAATTAAAAGGTTATTACAATAGTCCAGATAAGATGTGATGAACTAAGGGGATAGATTTGTGAGCCAAGAAATGTTGATTCAAATTCAACCTTTTCTATCTGTATCCTAACCTCTTGTGTAGTGAACCCAGGCCCTACAAGCATAGCTAAGTGCCCTTGACACAATTCCTCATGTGAAAAAGTCTTGGAAGTCTATTTCTGGAAAAATTGTAAGGATGTATAAGTGAAGTGCCTTGAAGAGACTTCAAAGTATCCAGAGAAATTCTGTAACTCATTTCAGCTTACTATCCATGCGTTGAATAGCATCTTTTTGATTGGCAGCAGCTAAAGAACTGAACTTAAAGATGTCTTTGAAAAAGGAATGTCAACCTTGGTCTCTTTTGGTTGGCTCTCTCACTATTGGTTTGACTTCTCTGTTCAATGTTTATTGGTAAGAGGCAATGATGTGAGGGAAGAGATTCTCCATGACCAAGACCAACATGTAGTTCCATGACTATGGGAAGTGGTTCTTTCTCTTCATTGGCCTTGAGTATATTCTTTCATTTTAGGGACAGGAAGTTGGAGGATACACCATTGTCTCAATAAGTTAGGAGGGAAAGCCACCAAGAACCAGAGGATCAAGGAATCTGGTTGTCTGGGAGCCTGAAAATACATTTAGACCAGATTTTGCAGACAGACTAGTCCCTATACTCTGAAGAATGGCCTTCTGAACGTGGCCCAGCAATAATTGAGATGAGAATTCATCAGACAGGGATTAAGTTTTTGGACAGGAACTTGGTAGGACTGCGCTAGGTGTAAAAACTGATTTAAGCCTGAGTCCACCCTCCCCAGAGGTCAAGGTGTTATGAGGAGGATATACCCCCAAAGTATTAGGGGAAAATGTACTCCTGCTCTTGTTATATCTTTGAAGCAAATATCCAATTGTAACATCTATTTGATGTTGATTGGTTAAATGGACCTGGGGCACTGATCACTGATGTCTAATAATGAGAGGACTACACCCAGAAGGGGAATTTCAGTGAAGGAAAGAAAGAACTTCAAGATGCTCAAGAAATTTGAGGAGATATTTAGAAGTCCAACTATGATAGTGAGACTAGATCTCACTCACTAGACCAAAATGTTCACATTTCGTCTATATGTAAATGTGCCTAAATAACACCATGAAGTAAATGTTCTGTCTTTGGAACATAGATACATTATTGTCATAAAAATTTTGTGGAGATGGGAAAGCAGATCTATAGGTCAGTAATTATTGATTTTCTTTTGGTTGCTTTATTATATAGTAATAGGGTTTTTTTTATTTCAGATATCTAGGGAATTCATTTAACACTCTTCAAGTTGCATTGCCCCCAAGACAGATCTCCTCTGTGTATGCTTGATCAAATCCAGCTGTTCTTTCCATTTTTGTTTTCTTTAGTGACATTTCTAATTTCCTTATTAGCACATCAGGGACTATGATGTGAGAATATAAATATACTGCCTCTACTGATATTGATAGAGAAAATAATTTATGTCCAGATCTTTTCAATCTTTCATCTGTTTGTTGTCCTACTTTCAGATTAATCCTTAAAGGGCATGAAGATTCTTTTCTCAAGCATTCATGAATCGTTCCTTGTTGTCTCTTTGCCAGAAATCAAAATTGAATTCAATAGCTTTGATGCTTTAAGAAATCTCTTTCTTCTATTTTTTTTTTGTGTGGGGGAGCAAATTTGGATATTTATCTACTTTAATACTGAAGCATCTCTCCCATCTTCTATTAATTTTTGGATGTCATTGAGGGTGGCTTAGTAATCACATCTGTAAATTCTTTCAGTACTCTAGGACATAGGATATAATTCATCTGGGCCTATTGATATGAACTCACTAAAGGCAACTAGGTTTTCTCTTGTTATATCCTCATTTACTCCTGTTTCAAATTCTTGTTAATAATTTTTGTTTTATACTTCCTGACTGAAGATATTTTCCTTTGGCATATAAAATAGATGCAAAATGAGAATTCATTTCTGCCTTCTCTTTGCCATCTGTTATGATCTTATCTACTTAATGTAATATCTTATTTCTTCCTTTTCTTTTTTTTTCACCCCAAAGAGCTCACAAAGCCCTATTTGTTGTCCATTTCATTAAGCATAATTCTCAGCGTGGTTTAGCCAATTAGCATTACTAACACTGATATAGAACTGTGTCATTCATTGTTTTCACTTTTTTTAACCTCTCCTCAGTTTCCTGCTCATGCTTCCATCTTGTATATGTATATGGATATGTATATATCCATCATTCTAAAATGGAAGTTTGTTAATTAGTTCCTCTTAATTTCAAATTTATTTATTCCAAAATGATCCCCATATCTTCCTTACTATGTTTCTATCATATGCATTTGGTTTTAGATACCACCCCATCTTTGTAAAGCCAATTTCTCTCAGAGAGTTTTAGGAGACAGGATCCTGTCTAATCTTTCCCTGAACTCTTTGAAATGCACTCTCACCAAATGTCGTATACACATCAGGCTATTTCCTGGCATTCTCTATATTCATCACAAGTTTGGTGGAGTGGTCACTTCCTTCCAAAACTTCTAATTTTTTTATTGACAACCAATTTTTTCTAATGATGAGAACCAAGTAAAAAATGACAATTCCCTTTATCACTTACAAACACTTTTGAAGTCTCTCCCCTCTGTCAGAAGTCACCCTAGGCAATCACCTCATCATTTATCATTCAACTGCCATCCTGGAGTTCATGTTCTCAAATTCATCTTTTTGGAAGATGAAATAAAGTAAAACTCATGATTTGTAGCCCCAGGGCAGCCCCAACCAGCAGAGGCTAGAGAGGACTTTGGGAGAGTAGATCACCAGCAACTGTGGTGGCTCCCAGAAATATCAACCCAGAAATACTAAAGACCAAGTAAAAGATCAGTGGAACTCTATTGGAACTGGGGGGAATGGAAGTGGGGTCCAGCCTGTGACCCAGGAGTGAGAAGCCACAGAGAGCTTCCAGCCTACAGATCATAGGGGAGCCAAGTGACCATTCAGAGGGGTCATTGTTCTTTCTTTAACCTGCCTGGATCTGGATCGTGGTCTTAGGTGGTGGTCCTAAGATGTGTGACCAGTGAGGCAGAGTTGGTGGGGCCTGTAGAGACAGTGCACTCCTAATAGCTCTGGCAGCTGTGAAAACCCCAGTGATTTGGGACAAAGCTCTCTCCTCTGAAAGCAGAGTTCTACTGTAGCAAAGAGCTCAAAAGTCAAGTAATTGAAACACAAAATGAGCAAGCAAAGGTAGCAAAGCAAGCACAGCAATCCAACTTTAGATCCCTTTTTGGGGGACAAAAAGGGATCAAAGCATGGAATAGGGGCAAGACAACAAAGTCAGAACTCCTGCACCAAAAGCTTCTAAGAAAAATATGAATTGGTTACAGGGCATCAAGAATCTCAAGAAGGATTTTGGAAATCAAGTAAGAGAAGTGGAGGAAAAATTGGAAAAAGAAATGAGAATGATACAAGAAAATCATGAAAAGAGAGTCAACAACCTGATTGAAGAAAATAACACCTTAAAAAATAGACTAACTCAAATGGCAAAAGAGGCCCAAAAAGCCGATGGGGAGAAGAATGCCTTAAAAAGCCAAATTTGCCATATGGAAAAAGAATTTCAGAAACTTACTAAAGAGAATGGAAGCTAATGACTTTATGAGAAATCAAGATACTATTAAACGGTATGAAACAAACAAATGAAAAAATGGAAGGCAATGTGAAATATATATCTCATTGGAAAAACCACTAACCTGGAAAATAGATCCAGGAGAGACAATTTAAAAATTATTGGACTACCTGAAAGCCATGATCAAAAAAAAGAACTTAGAAAGCATCCTTCAAGAAATTCTCAAGGAAAATTGCCCTGATATTTTAGAACCAGAGGGCAAAATAGAACTTGAAAGAATTCACCAATCACCTCTTGAAAAAGATCCCCAAAAGAAAACTCCTAGGAATGTTATAGCCAGGTTCCAGAGTCCCCAGATCAA
>CM053580.1:371314205-371329329 GCA_028627135.1 Pseudochirops cupreus
AGAGAGAGAGAGAGAGAGAGAGAGAGAGAGAGAGAGAGAGAGAGAGAAAGGAGTAGGTCCTAGAAACATGTGGCAGAACTATCAAAAATGGAATAATTTGATTCCAGAACATTTTAGCACAGGCTTTATTTGTCTTGGAGCCATTTTCCAGTTACTGAGTTTAAAATGGTTTCTTTTACTTAATAGTGTTCTTGCTGATCAAAGCAGCATGTTTTTATGTGAGTTTTATCTTTTAGCTTGTAAACACCTCAAAGTCAGGGACCGGGGGAACACTTGGTTACCACTAGTAGTTTACATTTATATGGTGTCTAATAGGTTATCGAATATGTTCATACTCAATATCTCCTTTGATTCTCAAGGAAGTCCAGTGAAGAAGACAGTAAAATACCATTGTCTACTGAATCAAAGAATCTCAGAGATGGGAGGGACCTCAGAAGCCATCCACACAAACCCATATATGAGCAAAAATCTGTTCAACAAGTTACCAACATCTCCAACAAGTCATCATCTGACTTTTATTTGAAGACCTCCAATGAGGAGGAGCTCACATCTAGATCTGTTGGATTAATCCAACTGTGATAAAGATCTGCCTTACATTAAAGTTAAAATCTTCCTCTCCGAAATTTAAATTTATGGTTCAAATTTTGCCTTTAGGGATAACCATATAATCTATTCCTCTTCCACATGACTGCCCCTCATCGAGACCTAAATTGTATTTTCTCCAGGCCAAACATCTCTATTTCTTTCGACCTATCTTCATTTAGAATGAACTGGAGATCCTTCACTGTTGTGATCACTCTCTTCTGAGAATTCTATTGCTTATCAATAATTCTCTGTGATTATATCCAACTTAGCTTGTGTATATGTTGTTAGTATCTAGCTGTTTATGTGTTGTGTCCCCCATCTGTTTGCGGGTACCTTAAGGACAGACTTTTAATTGTTATCTTTGTATCCCCATTGCTTAGCACAGTGCCTGTTGTATAGTAGGTGCTTATTAAATGCTTGTTGATTTGATTCACACAAAAACTCTTTTAATTGGTACCTTTTTGGCTGTGATGTCACCCTGTTGACTTGTACTGACCTTGAAAACAACTAAAATTTCCAGAATTTTTTTCAGGGAACTGATATCTAGTCACAGCTCCATCACTCTACACTTGTGAACTGAATTTTGGAACACAAATGTAGGTTTTGTATCTATCTCCATGAAGCTTCAACCTATCTGATTTGGACCAATGGTACCAATGGTTCTCAACCTTCCTAATGACACGATCCTTTAATACTCGTATGTGGGCATATCTGCATGTGGGCGGACCCACCTGGAGACCGATAGAGGAGCGGTGTCTTGCTTCCTAAGACCATCGGAAATATGTGTCTTCCAATGGTCTTAGGTGACCCCTGTGAAAGGGTCATTCATGACCCACAGGTTGAGAACCACTGGTTTAAACTGTTGTGCTCTTTTTATAAGAATATGAATTTATGGAGCACAGAGATTCTCTTGCTTGTTTGTATCTTTGCTTAGGTACAGATGCCTAGCATTAAAAACTTGCCTAGTCTTTAGTATTATTCCTAGCACATAGTTAATGCTTAATCATTTTTTTCACTCATTCATTCATAATGTAAAATTATATATACATACATATATATGTGTGTGTGTATGTGTGTGCACGCGCGTATGTGTGTATGTGTGTATATACACACACATTACATACATATATGTATATATATATATATATATGGAATGTCTAAAGTTGTATATTAATGTAGTACCTGCATAGAAATAATAAATTTAAAATGATATATTAAAATGAGACCAAAAGAAGATATTTTGGGATCCTGATTGTAATAAAACATATGAGTTATTCCTCCCAACTTTTTGGCATCTGCAGACTTGAAAGCATGTCACTTATTACTTTATTTGCTTCATTTGCAAAAAAAATATGAACTAACACAAAGCCCAGGTCACATACTTGGGATATTTCACTATGGTCATTTTACTTGTTAATTTTAAATCATTAAAGATTATTTGGGGGTTCAATTCAGAATTCAAAAAATACTGAATCTGCCTAATTTTACTGTGTTCTGATACTCACCTCTCCATTTTGTTCGTAAGGATATAATTAGATACTTGTCAAATGCTTTGCTGAATTTTAGGAAAACAATCAACAAGCATTTATAGTGTTTATTAAGGTCCTGCTATGTGATGGGCACTCTGCTAGGTGCTCAGGTTAGAAGGACAAAGACTGAAACAATTCCTACTCAAAATATGTTCATATTCTAATGATGGACACATTAAGTACATATATATATATATATATATATATATCCATACAAAGCATAAGTATAAAGTTAATAAATGCATTTCATATATATACATTAGTTAAAATACAATGTAATTTGAGAAGTAAGACGCTGGCAGTTGAGGGAATCAGAAAAGGCTTCATGCAGAAGATGGTTCCTAAGCTTCTTCTTGAAAAGAAGAACACTACAAGGCATAGGTTAGGAAGAATTGCATTCTAGGCAAAAGTACAGCTAGCACAAAGGCATGGACATGGGAAATGGTGTGTTATTAATGAAAAACAAAGAGAAGGTCATTTTGGATGGATTTCAGAGTTCAGGAAGGAAGACAATGAACACAGTCTCTTGATCTATCATCCAAATAACGTTTGTCAAAAAAAAAAGAGTTCAGACTGATATGACTTATGCTTGATGAAGCCATCCTGGTATTTTTGTGATCACCACTTCCCTTTCTATCTATTATATCTATCTATTCTTCCCTTCAATACCTTTTTAGAATTTTATAAGCTTCCTGGTATAAAGTGTGAAGATTACATTATCTTTCCATTTGCATACATCAGGATATTTGACTATATTGTGCCTTCCTATAATACTTCTCCTATTCTCCATGACCTTTCAAATTTCACTGTCAGGATCCCAGCAATCACAATCATCAACTCATTCAATATACTAGATAAGTAGTTCAAGTTCATGGTGAGTTGAAATTATAAAAAAATAGCCAGGCGAAGCCTTATCTTCTCCTTACTTATCTTGCCTTTTATTTCTATATTAGCAATTTTGTTCTGTACTTTCCTGTCCAAAATGTATTCTTTCTGGTAGAAAAAAAACAGAAGTAAAATAATTGTTAGACAGTTCTGTAATCTATCAACAATGATAAAAGCTAATATTTTTATAGGTCACAAAGTATTTTACAGTTGTGATCTTATTTGGTCATCACAATATAACCCTAGGAGTGAAGTGCTACTATCATCATTGTTTGAGATATAAAGAAATTAAGCAGGAGGGAAGTTAAATAACTTGCCAGGTATCTCCCAGCTAGTAAGTATGAGGCAAGATTAAACTCACATCTTTACGACTTCAAGTCCAGTGCTCTATCCACAGCATCACATCGCTACCTATGTATCGTCCTCACCACATCCATCCTGAGCAGGAGGCCCATTCTTTGTCCTTAGGATTATTGAGGAGTCTTGTGTCCTTTTGACCTTTAGCTCTCCTGACACTATTTTCATAGGACTATGCTACCATGTTTTCCTCATTTTATGGATCAGGAAGCTGAGGCTCAAGGAAATAAATCAATCTGTTCAAAATCAACTGGCTACTAAGTGGCAGAACTGGAATGAAAATGCAGTTCTTTTTCTTTTTTTTAACTCACAAGCCCATTGCCCTTGTCTCACTATTTGAGACCAACAGGTCAATTGAAGTCAATATCTGAGAGAGTGGATAAAATACTGGACATAATCAGGAAGATCTGAATCCAAATCCATCTTCAGACTATCCATATGAATCTGGGCAAGTCACTTAAGCTCTGTTTGTCTCAGTTTCCTCTTCTATACAGTAGAGATAATAATAACACCTACCTCCTAGGGGTGTTGTGAGGATCACATGAGACAATATTTGTAAATCTCTTTGTAAATCTAAAATCACTACATAAATGCTAGCTATCATGGAGAGCTAAAGAAAAGAGATAGAATGTACCACTGGAAGAACACAAATCTAATTTGTTGACACATTCTGCCAAAAAAAAAATAGAATTGATTTTACTTCATAGAGTGCTAAAGCAGGAAGCAATCTCCATTCTCGTCCACCCTTTTGAATTTATGGATGAGGTAAATGAGACCACAGAGGCAGAGAAACTTGCCCATTATCACACAGAAGTCATCCCAGATTTCCTGGCAGAAGCAGCAGAGAAACATAGGAAAGATTACCTTGGTTCCCACAAATAAAAGCACAATAGAGTTATCACATTAATTCTAGCTCTGAGTCCTTCCTTTCCTGGACCCTTATCTTCTTTCCCAGAACTCTTATTTTAATTTATATAGTACTACTGAGGATGGAGAAATATGATTATTGGGTGTGTCAGCACAATCTCCAGATGCTGGTATCACTGCATGGGAAAACCCCATTTACTCAGAGCTACAGAGTCTCTGAATTCAAAGCAGTATCAGCACATAATGGCCTCTACCCAATCCCAGTATGCACTTCCTCCATGCCCCCATATAGCTAGCAGTAAGCACCCTAGCATACCCAGGGTGGCTGCTAGCACAGGTTCTATGATCTGCTTTTCTAAAGGAAAGCAGCTCAAAAAGGGTTAACCATCTTAGTTTGATCAAAAGTATATCATTTACCTAGTTCAGGCGGGAAAGTCAGAAACCTGAACTTCAGAGAAGATACAAACAGAAGTTACAAGCAGACAGAAAATACAGAGAAAACACACTTAGACAGGGCTTCCACCTGTCTGACCATCACACATAAGCAGTTAGTTACCAGAGAGGGAAGCACCAACATCTGGGTATTCAAAGCCAGGGCTGCCCAGAGTCTCATCTGGCCAAATCACACAACTCTTCCCAAAGCGAGACCCAAAGCAAAACCTCACATCAGGGTATATATAGCCTTCTCCAGGGTCAGAGAACATCACAACCCTCATGACCCACTGACTAATTACAAAGTAACAAAAGTTGTATCTTTCTGAAAAACAAGCCTCCCCTAAGCAAGCTTCTCCTGTGGGCTCCGCTCCACCCCTCAGCAAATTCCTCCCACCACAGGCTCCCTGTCACCACATTCAGCCTTTTAAGGGGCAGAGTATATTTTCAAATCAGGGAAGGTCCTCAAATTCCCTTAGACTTATTAAGGGGCGGGGAAGATCTTCAAATTCTCTTACTATTACACCCCACCATCAAAGTTTTCTCCCAAGAGCAAACCAAACATATGCCCCAAACCTCAGAAACTTCTCTTTACAGTAACATTCTTTTCTGCTCTCTGAGTTAAATCGCTTTTACACTTCCTATCTTATCATTACAATATTGATGAGAATATAAATAGTACACTCTCTCTTAACTCATCCTCACTTATACTCTGCTCTTTTCCTCCAAAGGTACTCAAAATTCAATGACTGTGGAGTGGAATTCATGATTGCAGACAGCTCTATTTTCACCTCTGAATTTTCCCCTAAACAGTTTTCTGTCCTCCCTGTTTGCTTGTAACCTTAACTGAAAGGAAGACTATTCAGAGACTGGGTTATCTTTAAAATGTTCTGCTTCCCTCTTCCCATGTCTTTTAGCCTCAGATAGGGTCATCTCATTCTGGCAAAATGGCAGAGGCTTGGGAAGGACCACAAGGGAGTAATTCATCAACTACTTCTCTAAAGAAAAGATACCTTGAATCATACACAATTGCAGCAATCTTACTATATCACCAATATATATTCTGATGCAATAAAATATGTTCTGAGTTTCTCCTTTCCCCAAGTGGAAGAGATTCAACTTGTTATCTTCAATATGAAGCTTCATAACATCTGCCAAGTGATGTGAGCTGAGCATCTCAGTTGAATGCTTAAATCAGATTGCCATGCCCACTCCAAGTTCCTGAGAATCTTCTTAGATCTAAACTATCCCACAGGCACCCATTGAAATGGGAGCCACTTTAGACCCAACATCAAACCTCCTGTGAAGCTCTAGATTCATCTAATCATGTCTTGGGTTTTTAGGACTGTCTTGGAGAATGGTGATAATTGAGTCCCTGAAATACAAACCACTGAGCCTTCGCTTCTCACCCCCAACTTATGACATGTAGACAAAGCTGGAGCTGACACAGCTTTGACAAAGCCTTAGGAGTCAGGTATCTCTCTTGAAGGTGCTTTTTAGAAATGCCTCTTTTTAACTAGACTATTAAGCTTTAAATGTGACTGAATCATGTGCTCATTATGAATCTTCTCTGTATGGGTTCTATCCTGTTAACAGCTTAATATATATTTTAGGCCATTTGGAACTAATACTAATTAACTGATCATTTTAAATCTCTTTTGTTCACATGCTTGGATAACTGGAATTCTTTAATGGAATGTTAAGTCTATGGCATTGTGTCACATCATTATGGCACTAAATTTATAATAGCCTATGAAGTCATCATTAAAGTTTCTCATAATTTTCCTCTTTCACTGGTGGCTTATATTCAATTAGTTTTACTCCCCAGTTACAAATTTGCTTTTTGGGTATGTAACCTCTTTATTGAGTTCTAATATTTAACTCACAATAACCACAAGGAATATTTTACAGTGGCATCATGATTAATACAGCAAATGAAGATAGAGACCTCTGAAATATTATTTTTCTAGCTAGTATAAAGTACTTCTTCATCTTGAAAGGATTATTCAAAATGAATTTTTAGTAGCTCTGTTCTACCCCAGACCTTTTCTTTCTATTGTGGACCTATACATTTTACCCCATATCTATTTAAATTAAATGCCAAAATCTAGAACAACCAATTATTGTTATTACTCACCAAAGATTGGCAATCATGTAATGATTTTTTTGGAGGGAGGGCACATTTACCCTTGAAATGAACAGAAATGCAAAGAGTAGGAAGTAGGAAGGTATAGAGATGTTGTGCTGACAAATACTTCACAACTTTTTAAAAGTATGTATGACAAAATGTAAAGTTTAATCTGCATAATTTACATTTTCACTATCACTTGACAATCAAGAAGACCATAAATCAAGCACTGATTCATAGCATTAGCTGATTTCTAAAGTGTAATTGCTCACATTGAAAATTTAACAATCAGTTCTGGTGAGCTTGTATGAGTCAGCTCCTGCCCAGCCCTAGAGTAAGAGATAATCCAATCTTGATTGGACCCAGCCAGATGGCATAATGGAGAAAGTGACAGATTGAGAGTCAGGCCAAATCTGAATTTGAATCCTCCCTTGTGTAGTTATTAGCTGTGGGATATTGGGCAAGCCACTTAATAATTGTCACCTTAAGGTTACCAAAGTGCTTTATGAATATGATTTCATTTTATCCTCATAGGAAACATTGAGAAGTAGATGTTATTATTATCCCTATTTTACAGATGAAGAGAGAGGGAAATAGAAATTTATATCTATTCATATATATAATATATTCATATATTATACATATTCATATATATCTATAATACAAATATATGCCTATAACATATACATACATCTTCATTCATCTGTATGTGTGTGTATATGTAGACAGATAGTCCATGATCAGTTATTCAACAAACATTTATTAAGTGCTTATTATGCAGCACTCATATTAAATGCTTACTATGTTCTCCAGGGTTAAGGAACTGTAATAGTAAGGAAATTTGAAAATCTGTCCTGCACCTTAATAAGCCTAAGTGAATTTGAGACCTTCTCTGATTTCCAAATATAATCTGCCCCCTACTAGGCTGAATGTGGTCCTATGGAGCCTCTGGTAGGAGAAGTTTGCTGAAAGGGAGAGCAGAGCCCAACAGGAGAAGCTTGCTTAGGGGAGGCTTGTTTTTCAGAAAGGACCACATCTTGTTACTTTGTAATTAGGCAGTGGGTCACAAAGGTTGTGATGTCCTTTGACCAATGAGAAGTCTATATATATATATATCTGAGGTGAGGTTTTGCATTGGAGCTCACTTTGAGAAGAGTTGTGTGATTTGGCTAGCTGAGACTCTGGGCAGCCATTGAGCACCCCCCCCCCCCCCAGCTTTGAAAACCCAGATGTTGGTGCTTCTCTCTCTGGTAACTAACTATGTAGGTATGAGATGGTCAGACAGCTAGAAGCCTGTCTGTGGAATTGTTCTGTTTTCTCTGTCTGTATTTTTTGTCTGCTTGTAATTTCTGTTTGTATTCTCTGAAGTTCAGGGTGCCGACTTTTCCCCCTGAATTAGGTAAATGAAATACGTTTGATTAAAGTAAGATCGTTAACCCCTTTTTGAGTTGCTTTCCTTTAGAAAAGCAGATCAAAGAACCTGTGCTAGCAGCCATCCTGGGTATGTGAGAGTGCTTGCTGCTACAGGAACCTCAAGGTCACATGTGACCTTCCAGGTCCTTAGGTAGGGTCTTTTGAACGAGTCCAAGTGGTACAGAACAAATTCTTTTATTAGGGGGATTTGTTCTGTGAAGTTTGGAGTCAGTCAAAGGGCCACACCTGAGGACCTAGAAGGCCCCTGTGAATCTAGACACTACATGCTGAAAAGGATAGGAGGGAGACTTGGACAGGGGAAGGTAGAGAAAGTTCTGTGAGGATGAGTCAACAGTCTGGTAAGGAATGAAGATATCTTTAACCTAGTTTTCCTCCTTAAATTGGAGGTTCTTGAAGGAACCAGCCCAACACAGGGAGAAGCTGCAGGGAGTGGGATGGGAAACAGTACTGATGTGGTGCTTTTAATGTGAACTGTATTTCAGGGATGGAGTAAGTTTATAGGGTGAAAACATTTCCATAGCATGGTTGGGAAAGTCCAGGGGAGATGAGTCAGCAATGCAGCCTGGAGAGAGATACAGTACTGTGCAGATCTTAAAACACTACATACATGTTAGCTGTCATTATCAGTTTGACCTAATCCATACCATCTCCTTTAGCATCTCCCCAAGAAATGGTTAACCAGCTACCATTGCAGCACCTTCAGTGAGGAAAAATCTACTGTCTTCTGGGGCATTCTACTTTTAGACAGCTTTAATTGTTAGGAAGGTTTTACTTACACAAAGCTGAAAACTTCCTATCAACACCTTCCACCCAGAACTCCCAGTTCTGTCCTCTGGGACAAAGCAGAACAAATCTAATCCTTTTAATCCCACCTGAGACTCCTTCATCTAGTTGAATACAGGTATTATTTTCCTTTTAATTTTCCTCTTCCACAGGCCAAAATCCCCAATTCTCTTAACCAAGATGAAGGCCCTGTGCAGTCTACATTCCCTCCCCATCCTACTTGTCCTCCTTTGGATGTACTCCTCTTTGTCAACTTCTTTCCTAAAAATCAGGGTCCAGAATTAAAGAGAATGTGCCAAGGCTGGTTTTTTACCAGGACTCAGATAGGACAGAACAACCTCTATTTTATTCTAGATACTTTGCCTCTGTTAAGACCGCCTACTATCACCTTAGCCTTCTCTTTGGCCGCCAAGACACACTATTATCTCATATTGAGTTTATAGTCCAATAAAATATGTTTTTCATTTCAACGATTGTCTAGACACACATCCCTATCCAGCACTGGGTATTTGGTATTGTAAATGGAAGGGAAAGATGAAAACCTTGTCAGTCAAGTTCACAGTTCTAGTCTTTCAGTATCTTTTGGGATTTTGATTTTTGTCATCCAAAATGTTAGTTATGAATTTGGGGGTTGTTCGAGTTCTTGAAGTAGTATAAAAATTCTGACATGTCCTACAGAGCTGGAATTCAACAACTATTTATTAAGTATTCAGTATATTTAAGATACAATCTTAGCTTTACTTTGGAAATACAAAGAAAAAAAGTGTCTCCTCCACCCTCCTTTCTTCTCTGAGTGCTCACGTAAGACAGCTGCTCCTTTGGAGAGCAAGAGCTTTTACATGTTATGACTGGAATTAATAAAATTTATTTTTGAGTTAGGAAAAATAAAATTTAAATTCCCATATGACTGGCAGAGCAGGAAACTCACTTCTCACACTCAAAGTTGGATGACTGTCCTTTGCCAACTTCTCTAATCCATTTTCTTAACTTTCTTGCCCCTTTACTGTTTACCAAGGCAGACACTATCTCTTCCACATGTCCTATTTTTTCTCCCAATTTGAACAGCTGCAAGCAAAAGTATACTTGTTTGGTCAGAACGACATCAGAAGCCACAAAACTGCCCCACCTGTAATCTGCCCTTCATTATGTTTGTTGCAGCTGTGGGGTCCTTGACCTGGCTTCTGAAATATAAACTAACCCAAACACAGACAGCTGAAGCAGGTTCTATTTTGCAAAACGCCTCTGTTATGACATCAGAAGATCTCAAGATATTAGATAAAAATGCCAGATCAACAAGGAAAGATGAGGTAGTAGTTGTGTTAAGTCTAATCATCTTTTGGCATAGATTTAGTTTCAGGAAAGGAGAGAATTGGTAGACTGTTGAAATAATCGGAAGTTGGGTTTCCACATGATACCTTCCTACAGAAAATAATTTCGGATAGCTTCTGTTTATGTTAGGGCTTTGAAAAGAATCTGTTCATTATGGATCACATACAGCTGAGCAAGGAGCTCCATATGGTGTTTGATCAGATGTTGCAAAGAGGCAGACTTGTGTCTGTGGTAAAGAAAAAACTTCCTAATAATTAGAGTTGTCCCAAAGTAGAAAGGGATGATTTACCAAGTAGTGGGTTCAAAATCACCAGGATACTGCATGACCACTTCTTCTGTCTCTTGTAGAGTGAACTTTTATTTAGGTATGGATTGGCCTAGATGAAGGGTGAAGTCTGTTCCAATTCTGGGATTCTCTGAACAAATAAGTTCATGAAAAAAAAAAGAAATTGGAGCAAGGGAAAAATAGAAGTGCCTTCCCTGAGGTCTCTTCTCTATTGGCTTAGATTTAGTTTAGGGTAGAGCACTCTCTCGTCAACTTATCTTCATGTTGCTTTTCTAGAGTTCAAGGTTCAAGTAACATATCAAGTTGGTGAATCAGTGGATTCATTAATACCCTTGGTTGATCCTTTAAGTATCTGGATGGGCACTTTGATTCATATAAAATACCAGTGCAAAGTATCTGTTTTAATAGGAAAATAAATTGTCCTGAAAACATTTTCATTCTAAAAGGTAGTAGAAACAAATTCTTGGCTCTAAAATGTAAACTTCCAAGTTTTTGTTTCAGAAATTAAAATCAACAGCCGTCACCATATTTTTATTGCCTTTTTTACAGAGCTGTCAATGACAATGGGAGGGGGAAGGAAAGGACATAATTTAAACAACTTTCATGAAAGGAAAATTATGCAGCAGGCAGCAGTTTGACTCTATTCTGTAAGGGGAGATCAGGTGTCTAAAATTCTGACCATTCTCAGAAATAAAAAAAACCACAAATGCAAAATATGTCCTTTATTGCAAAGGTTACCATGTGCAATCACTCTCTTAAAAATAGTAAATACCCATATCCAGGCACAGGAAGATGAATGATGCCAGTTTAAACCAGCTTGACCTGCCTGGCACTGAGCAGGGTAAAAGATGGCATTGAACCATATGTCTTTTGATGAGGCATAGAGGGCACAGCAAGAGTCTATTGTGAAGGAGAAAAAGAGCCCAGAAATGAATTTGGGCTGTGAATCTAGTGTTGAGTGCTCACCCACGGCAGATCATTTTTTTGTGTAAGAGCTGTTACCAAGGAGCAGGCACTTCACCAAGTCTGTTGATGGGATGAATGCCTAGGGTATTCTGCAGGCATCAGAATTCTAGACTCCAAGATCATGGAATGATGATGAACTGGAAGAAACTCTATAGTATGGATTTGAAATAAAAAGATTTGGATTCAGTCTGGATCTATGATCATTACTACTCTCATGTAACCTCAAGTTAGGGGTAGGTTGGTAAATACTTAACCATCAGTTCTCCAGGAAATAGAGAACATACCCATGACACGCTTAAATTGGAATTGTGTTTTTCATCATTTCCTTATATCTAGACAGTTCAAAAATATATCAAACCCTGATTTTTAGTGACTTTCAAGGAGCTAATGCTCACACTGAAAATTTAACAACTGGATCTCTTGATCCAGTTTTAGTTGACTCCAGCACACCCCTGGCACCAGTATTTAACTTCTCTGTTCATCAATTTCTTTATCGATATATAGCTCCCCTCACAAGTTTCCAGGGAGAAATTAAATAACTTCCAGGGGAAGGAGATTCCTTTTATCTCTTCTTTGAGAAGGAAAAAGAAGATCCAGTGGCTGAAGGAAGTTTAGGAACTGAGTGACTTGGAGGAATATAGAGATGGGAGAGATGGGGTGAGGACTCATGAATGGAGTGGAAAATAACCTGGCTTCCACTAAGGACCTGCCTCATTAGATCTGCAGCATCCTGACTGGAGAAAGGGCCTGATCCCCTGGCCTTTACTACAAAGTCTAGAAACTTCTTTCTCCTTTCTTCTCTCCTCCCTCTGTCTATTTAGGCAAGGTCAAAATCAAATTAGCTATGACCATATGGCTACTGATGGTATTTTGAATTATTTGATTCTTGTGTATATAAGTCAGTTGGTTTTCATTATCAACAGGAACATGATATCAGAGTATGGTTGGAGGGTGAGTCAGGAGGGGCTTTATATTTCACAAACTATTTACACCAGGACCCTGTAATTCTATCCTAGGTACAGTTTAGTTTTATGAATGAACCTATAACTCTAGCAGAACTCTAGAACCTGAACTCAGGACTCATTTAGATATCCTTGGGAGGGATGAGTCATTGGATCATGGTAGCCAATAGTGTGTAAATATAAGTCTCAGTTAAATTCCTTCCAAGGGAAAGTGAGCAGGGTACAGACCCTCAGGCTTCATTGAGACACATGGCATTACATGTTAAGGTAGGGAAGTGGAACAGTTCATGAATAAAAGACTTTATAAATGGACAGTTGCTATCCAGTTCAACCCCTTCACTTTACAAGAAAGAAACTGAAGTTCAAACTTCTCATATTAGAAAGGCTTGTCAGGGTGATAAATAAAGGGAAGGGAGCAGGTTGGATGGAAGGTGGGGGTGTAGGGATAGAAAGTAAAGTTAAGTAAGTTAGAGAATCACACCACAAATTGTGATAAGACAAGATAGTTCACAAACATGAAAGTGGGACATTTGTGGATGATGACAGTATAAAAGTGTGTAGCCAAGGTGGACCAGAGGAGTGCTGTTCATAGGCAATGAGCAAGTTAAAGAACTAGGAGGTAATGGCAAGAGAGTATCAATATTTTAAGTCCTCTAGTATGGGGTCAAGAGTTGAAGAGGAAAGAAAGACCATGATACATTCACTGAACTCATTGAAAAAAAAAAGGAGAGTATCCTGAAGGTCAGTCCTGTAGGCTAATAGGTTCTTGATTGTGGATTGAGTGAACTTCAAAGGAGGAGGGGTTATTGAATGATGAAGAGAGGAGAGCTTGGAATTGGCAACTGAGAACAGGTAGTATTCCAACTCCCCTAACCTCAACCAGTGAGTTGGGGGTATGTTTGAAATTGCAAACACAGCCAGAGAGGCTGTGTCATCAGGAGGTAGCCAGATCTGATTCAGATTTCAAACTATATTACAAAGTGATAATCATCAAAACAATCTGGTACTGACTAAGAAAGAGAGTGGTGGATCAGTGGAATAAATTAGGTGCATCTAGGCAGCACAACGAATAGAGTGCTGGGCCTGGAGTCAGAAAGACCTGAGTTCAAATCTGGCTTCAAACACTTATTAACTGTGTGTCCCTGTCACTTATCTGTTTGCTTAAGTTTCCACATCTGTGAAATGAGCTGGAGAAGGAAATGATAATCACTTAAGTATCTTTGCCAAGAAAATCCTCAAAGCGGCCACAAGGAGTTGAACATGACTGAAAATGATTAAACAACAACAAAATTTTAACTGACCACAGAAATCTAATGTTTGATAAACCCAAAGATCCAAGCTTTGGGGGTGAGAATTCAACATTTGACAAAGATCTCTGAGAAAACTGGAACAGTTTGGTAGAAACTAGGCATAGACCAGCATCTCATACCATCTACCAAGATAAGGTCAAAACTGACAAATGATTTAGACATAAAAAGATAATGTAATAATAATAAAATAAGTTTAAATTAGGGGAACATAGAAAAATGTACCTGTCAGATTTATGGATAAGAATTTATAACCAAATAAAAGATAGAGGAGATCACAGGAAGTAAAATAGTTAATTCTGATTATATGAAATTAAAAAGCTTTTGCACAAATAAAACTAATCAATTAAAAATTAGAAGGAAAACCGGAAACTAGGAAAAACATTTTTTTTGCAGCAAGTTTCTCTGATAAAGACCTCATTTCTCAAATACATAGGGAACTCATCCAGATTTCTAAAGAATGAGTCAAAACTAAAAGTAAATAAACAAATCCATTAATAAAAAAATTTTAAAAAGAATAAGTCATTCCTCAGTTCATAGATAGTCAAAGTATATGAACACACAGTTTTCAGAAGAAATCAAAACTATCAATTCTTCCATGAAAAAACATTCTAAATCACTATTGATTAGAGAAATAAAAATTAAAATAACTCTGAGATACCATCTTATACTTGTCAAATTGGTTAATATGACAGAAAAAGAAAATGACAAATTCTGGAGGGATTGTGGAAAAATTGTTCTCCAACATGCTTGGACCAGTTCATGACTCCATCAACAATACATTAGTGTCTCACTTTTTCCATATCACCTCTGGCATTTATCACTTTCCTTTTGTTATGTTAGCCAGTCTAGTAGGTATGAAGTGGTAACTCAGAGTTGTTTTAATTTTTGCATTTCTCTGCAAATCAAAACAACTTTGAGGTACCACATCTCACCAGTCAGATTGGCTAAGATGACAAAACAGGAAAATGACAAATGCTGGAGAGGATGTGGAAAAATTGGAATACTAATGCATTGTTGGTGGAGTTGTGAATTGATACAACCATTCTGGAGAGCAATCTGGAACTATGCCCAAAGGGCTATAAATAATTGCATACCCTTTGACCCAGTAATACCACTGTTGGGATTATATCCCAAAGAGATTACAGAAGTGGGAAAAGGTCCCATATGTGCAAAAATATTTATTGCAGCTCTCTTTGTGGTTGCAAAAAACTGGAAATATAGGGGATGCCCATCAATTGGGGAATGGCTGAATAAGCTGTGGTATATGAATG
>CM053580.1:371329829-371350058 GCA_028627135.1 Pseudochirops cupreus
AAGGAGATACCTAAACTCAGAGAAAGATATAGAAAGACTATAGTTTAAATGGAGACTGAAGCAAAACTCATTATCTTTCTCTTTCATGTCTGGTTTTGCTTTCTTTTTTTTTTTTCTTTTCCCAGTGATCACTCATTGGTTACAACCCTTCTATATGACCAAACTATTGTACAATGTGAAAGTATTTGCAGATCCTATACATGATTGCACGCCACCATGGGGGGGAGGGGAAGGGAGGGTAGAAAATCTGAAACTCAAGTGATTGTGGAACTGAATCTTGTAAATTAAAAGTAAATGAGTAAATAAAAAAAAATTTAAAAAAAATTTTTGCATTTCTCTAATTACTAGTGATTATGCTTATAGTTTTTCTAATATTAAACTAGTCCCAAATTCCTTGTATAAATCCCATCTAGTCACAGTGTATGATCTTTGTGATATATTGCTATAATCTTCTTGCTGATATTTTACTTAAAACTTTTTGCATCAATATCGATTAGGAAAATAGGGTTCAAATTTTCTTTCTCTGTTTTTGCTCTCCCTGGTTTAGGTATCAAAACCATAAAATAAATTTGATTGAAAATAAATTTGGCATGACTTCTTCTTTAGCAATTTTTTTTTTCAAATAGTCTGTCTGGTATTGGGATTAATTCTTCCTTAAGTGTTTACTGGGATTCATATTTAATAATTACTTTAAATTCATCTTCATTAGTGGTGCATTCATTCTTTTAATTTTTGATATTGGTAATTTGGTTTTCTTCTTTTAAAGTCAGATTATCAACTGTCGATTTATTTTATTGTTTTTTTCTCATTAAAAAAGCTCACAGTTCTATTTATTTTAGTTTTTTTAACTTTCAATTTTATTAATCTTTCTTTTGATTTTCAGGATTTTCATTTGGGGGCTTAATTTGGGATTTTAAATTTTTTTTAATTTTTTCTTTTCTTTTTCCTAGTTGTATGCCCAATTCATTTATCTGCTCTTTCTCTTTTTATTGATATGCATGTTTAAAGATATACAATTCCCCCTAAGTACTGCTTGGGCTGCAGCTCATAAATTTTGGTACATTGTCTCATGGTTGTAATTCTCCTTTGTGAAATGATTGATTATTTCTATAATTTGTTCTTTAGTCACTCATTCTCTAAGATTAGATAATTTCATTTTCAATTAATTTTAAATTTAAATTTCCATGGCCCTTTATCTAATATTTTTATGGTACCATGGTCTAAAAAGGGTGCATCTAATATTTCTGCTTTTCAGCATTCATTGGTGAGATTTTTTATACTGTAAGAAACAGTCAATTTTTGTGAAGGTGACATTGTCACACTTGTGTGTGTGTGTGTGTGTGTGTGTGTGTGTGTGCCTCATTATTATTACGGTCTAAGTTTGAGGCTACTTCTCCTATGGATTCTATGCATAGTTGTAGGAAGGGGTTAACTTCTTAGGAGAAGGGTTTATAATAGCTGTCTTTACCATGTTATCTGAGAGTATTAGTAGCTGCCCTCTAGGAACCCAACTCGCCAATTCAAACAGAAATTGGAACATGCTGGTATTCCTCTTCTTCTTTTTCTTCTTCATCTTCTTCTTTCTTCTTATCTTCTTCTTTCTTCCTCTTTTTCTTCTTCTTCTTCTTCCTCCTCCTGCTCTTTTTCCTTCCTCTCCTCCTCCTGCTCCTCCTCTTCCTCCTTCTTCTCTTTCCTCTTCTCCTCCTTCCTCTTCTTCCTCCTTCTTCATCATGTTCATTTTTTTTATCAAGCTGGAACAATTTACTGTTGTTCTACACAGTTTTCATTTTTGATTTCTTGAAATAAGCTTTGAAAAACAGGTTTTTAAATGGAGCTACTTAACAATGCCTTTAAACCCAAATCTTTCTGGCTTTTATTCAGTGACCAATAATAGACCCAGTCCAAGCATGTTTAGGTACTGATGACTTAGAATGAATGTAAATTGCAATAGTTTTCTGTTCTCGCCATAAACTCTGAGGGTGTTCCTCTCCCAGATTGACATCTTTGGAATGGCAAACTGGGTCATCTTTTGTTTCTTCTTACCTAGTCTTTATTTATTGAATGGGCACGGCCTCAGACAAACTGAGACCTGGGAAAGACCTTAATTCAGAAAGGCCAAAGTCACGCACTGCATCCTAGGCCACTGCTGGTCATCTTGGGCTTTGTCTTGCCATTAGACTCCTATGATAGAGAAAAGGGAGAGGCTGACAACTTTGCATAGCCCTTCCTCACTCAAGTCCATTTCCTATGCAGCTCAATACATCAAGCTCATGATATCATTGATTCTCTTCAATAATGAAGGATAAACAACAACACGTACAGCTGAGCAAATGGTATACTCCTTCCTATTCCCATTCAGCTTTCTTCAGGGTTTATCTTTAATTTTTTTTTAATTTTATGATTAGATTTATTTAACTCTGAGAGGGGAAAATTCAGGTGCTCCACTAGTATATTGTACTGTTTCCTCTTTTAACTCATTTAACTTTTCCATTAAGAATTTAAGGTTATGCCATTTGCTGCAAATATGAATAGTATTGATATTACCTCATTGTCTACAGAGTAGATAGGTGACACAGTGGATAGAGTGACTGGCCTGGACCCCAGAACATCATTTTCCTGTATTCAAACCTGTATTCAGATAATTACTAGCTGTGTGACCCTGAGCAATTCATTTAACTTTGTTTGCCTCAATTTCTTCATCTGTAACACAAGCTGGAGAAGAAAATGGCAAACCACACCAGTATTTCTGCAAAGAAAGTTTCAAATGGGGCCACAAAGGGTGAGACACAAGTGAAAAATGATTAAACGATTTCTTTATTTTCTATGGTACCTTTTAGCAAAATGTAATTTCCCTAATTGCCTCCTTTAATTAGGTCTATTTTTGTTTCTGCATTGTCTCTGATCATGATTGTTACTTTTTCTGTTTTTTTTTTAATTTCAACTGAAGCACAATAGATTCTGCTCCAGTCCCTTATTTTAACCCTGTGTGTCTCTCTGTTTCAAGTTTATTTGTTTATATTTGGTTGGATTCTGGTTTCTAATCGATTCTGCTATGTGCTTCTGTTTTATGATTGAATTCATCCCAACTATATTCACAATTATGGTTACTGACTGTACATGCATCTCCATTCTATTTTGTCCAATTTATCCTTCTTTCTCTTTTTTTTACACTATTCTTCCCTTGACAGTCTATTTTACTTCTGATCACCCTCCCTTAATTCACCTTCTCTTTTATCACCTCTTCCTTCCCACCTCTATATATATATATGTGTGTGTGTGTGTGTGTGTGTGTGTGTGTGTGTGTGTGTGTGTATGTGTGTGTGTGTATAATATGTGTGTGTGTATATATAGATGTGTGTGTATACATATATATATAATTGTAGACAGATGCATGTGCATGTACACACACACATACACACACACACACACACTTTGAATCAATTCAGATAAGAATGAGATTCGTTTGTCTGCTACTTCCCACCATTTTCCCCTTCACTGTAAAAGCTCTTCCTTTTGTGTTTCTTTCATATGATATAAAGACCTCTGTGTTTTCTCTGCCTTCTCCCTTCTCCCAGTGCATGTCTCTTTCTTATCCAACTGTATTGTGGAGGTCATTCCACCATAATCAACCCATTCTCATGCCCTATGTATATGTAGAGTCTTTCTAACTGCATTAATAATGATAAAATTCTTAGGAATCACATGTGTTATTTTCTCATAAAGAAATGTAAACAATTTAACCTTATTGAGTTCTTTATGATTTCTCTTTCTTGTTAACTTTTTATGCTTCTCTTGAGTCTTGTATCTGTAATCAATTCAGCAGATACTTAGCCCTTAGTAACTTAGGGCTAAGTGCGAAAGGTGTGAGCTATGTCTCCTGTTCCTGATGTGGCAGGAGGGGGTTGCCTGAGACAGGAGGCCAGTGTGTGTATATAAGAAGAGTTTTAGAGACAGAGAGACAGAATTGGGAATGTTCTTGCTGGTGGCTCCTGGTGAAGGAAAAATCGTGGGGACTGAAGCCAGCTGAGAGAGAAAGAGAGAGAGAGAGAGAGAGAGAGAGAGAGAGAGAGAGAGAGAGAAAGAGAGAGAGAGAGAGAGTTTCTCTCCCAGCATTTGGAAGCTGAGAACTGAGTTGGAGTTTTCTTGAGACCAGAATCTGCCTGAAATGCCCCCTGGAAGGCTGAGAGGGCTGCCTGGAAGGCCACCTGGAAGGCTGAGATTCCTTCTGGGTCCTAGGGCCAGCTGAACTGCTGGAGGACTGAAGAAGCATGACCGGGATAAGCCTTTGTTGGTTTGTGGCTTGATGGATCCTTGAGTTCCTGGCAACAGAAGGGGTGAAGGGTTTGAGATGCGCTGGACCCTGTGAACTTTGGTGTGTGCCAGGGACTGCCCAGAGGACTAGACAAGGACCTGAGAGCTGTCTACCTCAGAGGACTGGATGAAAACCTGGGAGCTATCTGCCGCTGAATCCAGGTGACTGTTTGGTGGATTCAGGTAGGAACTGGGACCATGGAAGGGGATCCAGGGAATCTGAGAGATATAGAGAGATATAGAGTTAAAGAAAAGGCCTCCCCTTGGAAGCATGATGAAATTGAAGATACCAAGGGATGGAGGGTTTGTGTAATTTTCTAATGACTGTACTTAGTGATTAATGATATTTTATAATTGTGAATCTAGATTAGTGACTGATTAAGTTAGTGGTTGCCCCATGAGTGGAAGATTGATTATTGTGTTGTGAATTGATTGAATGATTAAGTAAGGAGGGTTTCCCCCTTAGGGAAACCAGATGATTATCCTTTTGTTGTTTGTTCTAAATATTGTGGCCACTATACTGAAAACTGTGTGCCCATTCTAATGTTAAGCTGTTGTGAACACTATATTGTGATTTTCTGTGATAAGATGTAAAATGTAGATATGTTGTGGTTTATTGTGAATGTTTGCCTTGATTTGTAATGGAATAAATGGAGTGTTCACTATACTGTGTAATCTGAACCTTAAGAGCTATTCACAGTAGCATTCTTTTGGGAATCTGCTTGTGCATGGTGTTACAGTATCTGAAAGTCAGATTTTCTATTTATCTCTGGTTTTTTTTTTCATCAGGAATGTTGGAAGTTCCCTTTTTTATTAAATATCCAATTCCACCCCATGGGATTATACTTAGTTTTGCTGGGTAGATTATTCTTGGTTGTAATCTTAGCTCTTTTGCTTTCTAGAATATCATATGCCAAGTCCTCAGCTCCTTTAATGTGGAAGGTAAATCTTGTGTGATCCTGATTGTGGTTCCATGGTATCTAAATGATTTCTTTCAGGTTGCTTGAAGCATTTTTTTCTTTGGCTGGGAGCCTTGGATTTGGTTAGAGTATTCCTGGGAATTTTCATTTTGGGACCTTTTTCAGCAGGTGATTGATGGATTCGTTCAATTTCTATTTTGTCCTTTGATTCAAGAACACAGGGGGGAAGTTTTCTTCTAAAATTCCTTGAGATATGGTGTCCAGGCTCTTTCATTGATCATGTCTTTCAGGTAATTCAATAACGCCTAAATTATCTCCTTTTTATTTATTTTCCAGGTCAGTTGTTTTTCTGGTGAGCTATTTCACATTTTCTTTGTATTTTCATTACTTACGGTTTCTTTAAAAGTTTTTTTAATGTCTCTTGTGATCCTTAGCTTTTGCTCAATTCTAATTTTTAAGAAATTATTTCCTACAAATTAAAACAATTCTTAGGTATCACATCACACCTATTAGGTTGGTTAAAAGGGTAAAATAGGAAAATGATAAATATTGGAGAATATGTGGTTAAATTAGAACACTAATGCATTGTTGCTGGAATTGTGAACTGATATAACTATTCTGGAAAGTAATTTGGAACTCTTCCAAAGGGGCTATAAAATGGTGCATAATCTTTAATCCAGGATTACCACTACTAGGTCTGTATCCCAAAGAGATCATAAAAAAAGAGAAAAGGACTCACATGTATGAATATATTTATAGCCACTCTTTTTGTAATGGCCAAGAATTGGAAATTGAGGGGATGCCCCTCAATTGGGGGACAGCTGTACAACTTGTGATATATGAATGTAATAGAATACTATCATTCCATAAGAAACAATGAGCAGGAAGATTTCAGAAAATCCTAAAAAGACTTCCATGAATGAATGCCAAGTGAAGGGAACAGAACCAGAAGAACGTTGTACACAGTAACAGCAACATTGTGCGATAACCTCCTTTGTTTGACTTGGCTTTTCTGATCTAAGATAATTCCAAGGGACTCATGATGAAAAATATTATCCACATTCAGAGAAAGAACTAGGGAGGGTGAAAAATGCAGATTGAAGCAGATTATTTTTCTTTTGTCATTTTTGTTTTTTGTTTCTTGTGGTTTTTCCCTTTTGTTTTGATTCTTCTTTCACAACATGACTAATGTGGAAATATGTTTTTCATTATACATTTAATATTATTATCCATGTACATCAGATTGTATGCCTTCTTGGGGAGGGCAAAAGGGAAGAAGAAGGGAAAATTTAGAGCTAAAAATCTTATAAAAGTGAATGTTAAAAACTAAAAATAAATAAATAATTTTTTAAAAGAAATTATATCTTTCAGTAAGCTTTTGTACCTCTTTCTCCATTTGGCCAATTTTGCTGTTAAAGAGCTATTTTCATTGGTGAAGTTTTGTACTTTTTTTTTCCCCCCATTTGGCCAATACTGTTTTTTTAAGGTATTATTTTCCTCAGTATTTCAAACTAGTACTTGTCTTTTCATAATTTTCTTGCATTACTCTCATTTACTTTTTGATTTTTTCCTCCACCATTCTTACTTGATTTTTAAAATCATTCTTTTACCTCTTCCAGGAAGCTGTGTTGGGCTTGTGTGCAATTCACATTTTTCTTTGAAGCTTGGCTTGTAGCTGTTTTAACATCATTGTCTTTTAATTTGCATTTTGGTCTTCTTTGTCACCATAGTAGATTTTTATGGTCATGTTCCTTTTCGTTTGTTGCTCATTTTTCTAGTTTATCATTTAACTTTGATCTTTATCTCAAAGTTGGATTCTGTTCTCAGGTAAGGGTGGGGTCAAGGCACTTTCCCAGGCTTTAGTCTTTTTTGCACTACTGTTTTTAGAGGTAGTTCTGGGGATTTAGAAATTTTTAAGGTTTCCACGATGGGATGATCTGGTGAGAGATGTGATTACTGCTCTCCAGGACTGCACTCTGGTCCTTACCCAGGGCCTTACTCTGATCCTTTGTAACCTCAAGCAATAGTGCTCAGCGCCTCTGCTCCCTTGAGAATGCAAAGGCTACTGTTCCTCAGGGTCCTTCCTCCCTTGTATCTGCAAATGTTCTTCTCTGCCCTGAAACTTTGACCCAGAAGTTAATATAGACAATGATGTTAGCAAACAGTGCTGTCCTGAGCCCAGTGTGGGCACAGAGGTCCCCTATAATCTCTTTATGATTAATTGCCAGATCCCCGTACCACCTCTGCCTTGATAATTCTAAAAAATGCTACAGCTGCTTCTCCTGTTGCTGTTTTCAAGGTCCAAAACTGGTACTGCCACCATGTGGGTTCTAGGTCAGCCCCCATCCTGGTATCATAAGTCTCTCCTTCTGATCCCCTAAATTGTCTTGGGCTGGAAAAATGTCACATGCTGACCCTTTCTTGACTTTGCCACTGCAGAATTCAATTTGAGAAATTACATTAAAGTTGTGGGAAGGGAAGGTTAGGAGAACTCTCCTGTTCTCTAGAGAACAGACTCTACTCTGCCATGCTGGTTTCACCCCTACATTTTATATTCACCCAACTACATTTTATAACCTGAGTAATGTGCATTTTCCCTCATTTTTATGTTTTCCTAATTCTATAGTTAGGCTTTTGAATTTTGAATGACTATGAATTTCATTAAGGAACATCTATAGTATTCACGGATTTGATACAATTAAGAAAATGATATTGGCAAATCAGAGTTTTGGGCAAATATCATTGATATGGAATCTTCATTCTGTTTGGATTTTATACCAGATATTTTCCATAAAACTGGTAAATTCTTGGGAGGAACTTATGTCTCCCAGTTAAATGCCCTGCTTGATATTTATATTCATTGGATCATTGAAGAAAGTTACCCATCTCCATGGTAACATTTGTCAGAGATTCTTCTATGATTCTTACACATTTGTGGGAGGCACTTTGTTGGATAAGAGCAAGAAAGCTATATTTTCTTCTACTGTGAAAGATTATTTTTTAAAATCAACAAACAGATTTAGGCAGAGACATAGTCTTTGGTCCCCTTAGTTGATTATATAACTGCAACAATGTGGTCTATTATAGGAAATCATTTACTAAAGCCTTCTTATGCCCTTCCCATGTTTTCATCAAAGTTACACTCAATGGTTAATGCATCATAAAGATTTTATAGAGATGAAAAAGCAGACATATGGTTTGGTGCTTGCTAGTATCTTTTCAGGCACCTTTTTTAAGAGGGAAAAGTACCATCTGTGACCTTTTTCATCCTTTAAGAATCTTTTCCTCTTTGATATAGCTTAAAAATCATTCCCTAATTGTATTTAAAAATAGAGCACCTTCTCCACAAATTTATCCTGCATGCAGGATATCACATCATCCAGATACTTTTCCTGACTTCATATTCTTAAGTGTCATTTTATTCAACATTAAGCATGTTCCTTTTATATTCTATCTTTGCCTATTTTATTTTTAATGTATTTTGTTACAAAAGTAATTTTAATGGCAGATGACTGAAATATTAGGTAATGATTGGTATAAGAAAAATGCAAAGTATCAGTAAAAAGAATCGTGTCAGACAGAACTTATTTCCTTGTTTACCATGTTTACTAGATTGGTAAAATGCTGTAGGTATAGTCTTTTATTTTAACACAACTTTTGAATCAGGTTTTCATGCTATTTTGGGGGGAAAGATGCAGATGACGTATAAACAAGAATAGAATTATGTAGAATTAAAACTATATAAATGGCAGGGCCATTAGAACTGTTCAGGACTTGAATGGGATGCTTGGTAGGAGCATGGGTTCTTCCTTACCTTCAGGTAATAGTATGTGTCATAAATGAGAGAGACCCAAAGAGCATCTTCTATATATGATAGACAAGAGGAAAGAGCAGGTTGCTATCTTCAACTTTGTGAAATGGGTTTTAAAGCAGTATATATGATAGTCTAAGCCTATTTATGAGTACTTTGTAGAAGAGTTTAAAGGATGTTGTAGAAAGACCATTTTCTCTGTCACCAAGTAAGATTTTGAACTGTCAGAGTCAAGTCAAGTCACTAAGGACTTATTATATAATTAATCCTTTAATATATTAAAGTTTAATTAACTCAAGCAATCCTCTTTTGGATAACAGGGATAGTAATAGCATGGTTCCCAGTTTTGTTTTGGAGGGTTTTTTGTTTTGTTTTTTTTTTGGTAAAAATAAAATGAGATAATGTTTAAAATAATATACAATATGTAAACCGAATAATAATTTGGCTTCAGACATTTATCATACCACCAAAGTGTTTTTCTTCAAAATTACTAAGGGTACCTTAGTTGCCAAGTGTAACAACGTTTTTTCAGTTCTTATATTCTTTGACTTCTCTGCAGCCTTTGACACTGTTGATTGTCCTTTCCCCTTTGATACTCTCTTCTCTTTAGGTTTTCAGGACACCACTCTCTTCTGGTTCTCTTCCTTCATATCTGACTGCTCCACTGTCTCCTCCGCTGGATCCTCATCCAGATAATATCCTCTAACTCAGTGGTTCTCAACCTTCCTAATGCCGCGATCCTTTAATACGCTTATGTGGGCATATCTGCATGTGGGCGGACTCGCCTGGAGACAAATAGAAGAGCTGTGTCTTGGTTCCTAAGACCAATGGAAATACGTGTTTTCTGATGGTCTTAGATGACCCCTGTGAAAGGGTCGTTCGACCCCCAAAGGGGTTGCGACCCACAGGTTGAGAACCGCTGCTCTAACTATAGGTGTCCCATAGGACTCTGATCTGGATCCTCTTCTCTTCTCTCTCTGCACCATTCACTTGGCTATTTCATTAGCTCCCTAAAATGATGAAGGCTATTGAGCTGGTCTACGATATGCTTTAATGCATTGTGTTAAAGTTGACAGTTTTGTGAAATATATTGGATAGGTGAATCACTAGAAGAAGGGAAGCTACTATAATATTTCAAGTGATAGATGATTAAGGGCCTGAAGTAGAATAGGTCATTGGGAGTGGAATGGGGAAGATAGATATGAAAAATGTCATATTGAGAGCACTTTGAAACTGGTCAGATGAGGAATTTTAAGGAGAGAGAAAAGTCACAGAAGATTATGAAGTTTTGAAACTGTGTGACTTCTAAGATAATGGCTTCATAAACAAAAACAGACAAATCTGGATAAAGGTTGAGTTTGGGGAGAGAATAAATAATGTTATTTGCCAAACCCTCCCACCCCTCAAGTTGGTAATAATCTTCCTCAAATATCAAATAGCATTTTGAGTACTGATACTTTAATGCTGGTAACATGAGCTACCATGGTATTGTAGCTGTCTATATTAATGGTTCATCCTCCTAACTTCTGTAAGCTCTTTGAACCCATTGATTGTGTATTACATGAATTTTTTGTGCCTCTCCCCAATTCCTAGCACTGGACTCTGCATGCATCTGTTACAGCACTTAAAAATTGTTGGTGTGGCTATTTTTTTGTCTTTCCCATGTGCCAACTTGTTTGTTGATGGCCAAAGAAAGCTTTTGAAAAGTATAAGTATTTAAATACAAGCATTGTGATTCTTAGTACCTTCTGCCTCCTTTTCTGTCAGCCTATTGCAGTCACTCTGGAAGAGGAAGAGAATTAAAAAGTATGGAGGGTTGTTAGATGACTTTTGATGTTGCTGTAGCCACAAAATTCATCCAGAATGCCCAACTTAATTGATGAGCCTCTCACTACCTAGTGAGGTTGGTCATCTTAGAGTAAACACAGTGTATAACAGGGATTTATTCAAAGAACTCCACTGGGCTAAATTCATATTCTCTGGTTATCTCTTGCCCATGATGAGGCACCGGAAGTGGGATTTGGGAGTCATAAATGATGCGCTGTCACATAACAGTCCTTCCCAATCATTCTTTTCTCCTTAGGCAAATTAAAAGAAATTATTTTTCTAAATTTTTGAAATGTTCTACTGATTCCCCTGTCCCTGCCATTTTCCCCATGAGTGCTAGGAAATTTATAATGCCCAAAATAAGATTAACTATGAGTAAAAGGAGAAAAGTGGTTATGAAAATCAGGTAAATTAAAGAATTGATATGTATCCATTATAATAGCACAGACTGTGAATTAGCTCCTTCTCCTCCTTGTTCTTCTTGCTCTTGTTCCTATTCTTTTTTCTCATTGTTGTTCTTGTTCTTTTTGTTATTGCCCTAGTTCTTCTTCTTGTCCTTGCTCTTCTTGTTCTTATTCTTCTTATTGTTGTTCTTCTTTTCTTTTTCTTCTCCTCCTCCTGAATTAAAACTATGGATTTCCTCATTCTTTTCCTTGACTTTTTATTTTCTTTGGCTTTCAAACTTAAAAGTTAATTTTTTTTTAAATTTGGAAACTGAATAAGGAGGGTATACTTTCAGCTCAACCAAATGCTTTGAGCATTGCTGAAATGATTAGTAAATGTCATATAATTACCAATGATTATGCCAAGTGTTGTGACATCCCTAAAGGAGAATATGGAAGATGTATTCAGGATAGACTTCATGCAAACTCATTTGATCAATCCTTCCTCATTCTTTAAATGGGGTGGGACCTCTCAGATGATTTGGCTGTCATGTGAGCAAGCTTCAGAATAAGAAATCTTATTATTTATAATTGGACAAATAAAGTAGAGAGTTTGGAAATACTATCTCTAGATAGCCTGATCAAAGGGAGAAGAAGCAATTAGTCTTTTTCTATTGAATGAAAGGTTCCACCCCAGAAGAGACTTTCTCCAAAGGCTAATCAAATCTGGATTTTTCCGCATTGACTCAGTTCCTTCTCATCTGAAGAAAAAAAAAAACACCATCACCAATAAAACACTGGCAATGCATAGTTGGGGGGGGGGGAGGGGAGGTTTGTATACATTAGGAAATGGTTCAGGGTTGAATTCTGTGTATGTTGACAAGTAGCCTGGTATGCATGTGAAAGTCATCTCTTTTCAAAGAGGTTCATCTCAGGTGAGTCTTGGCAAGATTTTCAGCTTCAACCAAATCACCTCTAAAAGGCATGCAAATTTCTTCCTTTCACAAAAGCAGATGGTTGTGAGTAAAGATGAGAGTAGTAAAGAAAGACATATGAAGAATGGAAATTTGGAAGAGAAATGACCTCTTACTGAACTGATATGAGAACAAGGAGATGCCAGTTTAGTGTTACTGTTTCCATTCCAATGGCACATCCAGCTTGAGCATCTCATGATCTTTATTCATCACTTTCATGTTGATGTCATCTAAATCAGAGGCAAGATTGGGATTTGTCCTATAAAATATATCTGGTTTGCATTGTTCATGCCAGGAACCACAGTTTCCAATTTGTTTTTGAACTAAGGCCCTCACTGTATTTCCTTTTCCAGAGTTTCCAGAAATTGACAAATGATAGATTCTTATGCGAAGTGAGAGGAAAGAGTGGGCATTTGAACTGTACAGTTACTCTGTCCATAAAATTGGGATAAATCAACTTTATGGCCTGCTAGTAATTTGTGCTTTTTAGAGCATGTTTAGCCTATGCACAGATGGATAGGCATAGGCATGCATGTACATATGTGTGTATACATGTCTTCTGGAAGGGTCCCTCTATTTTTCTCTGTTTGGAGGATCCTTTAAATGGTTCATTGCAAATCTTCATTCTGAAAAAAAAAGAAATGAGATGTTCCAACATTTTCTTGCATATGGCCCTCATTCCATCTGTTGAAAGTGGCTTTCTCGGAACTTTCATTAAATCAAGTGAGGTTTGAGCTCATGTGGTTTCCCAGACAGACTATTGTGCAGAGAGAGTCCCTGAACATTCCAAGGTAATTAAGGCAGTATACCAATATCAGGAAACACTACCATCCATCAGAGAAGCAGATTGAAATAAGTCAGAGCCCATTTCATATTCCTTTGTATTAGAAAGAAATGGCAGAAGTTATTTGTTGATTAAACATGTAGTGTATGACACATGCCACTGTGGTAATTTTTCTCTTTGGACTCCACTTTCATAAGTAAGAACTAATTCAACCTTGTCTATAATCTTTTAGATAAAAAATACCTCTGGACTCTTAAGGCAGTATCTACTGATATACAAGTGGTTCCATCTCATTTTCTAAGATACAGTTCAGGAAAGGAAACAAATAGCTGCAGTCTTGCTTTTGATATTCAGTCTTTTGGCAGGGAGGGGTGGGAGAGAAGGAAAGGAATAAGCATTTATTAATTTCCAACCATGTATAGGCATGATGCTTAGTACTTTACAAATATTATCTCATTTTGTCCTCTCAATAAGGAGAGGCATGTTTCTGTGGCTGATTTTAGATTCAGATCTTCCTGAATTCAAGCCTTGACTCTATTCACTGCACTATCTAGCTGCCTCTGGCCAAATTCTGTTTTAAACTTATAACCTAGGAGATTTCACAAAACTGTTGCTTGAATGGTATTGTTGATCTGGCAAGTCTTCTTTCTGTTCACTTATATTCAGTAGGGTTATTCTCTCATGCCGCAATCTCAGAGGTCCAGTGGACCATGGAGCTCAGCATCAACGCTAGGGAGAGTTCCCCTTGCCAGGAATTACCTATACCAAGGACAGGCCCTTTTACTATGTGTGATGCACTGTTCTGTGCTCTGGGGATTCAAAGACAAGTCTTATAGCTCTTGCTTTTAAGTAGCTTACTAATTAATTACTTGTGGGGAAAAAAAGTTATGAGGAGTCAAGTTCCAGCTCAATGTAAGAGTTTTCCAACAGACTGAGTTGTCCATAAAATGAGATTCAGAAAGTGGTTAAAATGTTTATCTGACAGAGATGATAGGGTCATGGGACCACAGGTTTACAACTGCAAGTCACCATAGAAATTATCTAGTTCAACAGTTTTACAGATGAGATAACTGGGTCCAGAGAGTTTGACATAAGCATAAAGACAGATTTATAGATGCAACAATCCTAAAAAGGCCAACGTTGTCTGGAAGAAACAATTATCCCATTAGTCACTTTCTCCCTGCGACATCTTTATTATATGGTCTTGATGTTCTCAATACTCTCTTCTCTCTAGTTTTCATTATACTCTCTCTTCTGGTTCTCTTCCTACCTATCTGATGACTCCTTTGTCTCCTTTGCTAGAGATTCATCCTGTTAACCATGGGTGCCCCAGAGTACTTTCTCCTGGGTCCCCTACTTTTTCTCCCTCTATGCTATTTCACTTGGCAACTTCCTCAGCTCCAATGGATTTCATTATCTTCCCTGTGCCTAATTATCTTCAAATCTACTTGTCCAGCACCAGCTTTTCTGCTGACCTCCAATCTAGCATCTCCAAATGCCTATTGGATATTTTGAACTGGAAGTCCCATAGACATCTCAAAATCAACACATTCAAAAGTGAACTTGGTATTTTTCCTCCCAAACTTTATCCTTTTCTTAACTGTCCTATTACTGTCAAAAGCACCACCGTCCTCCATGTCAGTCTGGCTCAAAAGTTGAGTATCATCTTCAACTAGTCACTCTCCTCCCACTCCATATCCCTTCTATTATTAAGGCCTATTGTCATTATCTTTGTAACATGTCTCCCAGAGGCATTCTTCCCTCTTTTGATGCTGCCACTACCCTGGTGCTGGCTGTTATCACCTCCTGCCTGGACTATTGTAATAGCCTGATGATTGATGTCCCTGCCACAACTCTCTTCTCACTCCTGTCTATCTTCTCCTCAGTTGCCAAAGCGATCTTCCTAAAGTGAAGTCTGACCATGTCACCTTTCCCCTTTATTCAATAAACACCAATGGTTCCCTGTCCCCTCTAGGAACAAATATAAATTCCATTGTTTGGTATTCAAAGACCTTAATAATCACCCCCCTCCCCCTTCCCCATCTTATCCTTCTTAAATGCATGTAGACAGACCAACCAACAGGCTATTTTAATAGTCCAGGAATGTGGAGACAAAGCCCTGCATCAAGGTAGTGGCAGTGTCCTCGAGTGATATTATAAAGGCAAAATTGACAAACTTGCCAACAGATGGGATATAGGAAGCAATAAAGTGAGTAGTTGAGGATGACAGCTAGAGTGTAAGCCTGGGTGACTAGAAGAATGATGGAGCCGTGAACAATAATAGCAAAGTTAAAAAGAACTGAAGGTTTGGGTCAAAGGATAATGAGTTTGGTTTTTGACATTTTGAGTTCAAAATGTCTATAAAACATCTAGTTCAAGATATCCAGTAGGATCACCATCTCTAGGGTTGGGGAGGGCAAGAGAAAAAAAGAAAAAATTACATGATTATTTTGTTGTATATTTGAAAAGAATAGCAAGTTGTGCACAGTAGATTTGCAGTTTCATATACAATTGTCTTTTTATTATACTATGTTATAAAATGCTTGTTTTATTCCATAAACTAAAAATAAAATTTAAAAATACATCCAATAGGCAGTCAGAGATATGAATCTATATCCTTACTGTTCTTAAACAAAACACTCCATCTCCTGACTCTGGGCTCTTTCTTCTCATTTATGCCTCCTGGCTTCCTCCAAGTGCCAACTAAAATCTCAACTTCTATAGAAAGCCTTTCCTGAAACCTTTTAATTATATTACCTTCTCTCTATCTATTTTTTTCTTCAATTTATCCTCTGTAGAGTGTGTTGTATATGTTGTCTCCCTCATTAAACTCTTGAGTTCCTAGAAAGCAGGATTGCCTTTTGTGTTGAAATCCTAGTCCTTAGCATAGAACCTTATACATAGTAGGTGCTTAATAAATATTGATCAATTGAAATACCGCCACCATACTAGCTATAGTCACCTCATTTTGCTCAACTGAAAAAATGAAAATAACAGTATCTATAGCATGTTCCTAACTGTAACTAGTACAATTTTTTGGCTGTTTGTTAGGATGATTTGACTTCTGTATTTTAATATGGAGATTTGTCACCTGTCAATTCATAAAAGATAGCCGACTTCTGTTGTAGAATTCTAGTCACTAGTTCATGTCTTACCAGGTATTCAAGAGGAACTAAACTTTTACAGCCTACTGTGCTATGTTACACAGTCTCCATTATTTCCTAGAATAATAATCTGCGTTAATCACTAAAGCCAAGCTCCTTAATGATAACCCTTCTGTAGTTCCTGATGGCAGTGACTTGATCCTGGATTACCATTATAAATCCCTATTTCTGGAAACAAAGCGAATAGCTATCATGTGGGGAAACGGTTAAACAAATGATGGTAGGTACCAAGTAGGTGGTGTCTTGGTATAGTCAACTGAACAAATATTTATTAATAATTAAATGAATGTGAGGGAATACTACTGTGCCATAGTAAAAGATTCAACAGATCAATTCAGAGAATGTTTTGAGGGCTCTTATCAGCTAATTAGAATGAAGTTAGCAGAAAATGGAAAATGACTTGGACAATGACCACAATATTTTGAAAAAAAATAGCTGTGAAAGATTTACAAACTGTGATCAATGCAATGATCAGTCATGATACCAGGAGACTGATGATGAATCCTGCACTGTGGGGGTGGTTTGTTCAAGAATGACTTATTAACCAGTTATTCTTTATATCCTTGGGATATTTTGGCAAACTGTTGTTGTTGTTGCTGCTGTTCCTCAGACAATGTACTACATTCTTGTTTTTACATTTATTTTTTCTTTTTACCAATATATGCTATAAATGTTTGTTTGGTTTTTTTAAATAAAATAGACAGTTAATTGATCTAGATTTGTAACAGTCATGGGTGTTCTCATTCTTTGGTAATAAACATGCATGATGCCTCTATTAAGCAAAGTGGAATCCAGTTTATGCCTGAGAGGACGCTAGCATAGAGCATTGCTCTTAATTACCATTGTGAAGTGCTTGAGCCAGGAATTATGGATCTTCTTTAGTCCCTTTGTCATCTAGTTTTCCAGAGACTTCAGTGACCTCCTACACAATAACTATTTTGTCATTCATTATATTAATGGTTCATAAGTTTTCTGTTTTTTTGTTTGATCCAAATAATATTTACATTTTGCTGGACGACTTGTATCCCTGTAGGTAATTTGTCTATGTCTCCCTTCTTTGGGAAGTTATTTCTTGCATGCGATTTCTTTACTTCTCTAGCAACTGAATTAAAATTTGAGGAAAAATTATTTATTTTGTCCATTTTTTGTGTGCTGCCCAGAGTTCTTGTATTATTTTAATCTTTTGATTTTTACTTTTTCTTGCTGATGCTGAGAATTTAGAATTTCTAATATGCTTTTGTTTTGCAGATTCCTTTTTGTTGCCTTTAATTGGGTAATACGGTGTTCAAGTTTTGTACTATGAATATGAGCTAAATGTTGTTATAATCTTTTAATACCCTCTACCAACCTTTAGTATCTCTCTCAAGTTTCTTCTGCTTTGATGGCATTTGACACCTGACCTTAACAATGTTCCTTGATAGTTCAATTTTCCTCCTGTGGTTTTTACCATAGCAATCACTGCCAGATGTATTTCTGTGAACAGGTTCTGAAATGTTTTTCTACTTTCTGTCAAATTTGGGGTGGATGGGTTCGTTTTTTAAAAATTACTTTTAGTATAATTGGTCTGCTTGTTTGTTTGGTGTTCTTAAATTCAGAAAGGTCCTTTTAAAATTCTAAAGCCTATGCATGTTCATCTCCTTTTCAAAGTCATTTACTACTGGTGCTCTAATTTTTTAATTAGGCATATTTTTTGGAGTTTGCCTTGCATGTAGATTTTCAAGGGTCTGGGGTTCTTTAACTTTTTCCTCTTCAGATTGAAATAGCTTCCCAATTTCATCTTTTATCTTATTTAGTATAGGCTTTGGAAAATAGGGTTTATAGTTGTTTTGACAGATTTGTCTGTACTGGTTGTACTTTGCCCTGGTTAACAAAGAGTACTGCTGATAACAACAAAAAAGTATTATGAACCTATGGATTATAGTTAGTGAAATCTGTCTCAAATTTTATTATAACCTAGTGCAGTCTCATGATGGATATATTAATGTCTTCAGTCCAAAGCATTTACATTTGTGATTTTTCTAACTGAATGGTCAGCAGCATATGCCCTGAAACATTTTCAACAGGTTGGATGTCCATTTATTTGATTTGTCTTGGTGTCCCTTGCCTCACAGCACCAGAGCATCATCATCATCATCATCATCATCATCACCATCATCATCACCATCACCATCATCATCATCATCATCATCATCACCATCATTATCATCATCATCATCACCATCATCATCACCATCATCATCATCATCATCATCATCATCATTGATGTGGCAAATATTTATGAGATTTTAGCCTATTCATTAAGAAACTGAGGACCTAGGCTAAAATAGGTAGGGCTAACAGAAATTTGGCAAATCAATGAAATAGTTGTAGGCCAAATGATGATTGGTTAACTGGGTAGAGGGGGTGCTGTGCTGTATTAAGACACTTTGCTATTCCAAATAGAAAATAGGAGGCTTTCTTTAGAATTAGAATTCTTATGTAAATTTTCATTTCTGTTAATACTCATTTTCAGCTTTCCTTTTTGACCACCTTTCCTAACTTTCTCCAACTTGTACTCTTAAATAAGATATGGTTGCTTCAGATGTTTGCACATTGATGAGAAATCTACCCCATATTGTCTAACTCTTCCTTTTCACAGGCATTGATTCAAGAAGCAGGACTAGGAATATTTCACTTTTAGCTAATGAGTAATCAATGACCAGCCAGTTAAAGATAAGACGCAATTCTGAATTGAGAGCTCAAGAAAGAGAAACTGAAGAAATATAAGTCAAGGGACAAGAAGACCTTGACTTAAATGCCAGTATGTTAATTGGTGAACAGTCCCAAGAGTATTGTAATGGTAAAGAATGAAAAACACATATCATTTTATTGAAATAGACACAGGAAAAATGGCTCTTCTGCATTCAGGTGAGTATTGTTTCTTCTCCTTAACTCTAATTATTATTTGTGGTTTCCCACCTCCTTGGTAAGGTGTTTTGAATTACTATCAGTAGGCAGAGTCAAGATGGTGGTATAAAAAGAGGAGAACTCAGCAACCTCCCCTGATAACCACCTCAAATACCTATAAAATATGACTCTAAACAAATTTTAGAGCTCCAGAATCCACAAAAATGACAGAGTAACAAAGCTCCCACTGAAAGCAGCCTGGCAGATGGACAGAAAGGGCTCATTGCAGCATGCTGGGAGCAGAGCCCAGCCCCATGTGGTTTCAGACCCAGGGCGTCCAGGAGAAGCTGTGGCTAGAGCTTCCAGGAGAGTGGATCACCCATAGCTGTGGGAATTTCCAGAATTACCTACCCATAAGAGCCAAGGACAAAAGGAAAAGATCAGTGGAGCTTGACTAAATTTGGAGAAGAGGGTCTGGCCAAACTGCCTCCAGAGCTAGAAGCAGTCTGAAGCAGCAGCCTTGCAGCCACCTCCATGTGGCTGCTTCAGAAGCTCCCAGCCTGCAGATTGCAGGGGTCCAAGTGATCATTCAGAGGCTAAGTGCTCTTGTCTTAAGCTGCCTGGATTAAGATGGCAGTCTTGGGTGGTGGTCCTGAGGTGCATTTTCAGTGAGCCAAAGGTGATGGGGGCTGCAGAGAAGTTGGCCTCCTAATAGCTCTGGCAGCTGTGAAAACCCCAATGATTTGGGACAGAGATCTCCCCTCTGAGAGCAGAGTTCTATGGAACCCAAAAGCCAAGTAATTGACTGGCAACATGAGCAGGCAAAGGAAGCAAAGAAAGCTCAGCAATCCAACTTTAGATTCCTTTTTTAGGGACAAAAAGGATCAAAGCATGGAACGAGAGGAAGACAACACAGTCAGAACTCCTGCCCCAAAAACTTCCAAGAAAAATATAGATTGGTTACAAGCCATAGAGAGCTTAAGAAGGATTTTGAAAACCAAATAAGAGAAGTGGAGGAGAAATTGGGAAGAGAAATGAGAATGATGCAAGAAAATCATGATAAGAGAATCAACAACCAGACTGAAGAAAATAACACCTTAAAAAATAGACTAACTCAAATGGCAAAGGAGGCCCAAAAAGCCAATGAGGAGAAGAATGTCTTAAAAAAT
>CM053580.1:371350558-371405931 GCA_028627135.1 Pseudochirops cupreus
TGTGTACATAGACAGAGAGTGCAGGATCAATTGAACAGGAAGGGATGATATTTTAAAAGGTGAAATTAAGAGGTGGGAGAAGAATAGAATGAAAGGAGACAGGGAGAGACAGAATGGGGTCAATCATTTCATATGGAAGAGGCAAGGGATAACTGTTACAATGGAGGGGAAGAATGAGAAGGCAAAAAGGGAATGAGTCAACCTTACTCTCATTAAATTTGGCTTAGGAAGGGAATGACATACACTCTAAAATGGGTATCTTGCCCTGAAGAAGAGTAGGGGGGATGGGATGAGAGGGGGGGATGATGGAGAGAGGGCAGGTTGGGCGGGGAGAGGATTGTTAGAAGCACACACTTCTGTAAAGGGACAAGGACAAAGTAGAGAATAGAACAAGGGGAGGGTAGGATAGAAAGGAGGGAAATATCGTCAGTGCTACACAATATGTCCATTGTGGAGATATTCTGTGTAACTACACATGTATGGCCTTTATTGAAATGCTTGTCTTTCCAGTGGGAGTGGGTAACAAGGGAGAAAGGGAAAGAATCTAGAATTTAGAGTTCTAAAATCATCTGTTAAAATATATATATATATATATATTATTATTATTATTATTATTTACATACAACTGGGAAATAAGATATACAGGCACTAGGGTAAGGAGATCCATCTCCCCCTACCAGAGAGTCTGTGGGGTGATGGGGGAGGATATAGGAGAGAGTAGATTGGGAGAGGGGGTATACAGTGCAATCACTGTTTTGGGGTGGTGGGTAGGGGAAAGATGGGGAGAAAATTTGTAACTCAAAATCTTGTGGAAATGAATGATATAAACTAAAAATAAACACAAGTTAATTTTAAAAAAGAAAGATGTGTTCATTTCCTGCACGAGATATTTATTAACTATCTGACTCTGGGAAAGTTATTTAACCTCTCAAGTCTCCTGTTTCCTGGTCTGTTAAGTGAAGGCATTGGACTTAATGGCTTTGAAAGTCCCTTCCAATTTAAAATCTAAGATACTTCGAGATATCACTGTCATTCAGAGCATCTTTTGGGTAGGTAATTTGAAGATTTTCAGAAACCATATAAGTTTAGTTGCAGTTCAAAATAACTTCTTTAGCTTTAAAAGACAATTTGGTTTGGTTTGTATTTTGGTAGAAAATTAATATGTTATGTTAGTTCCAGCTTCAGCTAACAAGTGTGGTTTCCAGTGTGGTTCTGTTCAGAGTTTCGTTTGGCTTAAGACCCTGATGAGGAGTGATAGGAACCAATGGAACTGTCTAGAAAAAGGGAGGCATTGACCTCTGTTGTATTGGGTGGGCCCAATCTGATCAAACAGAACTCTCAGGCTAGGTTTTTTTTTTGTCTGAAAACTTGATTTAAGTTCACATTGGCATGGAGACAGAAGTCTAGATGAGTTTAAGAAGTTGGGGTATTTCAATAATTCAACTAATTCAGAAAGCATTTATTAAGCAAGGGTTATGAAGGAGGCATTGCGTTAACTCTGTGGGATACAATGAACAAAACTGAAGTAGCTCAAGGAGCTCACTTCAACTGTATAATTATAATATCACTCAAAAATCATACATTTATTGGTCCCACAAATCAGATTCCTGGGAATTATCTCTGCACAGCAGTCGTGTTTCCTTAATCGCTCTTGAAGACACAGCACACTGGGATTTGAGGGAGCAGTAAGCAGCAGCCGCTGTTAACGCCGCCAGAAAAGAGGGGCCAGAATGAAGGAAGCACATTTGCAGACGGCTGTGCGGCCAGCCCCCAAGAGCAGGATCCAGACCAGATCTCAAGACCATTCGTTTTGCATTGGAACGTGGAGTGTCTCCTCTTCAACTCTGGAGCGTCCACGTTATGATTACTGCGTTAGCGTTGTTTACACGTATGTCTTCCCTTTCTTTCATAGAGCTCAATGTGATTTACAAACACGAAGTTACCCACAGCAATCATGAAAATAACTGGACCTCGAAAGTAGAAAATAATCAAATCAGGGGGAAGATTGAAAGAAAATCAAGTGCTTGGCCTTAAAAGGCCGTATTCGCTGAATCTTCTTTCAGTTTCTCCTCTTGGTTTTTGTGGGACATGGGGAAGTAGGTTTGGTGTTTCTCTTTGTTGACATGCTTGTGTTGTCATACTTTTAGCGATTCAAGTGATTGGGAAACCATAATAAATACTTATTGATGGATAGATAGATAGATTGATAGAACTGCACTCTATTCTTGGTTCCTACCACTTACTTGCTCTATAATAATGAGGCCTTTTCTTTCCTTGTAAAGTGGATGATGACTACTTCTTACTCACTTCTTTATCATATCTCTTAGCAGAATGAAATAGACATCTGTAATGTCTGGTGAGATGTTAGAAAATGTAGAAATAGAAAATGTCAATAGGAAGCCCCCATTGAAACCATGCTGAAGTTTCCAGGTAGACAGGGGTCTCTGAATGTGTGGATGACATGCATGTTCCATGTCTCCAAGATTTAGACAAGCTGTGGGTAAACCCTACATCAGGTGTGGGGAACCTTTGGCTTCAAGGCCACATGTGGCCCTCAAGGTCCTCAGGTGCAGTCCTTTGAATCCAAGCTTCGCAGAAAAATCCCTTTAATAAAAGGATTTGTTCTGTAAAACTTGGACTCAGTCAAAAGGCTGCACTTGAGGACCTAGAAGCCCACATGTAGCCTCAGGGCCACAGTTTCCCCACCCCTGCCCTAGGTAATGATAATACTGACTCTGAACCCCCCGGTTCTAGGAACACCTTTCATTTTATCTTCATTGGTTTCAGCTGCCACAGGAGATGTAGAAAACTTGGCTTGGCTTCTCCCTTTCCTGTTGGCAGTTGGTTCTCTGGCAGTGTACCAACCACAACTTTTCCTGAGATACCCTCCCCTCAATTTCCAAGCCATGAACCTATAAGGTACAAGAATGACCTTTTCATGTGACCTCTCCTCCCCAAGTCGATGGAGGGCCCCACCCTCTGAGCCAGTTAGCTTTGTTCTAGTCTCTTCTCAGAGTGTGCCCACAAATACTGGCAAGCTGTCTCACGTCCCAAGACATTAGTTAAAATCAGGCCTGGGTGAAGAAGCATGACTGGATCAGTGCCAATCATTGCCAGTCTTGGAAAAAACAACCACGTGCATTCTTTATTGATGGTAAACCAATAGTAGGAATTTTCTAAATATTCCTCATTTATTAAAAACTCATTTGAAAATTTTATTTGCTCTTCAATGAATAAGAGATTATACTTTTACCAGTTTCCTTTAGATTTTAAATATGTGAACACATACTTACACTTACATTTATATATGGCAAACAAATAAGTATGAATACAGTGCACATAAATACATACATGTATATAACATGTATGTATAGTTGTGTGTGTACACATATGTATATGTGAATGTTTGCATGCACAAATTAAGAACAATGACCGATGCTGTCATCTCATTGTGACTTGGAGTTCACCTATATTCTCAAAGTGAGTAGAACACAAGCTCTTGCAGGCCCTTCCAAGTGAGAATGACTTGGTTTTTTATTCTTTTTCAAGAATTAACCAAGTTACATGCAGAGAGCCTATTCATTAGTAGGTTGGGCTCAAATGATCAATTCTTTTGACCAAAGAGGTTCAGGAAAAGATTCTAATAAAGCATAGGAGGGTTTCCATTGCATTTGTAGGAGAAGATGCCACAAAGCTGAAATTATAGCTCCTTAAAGTATTGAAATAAATATTTACATCAATCTATATCTATGGAAATATATATATCTTCATAAATATATGTATACATAGATATATATTATGTAATTATGGATAAAATACTATGAAAATACGTATAACCTCTTAGGGTAAAACTTTTGATAAGTCCATATTTCTAACATTCACCCCTTCTTTGATTGACTTAAATATATATGTATATATACACATGCCATATATAACAAATGGATTTCATAAGTGATAAAACACTTTATCAAAATTATGTTTCAAAAATAAGGTATTGTTACATATTACATATACAGCATATTTTTTCTCAACTATTATTGACAATTTCCAATAGCTTGCTGCCATATGTATTAACTGTTCTACTTTTTATTTATGAATTGTGTACAGGAAGATAGACGCAGCAGAAAAAGGGATTTCAAAAGTCAGAGAGACACTTAAGTAGAAGGTCTTTTAAGCATAACTTAGCTTTAAATAGTTAATAACTAGAACGCTACACAGATCAAAAGGCATTTATTTAACAGTAACAGCATCCCCGTTATTTTTCAATTTTCTTGCTTGGAAACTTCAGACAAAAAAGCTTTTGTTTCCCGAACTGAGCGTTTTAACAGGAAATAGGAGTTCAGCCACTAAAAAGTACTTTTTTCCCCTGATACAAATTTCACCATTGTGACTTGATTGACAGCCATCCCAATGTCTATAAACAACCTGTGAGCCCCCCTCCCACCTCAATCACCATTCAGTCCCTGCATCCAACATTTAAACATTGAGTGGTTTTTTGCGCTCAATAAAATTCCTTTTCATTTCGCCCCAGGTTGCCATGTCTCTTCAAACAGAGACAGAAAAGCAGGGCTCTGTGTCAGACAGATTTTAATTTTCAGTCCTCATCCATTCGGGGGAACGAGAGACAGGCAAACAAACTCTCCCCGAAAAGCCTAGCAACCTGTAGTTGAAACAGCCAATGCGTAGAGCCCCGGGATGGAGGCCTGGACCTGTTCACACATGAATAAAGAAGATTAAGATTTCCTTTCAAAGACGTGAAGCCTTTTTGACAGCCAGTGTCAACAGCGCTGTCTGCCTCTCAATGTGAAACAGTCTTCTATCACAGGTTCCCACAGGGAGGTCCTTCTGATTAGTATGCTGCACACTATCATTCCTTGTCAGTATTTAATTGAAGAATAAGGGAGTAAAGTTTTGCAAACTCTTAACTGATCCACAAAGAAAGGATAACTTACAGGAACTGTTGAAAGAAAATACCAGGGAACATGAACACCTACCGGGAGCATTTTAAAATCGAAGAACAGAGGAAAGGGGAAAACCAGTCACTTCTATTACCTAATTACCAAAATTGAACAATGGTGCTGTAGTCAAAAATACATGTTTTGAACGTTTTTTGCTCTGTGTGGGGTTTTGAAATCAGCTACATGCCCAAAAGAAATACAATGTTCAGGGGGCTAAGTGGAGGAGGCTTCAGCATATTATCAAAGCAAAATACAGCATAAGCATTTATTTTGAAAATACTTAATACAAGATTTTGTTTATTTTTTCCAACTTAGAGATGATTTTTATTATTTATTACTATTAGGAATTTTATATGTGATTGGTATGCACGAGTACTTGATAAATATTGCATATTAATGAGTGAAATGGTATTTATTCAAAACCAATGCTATCTTATCACATTATAGGATTTCTTAAAGAATTACAAAGCAGCCCAGCATATTTTATTAACCATTTTAGTGATAATCAAGACAATTTAATCATGTCCAGAAAAGGGCAGTTTTGGAAACAAAAATCATGTGAATACATTAAATGATATTGAATCTTGTATAATTTGTGATGAGGAAAAGCCAGAAGATCTTATCTTATGTTTTCAGTGATGAATATAATTGTTTCCAAGGAATGGTGGCACACATTTACAAATTGGGCTATGTGAATTCAATTCAATGTATACACACACACATACATATACAGACATATATTTGTATATATATATATATATATATATATATACACATATATATATACACACATATATACATATGTATATGCATATACATACATACACATATACATACATACATATATATGTGTGTGTGTGTGTATATATATATATATATATATATATATATATACACACACATGCATATATATATTTAAAATATCCATTGTGCATAGGGTACTATGCTAGGACCTAGATGAGAAACAAAGTTTAGATAAGATATGTCTTCCATCATGGGGCTTGTAGTCTAGAAGGGGAAGAAGATACATGGATTCACTGTGATAGACAGACGGATAGATAGATGAATGGAGATATAGATAGATAGATAGATAGATAGATAGATAGATAGATAGACAGATAGATAGATATAGGTATTATATATACTATGTACAATAAATTATATTAGAGAGGTACAAACAAAGGATTATGCAAGATCCAAGGGAAAAAGTCTTTGTTGACATGGAACTACCAGAATGACTTATTGGAAGAGGCACTTTGATTGGGCTTTATGGACACCAGACATAGGTAGCAGTGCGGATCAGTACTAGGGTGGGAATGGAAAGAGGAGAGAGATATCAGGCAACTAAATGGTGCAGTAGATAGACTGCTTCACTTGGAGTCAAGAAGACCAAACTTCAAATCCTGGATCAAATGTTTGTTAAGTGTGTAACCCCGCGCAAGGCACAAAACTATTAAATAGTTCCCCATCTGTAAAAATGAGCATATTAACAGTTCCTACCTCACAGGGTTGCTGTGAGGCTCAAATGTAATAGCCACATGCAGGGGTCTTTATAAACCTTAAAGCACTCTGCAAGTGCTAGATATTGTTTATGTTGCTGTTGTTCTTAAAGATTTTTCAGAAGAATCAGCAAAATTGGAAGCTGATTTGATATTAAAGGAAAGGTGAAGGAAGGGTGAGCCAAACCCATCTATGCTTTCTCATCCTCTGCTATTCTTGTCTATGTTTTCCCAGAAGCCTTCAATGGATGAGGCTATGCAGTGTGTTTTCATCTGATTGTTTAAATAGTTTGTGAGTCCATATTGGAGAGGATTTATGAGAGGAGGGGGAGAAAAGCTGCACAGGCTGTGGAGGCTGGGATAGTTGTGATCTTCTTTACTGGGAAGTAAAAATTACTGAGAATATTCATGCCAATGATATCAAGATGTATTGACCCAAGGAAAGTTCGTGATTAATTCACTGATTTTAAGATGTTCTTTTTTCACATACAACAATGTTACTTTATTACCATCAATATTAAAATTTTGATTTGTGCTATTTCAATGAGGGAGACATATTTGCATTGCTATATGTGTACCTGCTCCTCTGGCCTCCCTGGTGGCCAGCCACCCACCTGTGCTTTCAAGGTTAAGGTATTATTGGGGAATGCGGTGTATGGCCTATAAGCTCATCAAACCTCAATTCTAATCCCCTCTTAGGCTGAGATTTGTTGAGCATTGGAACTGAGAAAGGAGGAATATAAAACTGATCTAGGAGAGCCATCATGGTTTAGGGTAAGGAGGGAAGCCAGAGATCAGACCAGGGAATCCTTCAAAGCTTCACTGTAGCAAGCAGGGCTGTCTCCAGTCATGCTGCTGGACCCAGATGGTTCCAGAGGAGAAAGTGAGGCTGGTCACTTTGCACAGCCCCACCTCACTTAAATCTGATTCATTTGCAAGTCATGGCATCATCTTCCTGATGTCACGGTCCTCTTAGAGAACAAAGGAAGAACAACAACAGCAAACAACAACCCATAGCACATAAAATGAGAAGATGCTCCCAGGAACCTGGCCACAAATAAGATGTCAAAACCAAAGGAGAGATGCCAGGCACCACAGGTAAGGATATTCCTCATCAATAATTCTTTTTTTTTCCCCTTTGGAGCTCACACAGCATTTTATCCTATACCTCTCTAATACAATGTGTTTTATATTACTGGATATCATAGTTAATTTTTGTACTATGCTTCTCCTCCAGGGGCAAAGAATCTGTGGTCTCAAGGCCACGTATGGCCCTCTAGGTCCTCAGGTGTGGTCATTTGATGGAATCTAGACTTTGCTGTTTAGATTCTGTCAAAGGATCGCACTTGAGGACCTAGAGGGCCACTTGTGGCCTTGAGACCACAGATTCCCCACCCCAGTTATAAGCTCTGTTTGGGCAGGGACCATGTATTGTCTAAATTTTGTATCTTGCCCAGTATCTATGAACCTGGGATCTGACAGAAAGACTCCTGCCTGCTGGTCTGGTCATCCATCCTTGCTGTCTGGAGTGGGGCCAGTCTAACCCCCATACCTCAAAGTATGACATTTTCCCCTATACTGTGCTTATTCTAACTGACCCAAAACTCCCTAGCTGGTGTTGACCCTATAAGCAGACTTACCTACCAGCAGGTTTTATGATTTGAGGAGTTGTTAGACTTGGTCTCTGCTCCAAACATTTCCTCTACTTCTTATGGTTCCACCATATTAAATCTATTCATTTAAATCCTAAGCCTTTTCTGTCTTCATGTACAAATACCCCATGGGAGGAGTAATCCCTTATATCAGTATAGTTTATCAGAAAAGAGAAAAAAAGTTGTTAGTTGGGAAATGGAATCAAAAAGATATTGCTACTTCAGTTTTATGAAAGGTTGGCTTTGAATTTCTCAAATACATTCCCGTATGTCCCAAAGTCATGTATAGTATCAGAAACTAACTTTTTTTCTTTAAATTACATACAGAGATACATTTGGTATTTGAAAAACATCTGTGTGTCTCCCCCCCCCCCCTCCTCTTTTTGGCTGAAATCAAAGTAACTGCATATTTCTAGGACCTGGTGGAAAATTCAGTGAGTTAGCTGCAGGGAAAGAGCAGAGGGAACTCCTTTAACTGAAAATAAACAAGAAAGACAAGAAAGGATAACGAGGATTACAAGGATCAACAATGGGAGCATCAAAGAACTTCCTTTAAAGTTTTGTCCTGTATACACAATTGATGCAAAACCTTTAAAAATATCTGTGTAGCAGATGCTGCTCAAAGAATCTTTTATTTAGGAAAAGGGGTCTGGAATGTAATTCTACTCACATTAGACTTTAGTCACTATCAGAATAAACCAATGATAAAGTATTTTATGGTCTCTGTTTCAATACAGTATATTTTAATTTAAGTTGCTTTAGAAGGTACAAACAAGCAGAGTTATTTCTGTCATGAGAAGGTTGGATATGGTTCCATGAATGAAGGTTTAATTGATAGCATGTTTTTCCCCTCTAATTCACAACATTTCCTAATTTGCTTCACAAGTAGAAGTCAGCTTATATTTTAATTTACTGAAGTAAAACATGTCTAGACATAGAAAGATTATAAGGAAAGGAAGACAAATAAAGCAGATAAACACATTCTCTGTAATGGATGGCATTCAATCAGATTTTTTTTCTTTTATTTTTAGATGGAAAAGTAGTGTTTGACAGTAGTCAGGAGTTTGGACTTTTTTTAGTTCATGGTTTTTCTCACAATTATAAGTTTAAGTCATAGGCCACTAGATACATAATCAAAAGCTACAGGCAGTTTTCAAAAGGATAATTACAAATTATAAATGACCACGTAAAAGGTGATCCAAATTACTACTAAGAGAAATGAAAATTAGAAACAATTAGGAGGTTTCGTATCACATTGTACAAATTGGCAAAGATGAAAGAAAAATAGGAAGAATCGATGTTGTAGGAACTGTAAGAGGACAGCCATACTAAGACATTGTTGGCAGAGATGTGAATTGGTCCAACTATTACACACATCAATTTAGAATTAGACAAGAAATATAATAATATTTTTCAGTGTTTGAATCAGCAATTCCATCATTGAAGCAAAGGTCAAGAATAAGTACAGTAAAAAAAAAATTATTTACCAAAATCTTCATAGCAGCACTTTTGTGGCAATTAAGTATGATCCTTGACTGAAGAATGGCTGAAGAAACTGGTATATGGAAGTAATGGAATGTTATTGAACAATAAGGAATTCTGAGCATAAAGAATTCAGAGAAACATGGAAAAATTGGTATTTACTGATAACTTAAATATCTGGAACCAAAAGAAAAATCTACATAACTATTCCAACATTATGAATGAAAAGATTACTGAAAGGATGCCAATATCTGAATAGTCTATACCTAAACAGGTATTTAGTAAGTGTTTACTAGGTGACAGGCAATGGAGATAGAAAGGCAGGAATGTGATCTCTGGGCTTAAAGAGCTCACATTTAATGGGAGATATAATATGCAAACCATTTTATATATTCATATATGCACAAAATATCTCTCTAGAAATCTATTTATATCTATATATGTGTATATATCCATATAGAAAAAAGATCTCTATATCAAAAAAGATAAGGGAAAGAGAGAGAAAGAGGGAGGGAGAGCAAGAGCAAGAGAGAAGAGAGACAGACAGAGAAAGGAAGAGAGAGAGACAGAGGGACAAAGAAAGAGAGAGACACAGACAGAGACAAAGACAGAGAGAGAGAAGACACAGAGGGAGGAAGAGAGAAAGAGAGAGAGAGAGATTAGTCAGAAGGTTATCTCAGAGAGAATGCACCACTTCTGGGGTTTGAGAGTTGGTGCTGGAAAAAGTCTCTTGCAGAACTTAAATTTCTTAGGACTCTGGAGAACCTGAGTGTTGAAGGAAGCCAGGGACTCTAGTAGGCAGTGGTGAAGAGGGCACACATTTAAGGAGTCGGCTACAACAGGTGAAAAGGCATGGAGTTGAGAACTGGAATGTTCTGGGCTGGGAAAAGAATTTATGCAAAGCACTTTGTAAAACTTTTAATTGCCAAATAAATGGTTGCTATTATTATTATTACTATCCAGAAGGCATGGAGGGATGTAAAGTGTAAGAACACTGAAAGATAACAAGGAGTTTGGTTGTGAAGAGCTTTAAAAGCCAAATAGAGGATTTTCTATTTGATCCCGGAGGTAATAGTGAGTGACTGGAGTTTATTGAGGTGATGACATGGTCAGACTTGTGTGTGTAGATGAAAATATCTTTGAAATCTGAAGGGAGGATGGATTAGAGTGAAGGGAGGCCTAAAACAGGGAGACCACATAGAAGGCTATTGCAATAATCCAGGTGTGAGGTGATGAGGACCTGCCTCAGGGTGGTGGCAATGTCAGAGGAGAGAGGGAGATGTATTCAAAATGCCTTTAAGGTAGGAATGACAAGACTTCGCCACAGATTGGATAGAGAAGAGTGAAAGAACTAGTCTGTAATAGGTCCATGGAGAACAGATGAAACATGCGTCTCTGCTTGGAAGGATAAGTAGGGAGCTTCTAGGGCAGAAGGCTGTAGCAAGTATTAGCATGGTCACTTGCTTCAAATGTTTAACTTTCTCTTTGTTGCAAGGGAAGATTTAGTTTAGAATCAGAGAAAAGGGAATTATTTCTAGAAGTGACTTGTAAAAGCAAAAGAAAACAAAATGAGAACTATATGTATACATATATTCTCTACTGCCAAATAAAAGTACTGCTTAATCATCTTTTCAATTGCTTCAAGTAATACATCCAGAATGCAGACCAACATAGACAGTGGTAGAGTTAAATCTTGAAAATTTACATAACTTTGTAAAATTCTTTTTACTTCAAGATCCTTTAAATTATTTTTTGTCTCTTTTTTTCATGGATCTCAGAGAACTAATTGAAATTAGATGTGAAACACCATAGATTAATAACTCTGTACTGTCCTGCACCATTCCCCCCAAATGTGGCAATTACTTTGATTGAGGATTCTTTTTGTAATTGTTTTATAGCTTCAGGCCATATTCTACCCCTAGTGCTCTGTTATCCCCAGGCCCTCAACCTCTCACGTTCCCTTACTTTTAAGGTCCTGGAAGATGGGTCTAAGCACAACTGGATGTACAAGAGGCTACATAAATTATTTTAGGTTCATTTTCTAGTTTTGAATAATTTTCTCCTTATGTCCTATAGTGAACCTAATAAAAATCTGATTGACAAATTTATGATATTACTAATTCTCATGATATTACTGATTAGGAAGACATAACATTTCTGAGGAGGAAGAATGACAGACAGTAAAAGAGAAACAGAAAAATAGACGTGTGAACTCTTCCTTGAATCCTCTCTTATGCTTTGTACATTTACAGTAATTCCATACAGAAGGAATGAGCCAGTAGCTTCATTCTGGGAATGGAAGAATTAGATGGATAATATTGAGAAAGTCTGGTTTTTAAGTTATTTATAAAAGTTACTCTCGAGCCTAAATTTGGGAACATGGGGTTAATGAGTCAAACCCCTTCTCTGGAGACTAGATGACTAATCTCTCACATCCTCCTAGTTAGTGGTTGTGTTTATTTACAAATTAGAGGTTCCCCTGTTAATTCCTTGTTTACATTTGGACATGTATCCAATAAAAGAGCCAGTGAGGCCAAACTATTAAACATAACACAGTTAGAAGGGCCCTCAAAAATCAGCTAGCCTATCTTTTTAGCTAATGGGGGCAATCACTTCCAGGACATGAATGCATGAATAAACAAATGATGAAAAATAAGTTTTGTCCTTTATTATTTTCAAAGTACTATGCTACATACTGGGGACACAAACAGAAAAGCCATCCAGTCCTTGATCTTGAGGAGCTCACATATTAGCAGGGAGAGCCATTTCTGCTTGAATGCTTCTTGTTACAGGGAGGTCTTTCCTGATTCCTTAATTTCTTAGTGACCCTCCTCACTGTGTATAGATTTTTGTATATATTCCAAGTTTACATATCTTTGTGCTTGTTTTTATTCCCTGTGTAGAATATAATCTCCTGGGTCTAAAGACAGGGCGGGGAACCTGCAGCCTCAAGGAACTTTGGTTCAGTCAAAGGCTGTACTTGAGGATCTAGGGGGTCACATGTGGCCTTGAGGCCACAGGTTCCCTACACCTGGTCAGATATATCTCACATTTATCTTTGTAAACCCAGAGCCTAGCACATAGTAGCCACTTAATAAATGTTTGATGGTTTGATCCATTGATCAATTTGGTAGGCAGCCCAATCTTGATTTTGTTGTTCTTTTGCAGCTCTAATTGTTATAAATTCATATACCTGTTAGGATCTGTCATTACTTATTATGATAAATGGGGACCTATTGCACACCAGAATTGTTGACTCTTTGATTGCAACTTTGAATCTTTGTTCAGATAATTATGCTATCAATTTTTTCTACCCTCCAGTTGTTATTTATGAACTCCATGTACTGACTACAACACTTGCTACATAAATTGTCTACCAGTTTCTGGAATGAGAGACTACCTTCAATACATTGAACACTAGTGACCTCCTTCAGAGTTCCTCTTTCATCACATTTTTTTTTTGTCTTGGAGGTTCTATATGCTATATGTTCTACTGCCAGAGGACACTAAGTATGTCTTCATGGATAATTGCAGACCATAAGTCTGATATGTGAGGAACACTTTCTAGGTAAATACATCTGTCCTGATCCTTCTAGGCCTATTTTCAATCAGCATCATATATACAGGGATGAAACTCACACAGATGAATTTGTGTCTTCTACTTCGTTTTCTTTCGGCCCATTATTTTGTCTGTGCTGGAGACCAAGGTACATGATTCTGTTGCTTCCATCTCATAGCTCCAAGCTGTCTATGTACCTTGTTCTTTGTATGTAGCATTGATTCCACTTTCACTCTTTCCTCCAGGTTAATTTCTTAACTCATCAGCATTATATATCTTTCGTGTGCTTTCTTGGAGCTCCCTTTAAGTAGCAATCTACTGAAATAATAAAACTACAAATGATGCAGATTTCTAGAGCACTTCAATCTCTATAAAACACTGCACGTATCATGACCTGTGAAATAACTGGTGAAAATATTACAGGATTTTTTAGGGAAATAGTTCTGTACTGTTTTATAGTGAGTTTAAGAATCTTATATTCTATTGATTCGGAGGGAAAATAAGGAATTTAATTCTTTGTTAAATATTAAATACCTGAACACTATCAAATCTTTGTTGCAACAAGAATCCTATTTCCCCAGTGGACATGATTGAACACATTCTTCCAACCTTGCTTTGCCTGTTGCATCATTGTGATCCAGAAATTCTGGTATATGGATAGCCATTGGATCATTTTCCATGTTACGGTTGGTTAATACGATCAGATTGAAGTGGTCGTGAAAACCAAATTTGTCCCACAACTAGTAAAACTTGTAGGATCTGGTCAATTGCCAGTAGCAACACCTCCCTTAAGAGTTATAGGAAACACTGTCACTGAGACAGATGAACAAACTCCAATTGTAATAGACTTGAGAACACTTTCTGTCTTTCCTAACCTATTTATTCACCCGCAAACCAATATCCAGAAGGAAGTTGCTTGGACCATGATGAATATCATGGCTGACTGTCAGGACCAAGTACAACTAGTTGTGAATCATAGATTTGTTCCATACTTGGCTGGAATTTTGTAAAAGGAAGACTTTAAGTCACAAAAAGAAGTTTCTTGAGTTGTCACAAACAACTTGTGTATCTTGTTCAAAATGGCTTTCTGGAATTCTTAGTTAAATTTTAATCTGCAAAAATAGTAAAATGTCTTGATTATTCTGCATGCAATTTCAAATATATTTGTTTTCTGGCTGCTAAAAATGTAAATGAAAGTGAAAATACTGTGTATCTTGATTGAATAAAGTGGAAGACCAGATGGAATTGAAGTTCTCCAGTCCCATGAAAATGAAATGGCATATAAGGCTTCCTCAAGCTTAATTGGAAACTATTTCTCAGCAAAGGAAGATCAAATATGTTGTGCCAGCCACAACCTCTGACAACTATGTCTTCTAGATTCAAGATAGCATACCTGGGAACTTTAACTTTTAGATTTTAATTTTTGAATCTTATGTGATGTATCCTTGAAATATTTCTGTATTATTCTCTCTCCACTGAGTCATTTTTGAATTGTGACTCTTAACATTTTTTAAATTTGTTTTTAATTTATAAAATAAAACAAATGTTTCTATAACACAACAGAATAATAAAAAGATAATTGCACATGAAACTGCAACTCTATTATATACAACTTGCTATTCCTTTTAAATCTACAATAAATTTACCATGTAAATTTCTTTTTTTATTCCTTTTTCTTCCCTCCCTCCACTCTGAGATGGCTACTATTAGAGACAAGTGTGTGTGTGTGTGTGTGTGTGTGTGTGTGTGTGGTCATTTACCATATACTTCTATTTATCAGTTCTTTCTAGGGATGCAGATAACACCTTCATTCATATGTCCTGTATAGTTAATTTGGGATTTATTTTTTTTAATTGATTTGTTTATTTACTTTTAGTTTACAAGACTCAGTTCTACAATCCCTTCAGTTTCAAATTTTCTGCCCTCCCTCTCCCCCCAGCCCACCCATGGCAGTATGCAATCAAGTATAGGATCTGCAAATCTTTCACATTGGACAGTATCCTGGTTGTATAAAAGGATTGTAACCAGTGGAGTGAACAATTGAAAGAAGAAACAAAACCAAACATGGAAAAGAGCAATAGCATGTAGATTGCTTCAGACTCCATTTAAACTCTGTTCTTTCTAGATCTTTCTCTGAATATAGATATCTCCTTCCATCCTGAGACTTGTAGAGTTGTCTTATAAGTGTGCGTTGCTGAGAAGAGTCCAGTTTATCAATGTGGGTCATTATAATACCACGCACAAGCAGATTCCCAAAAGAACACTACCGTGAACAGCTTTTAAGGTTTGGATTACACAGTATAGTGAACACTCCACTTATTCCATTACAAATCAAGGCAAACATTCACAATCAATTCACAATATAATATTCACAACAAATCAAGGTACAGTACAATATTCACAACATTACATCCTATCACAGAAAATCACAATCTAGTGTTCACAACAGCTTAACATTAGAAAACACATAGTTTTCACTACAGTGGCCACAATATTTAGAACAAAGAACAAAAGGATAATCATCTGGTTTCCCTAAGGGAGAAATCCTCCTTACTTAATCATTCAATCAATTCACAAAACAATAATCAGTCTTCCAATCATGGGGCAATCTTAACTTAATCAATCACTCATCTAGATTCACAATTACTAAAATATCATTAATCACTAAGTACAGTCATTAGAAAAACCACACAAACCCTCCACCCCTCAATGTCTAGTAAACTCATTCAATATCCAAGGAGAGGACTCTTCTTCATCTTGACTTGGAATGGTCTCTCAGATTCCCTGGATCCCCTTCCATGGTCCCAGCTCCTACCTGAATCCACCAAACAGTCACCTGGATTCAGGGGCAGACAGCTCCCAGGTTCTTATCCTGTCCTCAGAGGTAGACAGCTCCTAGGTCCTTGTCAAATCCTCCAGGCAGTCCCTGGTACACACTGAAATTCACAGGGTCCAGCACATCTCAGACTCTTCACCACTTCTGTTGCCAGGAACTCAAAGATCAGCCAAGCCACAAACCAACAAAGGTTTATCCTGGTCATGCTTCTTCAGTCCTCCAGCAGTTCAGCTAGCCCTAGGACCCAGGAGAAATCTTGGCCTTCCAAGCAAGCCCTCTCAGCCTTCCAGGCAGCCTTCACCAGATTCTGGTCTTGGGAAAACTCCAACTCAGTTCTCAGTCAGCTTCCAGATGCTGGGAGAAACTCTCTCTCTCTCTCTCTCTCAAGACAACTCCGAGTTCTTCAGTCTAGCAGCCCAGCTCCCAGATGCTGGGACAATCCTGCTTCCTCCAACAGGAGCCACTAGGAGGAAGATTCCCAATTCTGTCTCTGTGTCTCTAGAACTCTTCTTATATACACACACTGGCCTCCTGTCTCAGTCAACCCCCTTTTGCCATGTCAGCAACAGGGAAGTTCACACCCTCTCAACAGGAGGCAGAGCTCACACCTTCCATACTTATCCCTAAGTTATTAAAGGCTAAATATCTGCTAAATTGATTGCTGTTACACCTACACACACACACACACACACACACACACACACACTCACTTACATACTTATTCTTTGCATATCCACATCCTCTAAAATATGCATGAATCCCTACTTCTCCTATCAATTTTTTTTTATTATTTCATCCCACAATGGCCTTTCCTTCCTTCAAACATATGGTATTTATCATGTGTACCACTCTGTGTTTTCACATATATGATGTGTCTGTGATTGTGTACAAATTTTTCCCGGTTCTGCTCTTCTCACTTAGCAGCAGTTTGTATAAGCCTCTCCAGGTAATTATGAAGTTCATCTCCTCCCCATTTCTTATAGGACAATAGTATTCCATTACATTCACATACCACAACTTGTTTAGCCATTCCCCAATTGATGGGCATCCCCTTAATTTCCAGTTTTTTGCCACCACAAAGAGAGCTGCGATAAATATTTTTGTGCATATGGGTCTTCCTCTCACTTCCATGATCTCTTTGGGATACAACTCCAAAAGTTGTATTACTGGGTCAAAGAGTATGTAATTATTTACAGCCTTTTGGACATAGTTCCAGATTGCTCTCCAGAATGGTTGTATCAGTTCACAGCTTCACCAACAATGCATTAGTGTTCCAATTTTTCCACATCCTCTCCAGCATTTGTTATTTTTCTGTTTTGTTATCTTAGCCAACCTGACTGGTGAGATGTGGTACCTCAAAATTATTTTGATTTGCATTTCTCAAATCAATAGTGATTTAGAGCATTTTTTCATATGCTCATAGATATCTTGAATTTCTACCTCTGAAAATTACCTGTTCATATCCTTTGACCATTTATCATTTGGGGAATGACTTGTATTCTTATAGATTTTACTTAATTCCCTGTATATTTTAACATAAGGCCTTTATCAGAGACACTGGTCATAAAAATTCTTTCCCAATTTCCCACTTCCCTCTTAATCTTGGTTATATTAGCTTTGTTTGTATAATTTGGGATTTATAATAGTCAAAATGACTTATTCACTCAAAGTTGTTCTTAAACTTTTAATGTAGCATTTCTTGAATGGTTGAGTTGAGTATTACTCAAATACTTGAAAAGTACACTTGAAGAATTTGAACTGTGTATATACAATATGAAACTTCTATCCTCAATACAACTCTCGTTTCTATGGCTAGCAAGCAACGAGGAGTACAAATAAACAGTAGCCTGAAGATACAAAGGGCTTTAAGACTCTTGACTTAGATGATGCTGAATAGAAGAGATTTCTGTAGGATTTTCCTCAGTAAAGAGATCCTCCCTCAGTAAAAGTAGTAAAGAGCAGAAAGCATATGTTCATTTGCACATACACTTGAAATATGAACAGACTGAGAAGTCTCTGAAGTGAAGTTAAAATGTTCTTTTGTCACAGCTTTGAGAAACAACAATAAGTGTCAGTAGGATAAGCTGTGCCATAATTCCCTTTCAACAATTATGAGAACTCCATCAACTCTGGTAATGAGAGTGGAGTTTCTGAACTCCTACCCAGTTTTTTCTGTAGTTTTGGCCTCTCCAATTGTAAAATCTAGAAGAGTCTAGCAGAAAGATACACCAAATTACATTTGGATCCAGATTCTGTTTTACTTGCTGAAGAAACTTCTGATGCTGAGTCCTGGTGCTTAGTTGCTTTATTATTTGGAAGCCAAAGAACAAGGAGCAGCAAACAGATGAAATTATAGGGGAAAAAACAGATAAAAAAAGCTAAGAGGAAAGATAATAAGCATAGGCCAGAACATGTAAACCAAAGCGAACATGTGGTTCCTTCCCAACACATAATCATCTCGGAATTCACATTTGTAAATATCAAAGGTTCGGGCTGCTATTCCTTGGGGAAATAGACCCAACTGATGTAAAATAAAATTCAAGAATTTGATGACAAATCCTTAGTGAAATGTTCAGAAGGAAAAAAAAAAACCAGAAGTACAACCAAGACAAAGGAAATATACCAACTCTACGCTTCTTAAAGAAATCACAAAAGAGTGTTCTGAAATAAAGAATTTAAACAGTCATACATATTGGAAAAGGGAAAATGGGCTCTGAAGAACTTTAACTTCAGCAGACCAGCTGCAAATATCATCCACTTTTCAAAGGCAGTCAACATGAGACAAAAACCAAACTGGAGTACCACAAAACAGACATTGAAAAAATAAGATAACATTTAGTTCTTCAATGCCTGAGAAAGCGGCAGATTATGGAGCCAGGGCTGGGACAGAAACAGAGAAACTCAATCCAAGCTTCTCTTTCTTTTTCTGGTATGTTGCCTTCTTTCACAGACTTATCAAGGACTTAACTAGAAGAGGCAGGTCTGTTAACAGGATTCTAAATTTTCATGTCATTGAACAGCAGGCTTCTTAAAAAGCTCTATGGTGGCCAGGCATAACTAAGTAGCTAAATAATAAATAAATAAGGGGTGGCGAGGTGGCTCAGTGAATAGAGTACCAACCCTGGTGTCAGTAGGACCTGAGTTCAAATCTGACCTCAGACTTAACACTTACTAGCCATGTGACCTTGGGCAAGTCACTTAACCCCAATTGCCCTGTCTTCCCCCCTCCAAAAAAAAAGCCAAAAAAAATTAATAAATTAATATTACAAACAAATACATAGTGCTTTTAAGGAGTTCTCCTATGCAAGTACTTCATACATTACCAAGAACATAACTGCTTCATGGACAACACTTTCACAGTGAAGGTTATAACGAACAAAAGTTTCACAAATCTGGTGGGTTGAAAATTCCTCTAGCTTAATCCAGAGTAACTCAGGATGTGGTACAGTGCAAACTGATCCAGTAGCTCTGGGGTTACTGGGCAGCCTGTCTCCAGAGTAAGCTTTTCTCCTCTCACAAACCCACCATTGCCAAACAGATTCTTCTTTGCTCATATGCACAAACAGAGAAGAGGGCATTTTATAAACACTGGATACTCTTTAGACCAAGCTTAGAAAACCAAAAGGTACAGCACTCTTAATCTCAGAATGGTTTCCATTATAACATGTTCCAAAGCAAGGTGGCCGATCTCAACACAAAACAGGAAGTTTTACACTTTTGTTGCTAAAAGGTTCACTTCTTGGAAATTAAACAATGGATATAACTCTAGACCTGGAGTCAGGAAGACATGAGTTTAAATCTGGCCTCAGATATTTACAAGCTGTGTGACCCTGAGCAATTCACTTAATCTCACCCTTCCTCAGTTTCTTCAAATGTGAAATGGGAATCATTATAGCACCTACCTTCCAGGGTTGTTGTGAGGGTTAAATGTGATAATATTGTAGTGCAGTGCCTTCCTCATTAAGCAGCTAGCTGCTCAATAAATGCTCATTCCCTTTCCCACCAAATTCTTTACAACTTTAAGAACCCTATTTTTTTTTCTCATGACCATGAATGACTTTTTAAAATGGTGCTCATAGATATGAGAGCCTTGACAAAGCTTAAGTAATCTATTTGTCAATATATCTGCTCCTTCAGATGTTTGCAATATAGTCTTTATTTCATTATCTTTCCTCCCTAAAGCTCTCTTTGGGGAAGACAGACCAGGAAGGTGATCAAATGCTGGAGCAGCTAGAGGGCTGCATGAATACACTGGGAGCAAGAAAATGCCAGGAAGTAAGAAAGGGAGACAGAAAAGTAGGAGTAATAACTTTATTAATTCATAATTTTGCCTAGGGATGCGGGGTTTTTTGTTTTCTTTTTTATGAACAGTAAATTCAAATTTTGATGTACCCCCTTTAAACTGTGCTTTGTTTATTGAATACATACATTGACACAAGGCAACCAGTTAGATACTGTAACAGGAGGAAACGAAAGAAACAAAATGTACTAGCTACCCTCAGCAAGCTTGTACTCAGGTACTTGGTTCCTCACTATTTGTAAGATTGTTGCTTTTCTTAAAATATATGATAAATATCAATCTGATACTCTAAAATTTATGGTTCTATCAGGCCTCTCTCAAGAATAATATTCTTACTGCAAGGATTCACTTAAATCTGTCAAAGAAAACTTATTGACTTGAACACTTCAGTATAATTCTACAATGTTTTTGGTAAAAATTAAGATTCCAATTTATAACAAGACCCTCATAGGTACATTGTCTTTAAAAGTATGTCAGTTAAGAGGTTATAGAAGTTATTTTTGCAATGTACACTTCACAGAATAGCCTCAGCTTGAAATGTAGTTCCAGAGCCCTAACAAGAACTCAGAGAGCCTTTGTAAATTAGACAGTGTCCCAGAACATTTAAACTCTCTGGTGCTGTCACTATTTGACCCTCAACTTCCTCTCTTCTCAGATTCTGGGTTTTTAAATATAAAACAAACAAGACTTCATTTGAATTAGTCCATATGTGAGCTTTCAGGGTCATCTATTCCAGATCCATGATGATGGATGTCAAACCTTCTTTCCACAATTCCCTTTGAGTTTTAACTTACACTGTTTCCTCATAGCAGTTACTCCCAATTATGTTGAACAGTTTCCAGGCTTAATAGCAGCTACCTCATGGAATCTATACCTGGGTTCTTATACACCAACCTCTTTACCTACAGAACTGAAATCACCAGTCAGATGGGTGTGTTTAATGACTAAAATGTGGCATTCAGTTATTTTGAAACAGACTTGAAAATTAATTGGTAAGAGGGCCTCTCAGGTTAGGAAACTCCCTCTCTCAAAGATAGATCAGCACCTTTCTACAACACAGAGTCCCAGAGAGTTGCTGCCTGGGGAAATGAGAGGTTAAGAGGCTTACCCAGGGTCACACAGCCAGTATTTCAGAGGTAGAACTTGACCTCAGGTCTTCTTGACTTCAAGGCCATCTCAATCCACTGTGCTCTGATGCTATTTGTGCCATTCATTAGTCATTAGAAAATGTTGCCTTTGGTCACACTATCTGTCACAGTAAGAAGAGGAGGATACAAGTCTTAAGATCAAAGATTTAATGCTGAAAAGGAACTTGGAGGTCTTGTATTACCTCTCTAATCTTTATTTGCAAACACAGAGAATCTTTCTGTCTTATACTCCACTCTGAGTGGAGTGACATGTGGCAGAATGGCTTTAATCCCTTAAGGCAACATAATATAGTGGAAAGACTACTGGATTTGGTATCAGAAGACCCAGGATCTGGGCCTGACTCTACTGCTCAATGACTTTGGCTGTTCTCCTTCTCCTTTTTATGCTTTAGTTTTCTCATCTGCAAAACAGGGATAATATTATTCATATTACATACTGCACGAGGCCATGAGAATCAAATTAGCTGATCTCTTTGAAGTGCCTTTTATCCAAGAGTGTGAGGTAAATATGCAAATTTTTAGCAAGTTGAATTTTGTTTTGGTGTGGGGGGGTGAGAACCTGTATAAGGGACATTGAGTTAATTAGACTACATATAATTGATTTTTCACAGATAATAGATGCAATAGCAAAAAGAAAGGAACTTACTGCCTCAGGTGAGAATAATAGATTTTTAAAAATTATTTAGTAAGAAAGCTAGGTGCTGAAGCAGACTGAGCATGGGGCCTGGAGTCAGGAGGTTTGAATATGGTCTCCAATACTTACTAGCTCTAGTGACCCTGGGTAAGTCACTTAAATCCCTGTTTGCCTCAGTTTCCTACTTTGAAGAGCTGTTGCTAGGATCAAATGAACTAATAATTATAAAGCACTGAGCACGATGCCTGCCACATATGAAGTGCCATATAAATGTTAGGAATGATCATCATCACCGTTCTGTCCAGGGAGTCATTTCGTAAATAATACACAGACAGCCATGTGCAAACACAACACCTACAGGACAAGTTGCAGATACTCAGTATAGGGAAGGAATTAACATTACAGGGGGTCAGAAAAGTCTTCTTGTAGAACATGAGCCTTTCGTTAGTATTTAAAGGAACCAGAGTTTGGAGAGAAGAAGGCAGAGGATTATGTACGTAGTCTATCGTCAATTCATGGAGCAGCCAATGAAAATACCCAGAGGTGGGAGCTGTTGGCGTCTTGTCCAAAGAACAGGAAGGAGGAGATGCTCCAAATTATATCTTCACTCTGTGAATGAGAAAACTGCTGCGTGGTTCAGACCTTACCTGTGATTTTTATTTATTAAACTCATTTTTTATTTAAACTCATTTTTTAAATTTTTATTTTTTTATTAAGCTCATATTTTATTTATTAAACTCAAAGCATCTTAGAAATGTCAGTTTCTGTAGTCATGACATGTATAGGTATCAATCACCCATTTCTTTGTGGCAGTCTTTATGGATGCTATCACAGAATTTAATGTTTTTCTGCTTCAGTCATGGTCTCCGATGTATACTGGAGTAAGGACAGTAAGGTTAGTAAGGGTGCTTTGGGCAGCACCCTTCGGTGATGAGAATTTTGTAGTAATTGGGGAGATCTTATATTCAATGGTCTTGGTTATGTAGAATCTAAAAGAGGTCAAGAAAAAAAGCATGCTAAAATGAAAAGAGGAATAAAATTAAGACCAAGAGTCCTGTTTGAATACCACATCTAACAGTAACCGTGGTAATGGTTAATCATTGATCATTCTGAGCTTCAGTTTCCTCATCTGTAAAATGGTGATGATTATTGAGATTATCTACAGTACAGGGGTTTTTATAAAAATGCTTCTAAAAGCACTAAATGCCCTACAAATTGAAATTATTAGTATAATATTACACATGGTAATGTAGAGCATCAGTGTGGTAGAGTATATAGAGAGCTCAGGACAACTTGGGTTCAACTCTTGCTCTCTGACACAAACCAATTTTATGACTATGGGCAAGTCACTTAACACCTCAGTGCTCTAGGCAAATGCCTAAGACATTAAGGTGTAGACACTGCACTGGTGGAGAGATCTTCTACACCACAAGCTCCCTAAACCGAAGAATTCACATAATTGCAGAGTGGGAAGGGAATTCAGCAGCCATCTAAGCCAACTCATGCTTACAACGCATCTTCTCTATCATGTTTACCCATCATCTGCTTGAAAACTAAGGGTGCGTTCATTTCACTTGTAGAGAACTCTAATACTTAGAAAGTATCTCTTGCTACAAAACTGAAATTTGCTTCTTTAGAACTTCTACCTGCTTTTAATTTCACCTATTTTGCTAATTCTGCTTCTTGCCCTGGACCCAACTAATTAAATCCTGAGGAGTATTTTGAGATCTAAGTTGAGCTTTCCTTGTCCCTTCTGGGCACACAAGCTCAGCACCCGAACAAACTTCTTGGCTACATGATGGGAGCAATACAAGGAGACTGCACCATGGTGGACTGGCCACTGGGGAAGGAAGAGTCACTCATTCCAAAGCTAATGCCTTCCCCTTAAGATTATCTCTAATTTATCTTATCTATATCTTGTTCATGAATGCATATATGTGTTCACCCCCATTATATTGTGTGCTCTTTGACAACAGAGGCTGTTTTGTTTTGTTTTTGCTGTTCTTTATACCCTCAGTTCTTTTTTTTTGAAGGGAGGAAGGTAGGGCAATGTGACTTGCCCAAGGTCACACGATTAGTAAGTATTAAGTATCTAAGGCCAGATTTGAACTCAGGTCCTCCTGACTCCAGGGCCCATGCTCTATTTACTGTGCCACCTAGCTGCCCCCATTTCTTAACACAGTAGCTGGTAGGTAGGTGAGCTTAATAGATGCTTGTTGACTGACTTTCTCAGTAGACTTACAGGGAGAGATATCTTCTGCTCTGTCTTCTTTCTCGTACCTGAAGGTGTGGCTTGGAATTTTCTCTAATACTTTCCATGATTAAAGAAGAGGGAGGAACTTACCTCCCATCTTAAGTACAGTGGTGACTATTTGTACATGGCCTTGAACATATGTACTGGCCAGGTGAGTCAAAGACAGGATCTCAAGGTCATGACTATTTCTTCAGATCTGAGTTTCTTTCCCTGAATACAGATGATTGGATATTGATTCTTTAATGGATATGCCTGGGTTTGAAGGCAGCCTGACAAGGTCAAGAAACTGAGAGTTCTTGAGTCTCTCAGTCCAATGTAACTGAGAAAGAAGAATTTTTCACAAATACACATTCTCAAAGAAGATAATCAGAGACAAGAGGATGAACATAAGTCATGGCCTGCCTTGACAGGTATATGAACACTGAATGAGTTAAACAGACGATGCAGTCCTGAAATGAATGGGAAATGGCCATTCAACAAACAGTCTTATAAAATGTTACATTGGTCATGTTTTAGTGTCACTCTCCCATGACAGTATAATAGGAATTATGGGCTACTGTGCCTTATTTTTAGTCTTTGTCAATATGTGCTTACAAATCTTTTGTGTTATGAGTCATCTGTTATATATGTTATCTATGTTTTATGTATATGTATGTATGTTTTATATATATACATGTTATCTATGTCACACATTGAATACCTATCTATTCGTTTCTGGGGAGACTCTAGAATCCTGTGAAAACTAAGCTTTAAGTCATTTTGCCTGAGGCTTGGGGTGGGAGAAGATATAAAGATCCCCAAACAAAAAGAGTCTGACCAGTCTTTTTAGAAGTCAGGTAGAAACAGATTTGGCATTCATGTGCTCCTAGAGCTGTGGGATCCCTTCCAAGGACAGAGCATCCCTTTGCTCTTGGACCAACAGGATCTGTTGTTATATTCCTGGATACATACATTTTACATACATATTTGCATGTAGATAGGACTCTTGCTTCTTCAAATAGTTTTGATTCTTAATCTCTAAAGAAACAAAATAGAAGGGGAGCAATGTCCAATAATTTACCATGTTCACTTACCTGGTGTTATGGAAACTGATTTTACTGTCCCATGCAAGATAAAATTTTTTCCATTTGTGTCTAATGCTTTGTGACCCCATTTGTGGTTTTCTCGCCAGAGATACTAGAGTGGTTTGCCACTTCCTTCTCCAGTTCATTCTGCAGATGAGGAAACTGAGGCAAACAGGGTTAAGTGACTTACTCAGGGTCACACAGTTAATAAGTATCTGAGGCTAAATTTGAACTCAAGAAGATGATTCTTCCTGACTCTAGGCCCAGCACTCTATCAACTGTGCCACCTAGTTAGATACAATAACACTGTTTTGTTGTTCTAACTTGGGGATTCTTATCCTGAGACCTGTGAAGATTTCAGACCCCAAAGGGACTCAAGGATAGATACAGGAAGAGTTCATGAAAATGGATGAAAAAAAATCTGAGAAAAGCTCAGCAGTAGGTTGCACCAGACTGCCAAAGTCATCCATGACATAAAAAAAGGGTTAAGAATCTCTGCTCTAACTTCATGATGATGACATAGAACAAATAATTAAATATGATTTTAAATCATTGTTCTAAAGACTGGCCTCTGATCTCATTTGACCACTTGTTCTCAAGGCTTATGAAGTTTGAAAACACTTCCTATGTGGTCAGAGACTTATCTATCAGATTTATATTTACTGTACCATTTAGAAGTTTCAAATAAATCTCATCTATACTGTTAGCCAATAAATAATGTGAAACAGTGTTATAAAATCCTATTCTGAACTCAAAATATAAATTTACTAACACTATGACATTTTGATAAAGCTAGGGAAAGGATGATTCCTCAATATTCTTGGAAAACTGCCATTCAAAATGTACTTAAATAATTAACAAGATCTAAAGTGTAAAATTTCAGGAATCAGGGAAAACCCACTTGTCAAGTACAAAGCCAGGGACATTCATTTTATTGCAATTATTTGGGGCTTGCCTTACAAAATTTGATACTGTCAATTAGATGTTTTAAACTTCTTAGCTTCACTATGAAGCCCAAGGTGTCTGCAAAATATCTGGTAGCCCTGGAGTTCCTTTGTAGGGGGGAAGGCAGGGAAATTTGTATTTGGGACCCAGAGCTCAGAGCTTTCCCTTACAGGTTCTCCTAGACTTCCATGTCCATCCAGTCCACATTAATCATCTACACTTCCATACTCTTAAAGCAAAGTTCAGATTATGATACTGTTCCATGCAGAAAATTATCCAAGAGTCTCCATTGCCTCCTGAATAAAATCCAAACTACTTAGCTATGTAATTGAGACCTTCTCCAATCTAGATAACTTTGCCACCTTATTTCCTGATATTCTCTTTCATATTCTAACTAACATGAACCACTTGTATTCTCTAAATATACACCACTCATTCCTGTCTCTTTACTTTTATATTTATCTTTTCTCATTCGTAGAATATATACTCCCTACCTCCTCACCTAGTAAATCCTATTTCTTCTTCAAGGTCCGCTTTCCTAAAAACTTCCTTGACTCCTAAATATTGGAAGTACACTAGCATACTTCCCTTTCTCTGAAACTTTGTTTATACTTCTTGTGTATTTATCCCACTTCATATTACATTTCTTTACAGAGCCGTTTTGCTGAGCTATTGCCTGTGAAATCTGGACCCTACACCAGCACCATGCCAGGAAACTAAATTGCTCCATTTGAACTACCTTAAAAAGGTTGTGAAGATCACTGGGCAAGGTAAGGTACGAGATACTGAGGTTCTTTTTTGAGTCAAGCTCAAAATATGTTTGCCTAAAAGACTTTTTTTATGGAGAATTCACACAAGGTAAGTGCTCAAATGGAGATCAGAAGAAGAGGTACAAGGACACTCTCAAGGTCTCTCTGAAGAACTTTGGAATCAATTGTGTGGCATGGGAGACACTGGCACAGGACCACTTAGCATGGCATGCCCACATCAAAGAAGGTGCTATGCTTTAACAGTGCTTCCTAGACTGTGGGTAGTAACTCCATGGGGTCATGAAAAATTTGGCAATGGCAAAAAGTTTCTGAAAGTGCAACAACCAAAAAGTTATTAAAAATCAAACACACAATGAACTTGGTTTCTGGCAGCATTTACCTGTGTTGCATTATGTAACTTCATTGCAGCCTTGGTTGTGAACACAAAGCATGAGGGTACTGTACATGCCCTCAGGCCATACAACACCAATGAACATTGCTGAAACAGGAAAAGGAGTTGTGAATGGAAAAAGTTTAAGTATCCCTGCCATGAACAAAGCACAATTGCAGTAGCTCAAAAAGAAATGTGAGATATGCCAATTTAGAGACTTATCCACTCCAAATGTTCCTGCAGAATATTTATGCCAAATCTATAGCGGAGCCTTCTAAGCTCACATTAGTCTGGCCAGCCACAGTGAGACTCATTGTGCCTTTTTACACCAATATAATGATATCATTTTGGTCTTCTTCAAGAATGAAGCATAACAACCAATTAAATTTATTTATAATTTATGTTTTTTCTTTCCCCAACTAGACTATAAGCTTTGAAAGCAGAGAATATATATTGTTGTTAAAATGAGAAACAGCATGATAAAAAGAACAATGGGCACCTAAGGTTGGATGAGAATACTAGGTTTTTTCCCTATTAACTGCCTTATCCTAGGCAAGTTAATTAACATTTTGGAACCTCCACTTCTTCACACTTAAAAAAGAGCCAATTAGACTTGAATTTTCTTATGAAGATGTTTGTCAGGATAGCTGACATTGTGCCTTTTTATTGGTTTTCTTCAGTTCTTCCAGGGCTCTCCCTCCTTGACTCCTCTTCCTGGCTTCCTAGCTTCTTTCACGACTCAGCACAAATCTTATTTGCTTCTAGAGGTCTTTCCCAATTTTCTCCATTCCTAAAGCCTTCCTATAAAGAAGACTTTCAAAGGTCTAATTATTTGCAAGTCATTTCTTTCATTAAAATGTTAGTTCTTTGAGGGCAGGGGTTGTGTTTCTGACTTTCTTTGTATAATTAACACAGTACAAAGCCTAGAACATGCTAAGGCTTAATAAATACTTGTCGAATAATTGAGAAAATGTTTTGAAATGCAAAATAAATGTGAGCAATGATCGACCTGAGATGCCTAGAAGGCTATTTTTACACACAGTAGATTCAATATATCCAGGTCCAAACTAGTGTAAATGATGCACCTAGTAAAGTTGGTCACATTAAACGAATTTGAAATATTCAAAGAAATACTTATTTGTAAAATATGATAGTTGGTTCTAACTAAATGGATATATGCAATAAAGAAATGAGATTATTTTAGTGTTCATCAGTGTAATAGAACAGCAAAGGATAAGGAAAAAAGATGACATTCTAGTTTATTAAAAAGTAATATGTAATTGGGAAAAAATAAAATATTATATATTAACATATAAAAAGAAAGCTAAAAATAAGCAATATAGTTGTTCTAGAAAGCAAAAAATTAAATGAAAACATATTATTATTGAAATTGTACCTAAAGATAAGCCTATACTGATGATATGACAAAAAACATAGCTATTGTTATACAAAATATTTTGTCAACCTGGACTGAATTATCTTCTGTTTCCCTGAATTTTTTCACACAGAGGTACAGAGAACTTTACATCTCAGCAAATTTGCACATTCATATAATGAACGAAATTGGGGCATTATCTAAAATCAATTATGCTTTAAATATGATACTATTGTTCTTCTAATTTTTTTTTAACAGCTTGGCTAAAATAACTTGAAAATTAGTCTTGAAAACAGCCTTAATACCTATGCTCCCTTATTTGACCATCAAGGAACTTTATCAATGGCTGTAGCTTCTCAAAAGGCAAGGATTTCAAGACAGGTAAACAAACATGTACTTGGGCTCAGGTTTTCCAGACTCTAGGTCCAGTGCTCTAGCCACTGCATCACCTAGCTGCCCCTTAGAGCACCACTTAGTTGTGGCACAGTGGAGAGAAAACTGAGCTTGGAATCAGGAAGACTCATCTTCATGAGTTCAAATCCAGTCTTAGACACTTACCAACTGTGTAATCCTGGGAAAGTCACTTAACCCTGTTTGCCTCAGTTCTTTATCTGTAAAATGAGCTGGAGAAAGAAACGGCAAACCTCTCCACTATTGCCAAGAAAACACCAAATGGGGTCACGAAGAGTTAGGCATAATTGAAAAACAAGAACCTTCATATTACTTACACTGGTCAGGTGGGAAAAGTGGATACACAGCAAACTTTCCATTTTGTAAACATTTGGGGCAGCTAGGTAGTGTGGTGGGTAGGGCACTGGGCTTGGAATCAGGAAGATCTGAATTCAAATTTGGCTTCAGACACTTACTAACTGTGTGATGCTGGGCAAGTCACCTAACCCTGTTTATCTTGGTTCCCTGTTCTGTAAAATGAGCTGGAGAAGAAACTAGCAAAGCACTCCAATATCTCTACCAAGAAAACTCCAAATGGCATCACAAACAGTTGGATACAACTGAAAATGACTGAACACAAAAAGACATTGGTTTTAATTTTAAAATCCCTTTCTGCATTATTTCCCAATAAAAGTATTAGGAAATTCTTAGATGCTTTAAATCCAGGTTGGGCATTTTCTTTCTTAGAAATATAAATTCTGGAAAATATCCTTTTCTAGAATAAGGCTGTTTTAGTAACATTAGTCATTTGTTGATTAGTATATCCATCTTTTTCAATTATTTTCTTTGAAATATCAGGATATTTAGCTGCTTCTCCTCTAATTTTAACTTTATGCAATTGAACTTGATTTTTTAAAAAGTTATCATACTAACCAATGCCTGTAGTAAAAGTTTCAATTTTTTCCCACTGTCTTAAATATGTAAATATGAAGCTTTTGCCTGAACAGGGCTTTTCTGTTAAGAGAAATGCTATTTTGACTGTAATCTTCAGTCTATACAGCTAAAAGTTGCTTTCCTATTAAGCATGGAAACATTGTAAGTACATTTACTTCTTTCTGATCTTAGTCATTGGGGAAGACAGATTGACCCAGCACTATATCCTTATAGCTCATCTTTTCTGATTATTTGGTTTGCTTTCTCTACATAGCTTCTTTAGTCGACTCTCTTATTCCCTAAAATCTTGATATTCATCTCTGTAAGGACCAAAGAAACAGGTTTTTTTTCATGGGAGCAAAATAGGTGTCATGAGGTGGATACCTATGGCAAATCTTTCTCGTGGACAAAAGCTATGGACTAAACTGCATCACTACTTTTGTGATCTTGGAATCCATGAGTCTGGAAACATTTGCAAATACTTGGACACTCAGGAGAGCGATACATAAGGCACATTCTGAAGGAGACGATATTTCTAGATATATTGAGTAAAGATAGTCTTGTCTTAACTGATCCAGATCCTTCCTTACAAACCCTGCCCATGTTTCTTTGAAGAGGTGGAAGACTGTGGGTGTGACCACTACATAGAAGATCAATATTTTTCAATATATTGCTTCAGTATGCTGACTTTTATTTCCCTTATTTTTTATTATTTTTTTAATAGGGAAAGTTTTTTTGGGAGGAGTAGAGAGAAGGTTGCAATGGGAAATGTAGGTGATACAAAAACAAAGATATCAACATGTTATTTTATTGGGTTTTTAAAATTGTTTTCTGTTTGAGGGGGGAAGGCAAGGCAATTGGGGTTGAATGACTTGCCCATGGTCACACAGCTAGTAAATGTCAAGTGTCTTAGGCTGGATTTGAACTCAGGTCCTCCTGACTTCAGGGCCGGTGCACTATTCACTATACCACCTAGCTGCCCCACAACCTTTTATTTTAAAACAATAAAAGAAGATAGTCATTCCATTATTTATTTTGATATAAGGGTAAAACAAGATAATTGCTATATGGACATTTCTTTTTTTATACAGTACTGTATTCATATAAAAATGTATATATCAATTAATAAGCATTTATTAAATGCTTACTATATGCCAGGAACTGTAATAGATAAATCATGCATATAAACCAATTTTTAGTAAATTAAAATAATTCTCAGTAAAGTAGGGGAACTAAAGCAACTAAAGTTTTCATTCTTTTCTTAAACAGATGATTTATCCCCATAAAATTGTATCTTGTTATATATCAGAATTTTATAATTAAGAATTGTTATAAATACAATGAGTACAACCCTCAGATTCTACACCAAGATAATACTCAAATCCTTTGGGATGGATGGACACATATGCATTCAGGAAAGATATACATCCATAGAATTCCAATAACAATATTGTACCGTTACCTCTTGTTCGAACACAGCCAGAGTCTGCCTTGCTCTCAGGAATGACTTTAGCCTAATGGAATGAACAGTACTTTATGAAAGCCTTGAGCATCTCTCTGGAGTGCAGACTCCTGTGAGGTGGTTTAAAGTTACCAGACATAAAAAGCGCTAATAAAGTACCTGAGACAGCAAATAATCACAATAAGTTATGTTGGCCAATTTTCAGGACCTTCTTATTTTTATGGCCTATTATTGTAGACACATTCATAAAAATTCTCTAAGTCTTAAGCCAATACAAATCATGACATTGAATTAAAGAACACAGCATATTATTGAAAAGTTGAATTTTTGTTTAACATGGAGTTGATTCCATTTGTTAAAATATGTAGCCATATCAAGTCCCTAATTCAAATTGTTACAGTTCAAATGACCCTCATGAGGCCAATGACATTTGTTAAATTTCCATCATTTTATCACACTCACTTTAACACAGAAAGTGCCACAAAATAAGGCATTCCATCTCACTAAATTCTCAAGTTCTATCAATTATTAATGTTTTAGTAAAGATTCATGAAATCTTCAAAAATATTAAATAAAGCATGATCTACAGCAATATTTGCATGACAAAGATGACCAATGCTTTTGTAGCAAGTTAGAAATTATTTGAGTCTGCCTTGACTTTATAGAAAAAAAGAATTACCTTTTGTAAGAGCCTAATCTAAATCTTTTTTAAAGTTCAAATTAAGGCTAGAGACAAGTGATTAATAATGATTTGGTGGCAAATTTGAGAAAAGAAGAGATCCTCTGAACATAAAAGGTACAAACTTTTGTTGCTTAGTAAGGAATTGACAAGAAAATTCCCTCTTTCATTCATAATATCCATTGTCTCCAGTTTGCATGCATGTGAAGTAGGTTGGAGATGGAGCAAAGATTGGACTTTCAAGGCTTTTGCTGCCCAGGAAGCTTTGAATGATAAAAATCTGTTCAAGTCAATCTAATAAGCATTTATTAAATGCCTACTATGTGCAGAGTACTAAGTTAAGCAATGGGGACAGAAAAATAAACATGAAATTGTCCTAGCCCTCAAGGACCTTGGATGCTACAAGAGAAAATAAAACACATATATAGAAGTACATACAAAATAAATAGGTCATTTTGCAAGTCACTGTGCTCTGAAATGAGTAAACAAAAGAGAAAAACTTGCTGACTTCAAAGAACTTACTTGATCCCTATGCCTTGATAAAACAGCAAATTCTTCTCTGAACTGGATGCTGACTACCCTTCTCCCCCTTGACCTGGTACTTCTTAGAAAGGGATCATAGTACATTCAGCCCTGAATCTTTTTTTTTTTGACTGAATCTCTGTATCTCACCCCTGCTAGAAGTCCAGCAACTACTCATAAGCTAAACCAAATGCTAACCACCATGGGAGTTTTAAGCTGCTCTTTTTCCAACCTGGCTCGTTTCCCCCTCCTTAGCCTGCTACCTCTCTGCTCCTAAAGGCATCCATGTATGTGCTGGGCTTAGTGCTGACACCTTATTGGCTTAACCTATTACATCTCAGAATTCCAGATCTCGAGAGATCTAGCCTTAGACTTCAGGCAGCAGGAATTACAGGAGTGCCCCCACCAAACCCAGTGACAGTTTATGATGGTAAAATAAATATATCAGGGTTATTTCTGTTCCAGGTGCTTCCTATCTTCTTTTTCCTTCATGACTTCCTGGAGTCTACTCAGTTTTTCGGTCAAGGATGGGAGGAGACATACTGTGTTTTTATTAATAAGCAAAAGATTTCCTGGTACAACCTTCACTCTTCCCCCTTGGACCTGGAGAGATAGGGATTTTTCCAGCACCTTCTGAGGCTTAAATTTTCATTTAGTATGACAAATAAACTTTATAAATTGCTAATTTCAAAACACTTAAGACCTAAAATTAAGAGAGCTTACAATCAATAAAATATTCCCCAATACACGGTGTGAGGTTTAGCCTTGTTCAACAAGTTATGAGTTGACAGTGACTAAAATCTTTTTACGCAACTTCAGTGTCAACTGAAAATGAGTCTTAGTTGAGAATGGCACAAGACTTCACAGTGCAGGATTCAGAACTAGGAGTATGGATACTTGCTTTTCCATTGCCTCCTTTTATGTTGTCTTATTTGTCAATTAACCTGCCCCTTTTTTTTACCACAAAGAAAGAACACAAATATACATTCCAAGCTCAAAGAAAATGTTTACATACAGTATTGGGGTCTAAAACTAAAAGGGATCTTGAAATGAAAGAGTCATGATGTCCAAATACCTTGGATTCCCTCTTTAGCCATAAAAGAAAAAAAAAACCATCATGTGAAGAATCTGTTATTTTGTCAGTCCAGGATATGTGCCCAGTGTGGGAACTGCCTCTCAGATCATAAGCAATATAAGATTTAATAGATATATCCAAAGGCAATAATGAAAATATATAGAGATTGTTACTACAAAGGATTATAGATTTATTGCTGAAAGGGACCTTAAAGGTCAGTTGGTACAACCACTTGACCTAGGTATGCATAGAGGCTGAGTGCGATGTACCAGCAGAGAGTGGGGAGGATTAAGGAGCAAGGGAATTGTCAATGATTATGCTCACCCCAGGGGCTGTCACTTTCCACAGGTCTAAATCCCTTCATTTTAGACATTAAGAAACTAAGGCCCAGAAAGTATAAATGGCTCCAAATTTCCACTGTACTAAATTGCTCAGGGTCACCAGGCTAGTGAGGATCATTTAACTACTTATACCATGCTGTCTCTACAAAAATGAAAATCAAATGTCAAAATAACGCTTATATTGGGAATTCTTTTATCTTAACGCAAATGACCATGCTATTTGTTGTAACAGCCTTAGTTCCTGGGTTTCGTTGTTAGTGTTTTTTCACTGCAGGGTCTGTTAAAAAAATGGAATTATAAATCCAGACCAAAAAAAAAGGTAGGGGGCTCATCAATGTTTTAAAATCTTAAGGCTTTATCCTGAGGATGTGGTACATTCAAGTTCAAGTATGTAAGAATAATGGCGAGTCAAGTCAACAATATTAATCACTTAGTATGTGACAGAACTGTGCAAGGTGGTGGGAATATAAAAAAAAGGCAAAAAAGGAATTTGGGATTAAAGGCAATGTGGTTTGGACTGTGGACTATGTGATCAAAGAAGGAGAGAGAGAGAGAGAGAGAAAGAGAGAGAGAGAGAGAGAGAGAGAGAGAGAGAGAGAGAGAGGGAGAGAGGTCTTCATATTTATATATGTATGTAAATATATATAGACACGTGTGTGTGTATTTATTTACGTATCTATATGATAAATTGTATCAGAAAGAAAGGGACTAAAGTTAAGAAAGACTGGCAAAGACTTTTTGCAGAAGGTGGAACTTTTAGATGGGACTTGAAGCAATCCAGGGAAGTCAGGTCTGATGCCCCTTCTCACTCCTGAACATTTTCTGGATTTGGAGAAAGCTCACCACACCTTGTGCTGGCCTAATTTATAAGAGTAAATTGGAGGTATCAGCTTGGGAGATACAAACGTTGGATGACTAATAAGGCAGACGTAGATGTTGTTCCTCGCTAAGGCTATACAGGTTGGCGGAACAGAGCTTGGCGCTACACTTTGGCATCAGCTTTCACCAGGACATGGCAACTGTCAAAGGGAGTATCCAATCTTGAATAAGGAAACTAACTTTGTACATTTTTAAAAAAATAATTCTTCAGTTCTCTCCCAATCTAGTCCAGATGAGCATCTAAATCTTTAAGGATTTATCTGTGTTGAACCGCCAGATAGCTAAGAATTTCTGCAAATCACTAGAAATTAGATAACCCCAAGCCTCAGTATGAAAAACAATTATAATATGTAAGTGGATGGAATCTTTCCAAGATAAACTTTGGTCAGTTAACAGTAAAGTAGATTTCATCTGTGTTTACATTTTTGACACTAAAGTACAAAGTTTATATTATTTTCCTGGAGGCCATCTGGGAAGAGAGACATTTTCTTTTGGTGTTTCTAAACCAGAAATAAATGTTATATTGGGAACTCATGACCATAGTCATCCATTGTTATGTAGTCATTCCAATTAAGGTCCCTTAATGTTTGTTCAGTTCTAAGGGCATGTGGTGCTTTAAATTTCTCCCTGAAGCCTGGGGCTGACATGAAGTGGCATGTTTGGGATTAAGGGGCAATGTGGTTTGGACTGTGGACCATGTGATCAATCTGTGGAGTAGGCCTTATGGCACCTGGCCCCCCACCCTGTGCCCCTATAAAAAACATGAGTGACCCTAGATGTATACTACAATGACTCTTCATAACCATCATTTGCACTGAGTTTTCTTACTGGTTGTTTATTACCATGAGAAAGTTCGAATTGCCATCCCAAAGTGGATTTTACTTACACTCCCTTATTTCCCATGTGTGGTCTCTTTCCTTTGATTCCTACTATTCCTGGACCCATTGCCTATCATTAAAATGCTTTAAAAATGCTCATTGTCAGTTTGAAATTCATTGGATAGGCATTAGATTCTACTATATAAATCTAATAAATAGGTGAATACTTTGTTTTATTTTTATATACAGATTTTTTTTTCTGTTGCCTATAAACACTTTCCTTCCCAGTCTCACATATGAGTAGTTTGTTCTTTCTCATTAAGAATAATAATGACAAGGTACTGCTCACTAAGGCAATCTGGTGAGTAGAGAACTAGCCTCAGAGTCACAAAGATTTGTATTCAAGTACACTTTTGACATGCATTTTCTTCAATAAGCTCTCCTGGGTAAATCATTTGCCCATGTTTGAATTAATCAACCAAAAAAATTAAGCACCTACTATGTGCCAGGCACTATGACAGGCCTTGGGGACTCAAAACCAAAAATGAAACATGTCATTTCTGCCTGCAAAGAGTTTATATTCTATCAGGGAAGATTTGAACTCTTTAGGCTTCAGTTTCATCATAAGTAAAACGAGCAGGTTGAATTAAATGATTTCTAAGGTCTCCTCCAGCTCTAACCCTTATTATTTGAATTCTTTATAAACCTCCTAGGACAGTTAGTGGCACAGTGTTCAGATCTAGCCTTAGTGACTAATTAAGTGGGCAAGTCACTAACCCTGGGCAAGTCATTTAACCCTGTTTGCCTCAGTAGAGAAGAAAATGGCAAACCATTCTAGTATTTTTGCCAAGAAAACCCCAAACGGGGTCATGGAGAGTAGGGCATGACTGAAATGACTCAACAACAACAAATAAACAGCCTTAACAAATGTTGTTCCAGGTTCTGCTTGAATATGTCAAGCAACAGGTAATACTAAAAAAGCAATCCATTTCATCTTTTCATCAGCTCTATTAGTTCCGTCTTTGTATTGAGGTAAAATCTGAATCCCTATAATTTCTACCATTGGCTCTTGTTTTCCACTTGGGGACTTCTGTTGCATTATAAGACATCATGTATTTAAAAAGACATCACATGTACCTAAAAACATTTACTTTCCTCTCCAGGCTAAACTTTCCCAGTTTTTTTGCTCCTGATTCTTACATGATATAATTCTGTCTTGACATCTTGTTTTCACTCTAGATATACTCTAAGTTTTGTGCTGTCCCTTCTAAAATGTGATATCCAAAACTCACACAATAATCTAGATAGGTATGACCAATGCAAAAAAAAACAAAACCCAAAACCTAATAACAAGAGTAGTATTGTCCCCAACCTTGTCCTTCCTCAAATATTAATGAGAATTCTTTATATTCCATTGGTCAACCTTATAAATAGGAGGAGTTAACATAAGGCTCCGCAAGAGTTCCTGGCCACTTCCTACACTTTTTACTTAGGGTCTTCTTGACTTGTATTGAATTAGTCAGTCAATAATCATTTATTAAGCACCTACTATGTGCAGTTACATAAGAGATTTATAGGAATTTATTGGGAAGCACTGATAACTAGAACAACCTCCATGGAACGCTACTTACTCAGTCTGCCATCGCCAAATAGCAACCTGGCTACTACCATGAAGATCACAAGGTAGAATGGCATGGGCCAGATAGGCTGTTCCAACCCCATGCATTACCTCTATCACTGCTCAAACTTCCAATTAATGCTGAATTGGAATCATAGCTCCAGGATTCAAATTCCAGCTCCACAATTTACTCCTACCTGTCAGACCTTAGGTCATTTTATGGGCCTCCTTTTCCTCACAGACAAAATAAGGGGGTTAGACTAGATGACCTCTGGTGTCAGATGACCTCAGATTTGGAATTGTAAGTCAGTGTAATTCAGTAGTCAATAAACATTTATTAGCCACCTATTATTTCCCAGACATTGTGCTATGTGCTGGGGATATAAATAAGAAAAAGAAAGACCCTGCCCTCAGTGAGCTAATAATCTAAGGGGACAGGTGGAAGGAACATGGAAGGAAGTTGAAAAACAGGGAGGGTTGGGGAGAAGGCACAGTGACACAGTGGAGTCCAGTCCAAGCAGGACAAGCTGGTGGGACAGGAAGAGTTGGCTAGCATAGGGACCTTCTTTAAGGGAGTTCTTTGCTCCATTTCCCAACCCTTTAATCAGAGGGTCAGAGGGCACTGAAGATACTGACGAGATATGAGGACCAAAGAAGATGCAATCTCATAGGATAAAGAGTGTCCTAGGGAAGATGTGGCAGTGGCGGCACGCTAGCTAACAAGCTGTACCCAAGCACATTCCTTACCTATCCTTTATAGTATGGCTGATTGGTTCCTTCCCTCTCTTGCATCCTCTCTCACATCTTTTCCATCACCTCTATTTGCTACTCTGGTCCCACACTTTAGAAGTCATATCAGACCCACAGCATACTTCAGGAAACCACAAATTCTTTCACATCATCAGGAGAAAAATAACCAATTCTCTTTTATATCCTAGGAGACGCTATACAATAAAACACAAAAATAGCATAATAGATGAAGTATTGTACCCTGAAGGAAATGCATACCACATATTTTTCCATGTTCTTTTTTCATTAGGGTTCTTTCAGAAGCTATGTCTTACCATTATAACAACAACGATGTATGTGTGTGTGTGTGTGTGTGCATGTGTGTGCGCACAAACATTTGGCAAAAAAGTCAGAAAATGCCAGCTTCCTTTTGGGACTTTCATAACTCTTGAATAGTGTACCTTGGGGGTGAAATCAGTAGGGAACTAGAAAGAATAAAATCAGGGTCTTTAATATGCCAACCCCCAACAGCCTTCCCCATTTACAAATTAATTACCAGTTTCCCACTGAATTAAGTACATTATGGCTTGACTGTTGGAGAAACTTGCCAAAGGTTGAGTTATTTTTTTAATGTCCGTTTAGATGAGATAATAAAACATGGAAGAAAGAGAATGGTTTATGAAATGTACCTACTGTCGGTTCTGTGGTGGTGTTATTTTAAGGCATATCATGCCTAATAAAAAGCTCAGAACTAGAAAGGCTATGCAGAAGCAAATATTGCCTTCCTTTCCTCCCCTCCTCCCACCATGGCACTTTTCCTAATACTTGGGAATTAAATTCTGAATTCTTTCTAATCTCTGCTGTGGTTCCAAAAAGGAGAAAAAAATACACGCACACATTATATGTGTGCGTATACATACATACATACATACATACATGCGTATATATATATGTATATATATATATACATATATATATGTATATGATAGATGTGCCAACATTAAAACTGTTATTAATTCCAATATGGAAAATGTTCTTTCATCCTAATTATTCTATCTTCGCCAAACATGTCACAGAATCCTTTCCAGTGCAAAGAGGATAGATATCTCTTAAGATGAAAGGAAGTACAGGTAGTTCCCCAGAAACAATGACCTACTACAGCATTCATGAAGAAGGCCTTTTCTGTTGCTCTTATCAGGCATTCTGAGTCCTGATCCTTGGCATATTCAAGTTTCTGAGACTCAAAAGCTGGTGTAAATCTACCATTGAAAGGAGGGGTGAGGACTGACTGAACCAAAGAAGATGTGATCTGTTTTTTAACTATTTTCTAGTTTAGCTTGCACAATATTAACTCTCCTATGTGCAGTTTGAAAAAAAAAGTCCAACAAACACACTTCCACTCTGGAGGACAATGTGAGAGTGCTGCAGCCTGCCTTTGGGGTGGGATGGTCTGGATGGGGGAGGGGAAGAGGTATCAGATACTCAATTAGAATTGCAATAGGAAATCATTCTTTTAAAAATGGTTCTCTAATTCATATTGCACAGTTTCTAGGTAAAACTGTCCTCTATTTCAAATAAAAGTTGACGTTAAATTTTGAAAAATCCCTACTGGAGGCATATCATAATCTGAGAAAATATTAGTCTTGAAGTTTACAATGAATTGAACCATCTGAGCAAGACTTAAAGTTCAGAAAGTAGCCACAATACTCTAAAGAATCATGGAGACTGAATGGCCAGTTCCAATTTGAAAATCATTAATTTCAGTATATATTAGGTATAGATGAGATGTAGAGATCCATGACAGCATGACACAAACATTTTTATGCTACCTTGGTAGCTATATATAGTTTATTTTCAAATGTAATTTTGCTCCCCTGAGTAATTAAAAAGAAGACTAAAGGGGCAAAATTTATCACTTCCCTCAATGGCTTTTGCTTTCATTTCACATACTATTCTCTGTATAACTTAAGTAACTCATTAATTGACATTTATTTAGCATCTGGTTGAAGCTAAATATCAGAAGTTAAAAATAGAAATATTCAGGTCTGTCCTTATTAAAAGTCCTTTTTAATTTACTGTCTACTCTTTCCCCCTTGTCCTGAAATGGCTATCCCAATTCTGGTATATTCTTTTCTCCAAACAGGCACCTTTGGTTTCCTTTGGTAGCCTCCTCAAGATTGTTGTTAGGTATTCTCAAGCCTATAACATCACTTGATTTCTAAGTCCCCAGGAATGACTTACCATAACTTTGGTCAACGAAGATTTCCTCCAGGAGATATAACATAAGACAAAGTTTACACTTTCTATATTATCTAAAAATCATAGTTCTCAAAATAGGCACTTTGCCTCAACACATTTCTCCGCAATTCTGAAGCTTAAAAGATTTCTCTGACTTCAAAATTAATTTCCTTGTAATACTATCTCTAAAATAATTCGATCAGAAAACTGTCTCAGCCCCTTCATAAGATTTTCACCTGTGTAAAACCTTCCCAGATCTTTGATCATTTGTCCCCAGCAAAGCATAAAATACTTATGAACAATATATTTCCCACACTCCCCTTAAAAGTGTTATACTTCCTTTTCTGGGCTGCTGTAACATAGAATTAAATTGAATTCCACACACAACCAGTTAATACTTGATAAAAGATTGTGAAAAGATTTTATGATGAGTAAGTGAAAGAATGATCTGGTGTTTGAAGGCTGACATATTTTGTTTTATTGAGCTGAGGCTAGAGAAAGCCAGATGTCAGAAATTCAGGAAGTTAAGATTTCTAACCTTATTCCTTGTTGTTGAGGATTTTTCAAAGCACCTCTCTTTTCCTCTCCCCCATTGAAATTAGTTTCTGCTTAAAATAGACTGAAATCTAAATAGAAGCATTTCTTCTCATTGCATCTTAGTCTTCAGGTATGTCTTATTATTACAAAAAAGCTTCACTGGGTTTACAAAGATGCTATTGATTACATGGTTTTTCATGGCCTATTAAAGCACATGTTATTAAAATAATAGGATCCTATATGTAAAGCTGGAGAACATTCGAGTCTAACCCCTTTGTTTTAAGTATGGGAAAAAAAGAGTCACAAAGAGGTTTAATGAGTTTCCCAAGCTTGCACAGTAGTTACTAAGTTGGGATGCAAACTTGGGTTCCCTGAGTCCCAATTCATCATTTTGCTCCAGAGACACTTTTACATTATCAAAACTATATTATTCCAGGGTCAATAATGCACTTTTGGTGGAGCTGTGATCTGATCCAATCATTCTGGAGAACAATTTGCAACTATGCCCAAAGGGCTATAAAATGTCCATATCCTTTGACTTAGTATTAGCACTACTAGGTCTGTATCTCAAAGAGATCAAAGAAAGAGGAAAAGGACATTTATACATACAGATACACACACATATTTATATATTTATAACAGTTCATTTTGTGGTAGCAAAGAATTGGAAATTGGGAGGATGTCCATAAATCGGAGAATGGCTAAGCTATCAACACAAAGGCATTGTAATGAGAAGAGTTTGGTAACCTTGCAAACCTGGGTGAGATGAAGTTTGCTAATGTGATTATGGTTCTTATAATTTTTCATTCCTTGACTAACTGTAGCTGATTAAACCACTACTGGAAACATAAGACCTTGCAAGTACATAGATGGGTCAATCAGTGGTCAAATGTATAATCACCTAGGGCCTCCTAGCCATAGAACAATCCTCAGATAGACCAACAGTGAAAAACTACCCTACTCCTTCCAGAAGGCAGAGTGTGGCCATTTCACCTCTGGTGAAATCTCATTGTGGTGAGGTTTTTCCTTACATCAAGTTCAAATCTATTTCTTTGCAATTGACTCTGCACTCTTAAGCAAGACAAGTCTTGTCCTTCTTCTAAGTGACAATCCTTCATATATTTGAAGAGAGCTATAACGTTCCCTCATAGTCTTCTCTTCTCTAGGTCTAATATTCCCTGATAGCTAGTCAATAAATTAAAAAATATATTTATTAAGTAACTGAAATGCCTGGCACTGTCCTGGGCACCAAGATTTAAAGAAAAAAAAATCCCTGCTCTCAAGGTGCTTACCTTCCATCAAAGGAAACAACAAACACCATATTCATGTGTATATATCTATATTTATATGTGTGTTACACAAACACACACACATAATACAAAGTAGTTAAATATAAGATGACATTACAATCATTTTTCATGTAATGGGAATCTGATGTCTTTTACCATGCTGAAGGCACTTCCCTGGATGCTTTGTAGTTTATCAATGTCTTTGCGAAAATGTAGCTTGTAGAACTGAACTCAATATTCCAGATAGGTTCTATCCAGAATCGAGTGTCTTTATACTGCCTCTTGTATATACCCCTTTCTTTCTTCTCTTATTGCCATCACCTTTGTGCAGTCATCACCACCTCATCCCTACACATTTACAATAACCTGCTCATTGATCTTCCTGCCTTAAATCTCTCTCCACTCCAGTCTATCTTTCACACAGCTGTCAAAATGATATTCCTTATCCATAGGTTTAACCATGTCACCCCGTCATTCAATAAACTCCATTGACTCCCTATTACCTCCAGAATAAAATATAAAGACCTGTTGGCACTCAGAACTCTTCATCACCTGGGCCCCTTCTACTGTGTCAATTTTCTTTTTTCTTTTTTTTTCTTTTGCTTTTTGTAGGGCAATTGGGGTTAAGCGACTTGCCCAAGGTCACATGGCTAGTAAGTGTTAAGTGTCAGAGGCCGGATTTGAACTCAGGTCCTCCTGACTCCAGGCCTGGTGCTCTATTCACTGCACCACCTAGCCGCCCATGCCAATTTTCTTACATTCCCCCCCCCCCCAAGTTATTTTGCTCCAATGACACTTGCTTCTCTGTTGTTCCATACATGTAATACTCAGGGAATTTTCAATAGCTATCCCCTATACCTAGAACCTTCTCATTCCTCATCTTCATCTCCTGGCTTTCATAGCTTCCTTCACATTCTGCTTTCTTCAGAAAGCCTTTCCCAAACCCTGTTAATCTTAGCATGGTGCATCTGTGATAATCTCTAGTTGTCAAGTGTATATCTTGTACATAGCTGTTTGCATGCTGTGTCTCCTATTAGGCTGAAAACTCCTTAAGATAAGGGATTAATTCCCATCCTTCCTTTTTCATCTATAGTGCTTATAAGGCACAATGTCTGGTACATAATAGGTGCTTAATAAATGTTTGTTGACTAAATGAGAGTACAACCAGACTATCACTTTCCTAGTCCTGAAAAATGCACCCCACTTAATATAGCCTACAATTTCATTGGCTTTATTAGATGCCATATTATATTGTTGATTCATATTGAGTTCACAATCCACCAAAACTCTCAGATCAATTTCATCAGCATTTATATCTAGCCATAACTATATATAAATTATATATATATAATATATATACATATATGCATATTATATATATAAATATTAAAGGGAAAAATTAAACATAATAGGGAACAGTGAGATTGAAACACAGGGAGAAAAGAATGAAATGTCGATGGTGGATCGGAAACCTACACAGATCTTTCAGTTGTCTGCAGGCCATATGTTAGCAAGAATTGCCTTAGTGTCCCTACCCCTATCAGCAATCCATCAGAGACCTGTATAATTTTTCCATGCTCTATTTATGCATTCTTCAATAACTAGAAAGCCCAATATGGGGTCTGCAGCTTTTGCCACAATAAAGACAGATGTTGCCACATGTGGAAGTTGACTTGTGATTCTCAGCTTGCTGTTGTCATCATTGCCTTGTCAGGTCTTCATAATGGTGACTGCCTTTTGTGTTTCTGTTAATAGCATTCCAAAATGTGTTCCCTTTTGACATTACACTAAGCTAAAAAAAAACTTTTTAGTTTAAAAAAAAGAATGTGTATCTATATATTTAGGTTAATGGATGGAGGAGTATAGAACTTAATTTGATGGGTGATGTGAATGCCTTTATTAAATTCTCTCAGTGATAATGCATCTTCAGATACATGTATATAATAATTCGTATTTTTACATTTAGATAATTTGATATGTTAAAGAACTTTACTATATGTTTTTAATATCTAAAACATTAATATGATTAGAAAGACATTACATTTAAATAAATGTCGGATCAGAAAACTGATAAAAATTTAGCCAAGGCATACCAATGAAGGGTCAGGAAAGGTGGAGGCTCTGGGAAGCAGGAGAAGGAGAATCTTTACAAAAAAATCTAATTTTTTCAGTTAAAGGAAACATTCCATCCTTGATGACAAAACTATATTCACTACCAGCAGTATCTCCAGTGGCAGAAGAAACACTAACCCAACCCTGCAAAACGCTTATTTTTACTTCTTTTAAATCAACAAACAGAATGAAGAAGGAAAAATATTGTGTATTTTCCATAAAACAAAGATACATGAAGCTGTCTCTCTGTATTGCTGTGGGCATGGCTGTTGTGGCCATAATCTCATTCAATAAATTTGACAAATATTTACTAATATGCCAAATATGTACAAGACAAGAGGCAACACAATGCATTGAATCAAGGCACACCAGCTGGGTGACCATGGAGGATCAATCAGTAAACAAATGACTATTATACAACTCTGTTCTAGGCACAGTGGATCTAAACAAAAGGGAGATGAGTTCTTTTTTTTTTCCCAAAGGGCTCACATTCTATTAGGAGGATATGATACATCCATATTTATATGCATATAAGATACATACAAAATTAATAGAGGGTGATTTTGGAGGAGGCCACTACAGAATCCAAAGTCAGGAGAAGCCTTTTCAAGGAGGAAGAACCTGAGTGGAACTTTAAAGAGAATTCAGAGTTCCGAGAGGGAGATAAAAGTGAGGAGGGGGAGCATTCCAGGCACAGGGGCCAGCCCTGGGCAAAGGAATGGAGAAAGAGAGAGGGGAAGAGCACGTAGATCATTTTGGCTGGAACATATAAAGTGTAAGAGAAATAATATGTAGAGAGGATAAAAGGGTAAAGTGGAACCAGATTGTGAAGAGCTTTTAAATTCCAAACTGAGGATTTTGTATTTGATTTTGGGGTTCTTAACCTGAAGTCTGTGGATCCCCAAGTGGTTTGTAGATAGATTTCAGGAGATCCTGTGAACTTGAGTGGGGAAAATTATATCATTATTTTCATTTATCTTTGAAATTTAGCATTTCTTTCAGTTATGAATATAGGCATTACAATATTATTCTGAGAAGAGTGTAGAAGTACCTCTGAGGTTAATAGTCTGTTTTATATGAGTTACCTTACCAGGCAGACTCACTGGACACAGAGTAAGCCTGTTTGCCTAAGTAACCAATTAGGAATGGCTAAACTTGCTGAGATGTTCCCCCTCCAAACTAACCCAAATCAGCCTTTCAGTCAACTGTTCCTGTAAAGCAGCGGTTCTCAACCTGTGGGCCACGACCCCTTTGGGGGTCGAATGATGCTTTCATAGGGGTCACCTAAGACCATCAGAAAACATGTATTTTCAATGGTCTTAGGAACCGAGACACTGCTCCTCTATCCGTCTCCAGGTGGGTCTCCCACATGCAGATACACCCACATACAAGTATTAAAGGGTGGAGGCATTGGGAAGGTTGAGAACCATTGCTGTGAAGCATCCTCCTTCTGTGTTCACCTGTTCCCGGGAAAGATTATTCATGCTTTTTTCCCAATCCTTTGTTGAACCTCTCCTTTGTAATTTTCAAGCATAAATCACCCCTGCCTCTCCTGGGTTGTGGGATCCTTTGTACCTTGTACTTGGTATATAATAGATAGATAGATAGATAGATAGATAGATAGATAGATAGATAGATAGACAGACATATATAGATATAGATATAGATATAGATATAGATATATGTATATATATACTGGTATAATCAGCACTAATATCTGATTTTCCTCCTAATAAAACTTTTCTGCTTTCTATTCAGCTTGGACTCCTCTGCATTTTGAGTGGTGGGATTCATCCAGTTGATACAGGGTTAATATACTTCACCAGACTTCCAGAAAGACAATGGGGTACTACGAAGGCTTTTTGAGTTGCAGAGTGACATGGTCAAACTTTTGCTTTAGGAATATCACTTTGGAAGCTATATGGAGGATGGAATGGAAAAGGGAGAGGTTGGTTGCAGGAATACCAGTTAGGAGGCTATTGCAAGAGTCCAAAAGAGAGATAACAAGGGTCTGAACAAGGTGGTTGTATTAAAAAGAGAATGTTATGGAGTCATATACGACAAAACTTAACAACTGATTAGATATGAAAGGTGAGTGAAAGTAAAGAGTTGAAGATGACTCCTCAGCTGTGAAGCACAGTAATTAGAAGAATTGTAATACCCTTGATGGAAATAGAGAAATTAGAAGAAAGAGAGAGGTTTGGGGGTTGGAGTGGGGAAATAAATTTTTTGTTTTGGATATTTTGAGTGAAGATGTGGCTAGATATATAGAATTGGGAGTCACCTGTAAAACAAAAATACTTGAATCCATGAGAGATAACCAAGAAATAAAAGTATAGAGAGAGAAGTGAGAAAGGCCTAGAACAGAGCCCTGGAGAGCACCCAGGCATAGGAAGCAGGACATGATTGATGATCCTCAAAAGGAGACTGAGAAGGATCAGAGAAGTAGGAAAAGAATGATGGTTGAGCAATGTCATAAAAACCCAGGTTAGAAAAAGTATTTAGAAAGAAGGGGTTGGACAATAGTGTCAACAGTGAAAGATGAGTAAGAACAGGGACTGATAAAAAGCCCTTTGATTTAACAACGAAGATGATTTGTGACTCTAGAGAGAACAGTTTCATTGGAGTGATGCGACTGGTGGGGTTACAAAGTGATATTACAAAAGACTGAAAGGTGAGTGGGTAGATCCTGACACACACAGGATCCAGAAAGAATATTGACAAGATAGAGAAGAGATTCATAACCCTTTTTGTGGCATAGACCCTTTATCCCTTCTCAGAATAATATTTACAAATGTGAAAAAATAAAATTGATAGGATTACAATTACATTGAATGCAGTTATCAAAATATATTTTTAAAAATTCACAGACATCAGGTTAAGGAACCTTAAGGCTAGAGAATTGGAGTGAATTTACTAAGATAATATTCAGTGCCATGTGTCAAGCAAAAAAGTGATGTGTTTAAGGGTTGCATGAAGAAAAGCTTAGCTACCAAGAAGAGAGAGGTGATAATTCCACTATTTTATGTCCTGGTTATGTTTAGGTATGAGCATCATGGTTTAAAGGCATTGATAAAGTGGAATATATCCAGAGAATAGCAACTGAGAGGGTAAAGGATTTTGAAAGGATACCATATCAGATGAAGAGGTGGGAAAGTTTAGCCGAGAAGACTGGGGGTAGGGGTGGGACACAGGATAGCTGTCTTCAAATATTTATTGGACTTTCATGTGGAAACAGGATTATGCTTGTCTCGTTTGGCTCCAAAAGGGCAGAGCCAAGAGCTGGAGACAGAAGTCGCAAAAAGGTAAATTTAGTTTTGACATCAGGAAAAAAAATGTTTCCTAATAATTGTTCTTGTAGTTGAGTCATTTCAGTCCTGTCTGACTTTTCATGATCCCATGTGGGTTTTTCTTGGCAAAAGATACTAGAATCGTTTGCTATTTCCTTCTCCAACCCATTTTACATGCAGACCTGAGGCAAACAGGGTGAAGTGACCTGGCCAGGATCACATAGCTAATAAGTATCTGAAGCCATATTTGAGCTCAGGTCTTCAGGACTCCAGGCCTGGTGCTCTATCCAATGTACCACCTCCAGGTCTTGCACTTTATCCACTGTGCTACCTAGTTGCCTCTTAACAATTAGAGATATCTGAAAGTTGAATGGCTTACTTTGAGAGATACTGGGTTCTTCCTCTCTTATAGCTTTCAAGCAGAGAATGGGTAATCATTTCTGCGGTGTGTTCTACTGGATTCCTTTTAGTAATGGGTTGGACTAGAAGTCGAGGTTTGAAATTGTTTCTACTTATCAAATTTTGTGATTCTGTGAGTAGGTAGGTAATGATAAAGTGGAAGCAACTCACACAAAGGAATTCTTCCCCCCCCTCCCCCAATTTTGGTTCTGAAGAGGAGAAAGTAGTGGGAACTTAAGTACTTCAAGTGAAAGGAATTTAATTAAGACTTCAGTGTCCCTGACAATTAAAAAGCATAAGCTAGTGGGGTGGCTAGGTGGCGCAGGGAATAGAGCACTGGCCCTGGAGTCAGGAGGACCTGAGTTCAAATTTGGCCTCAGACACTTAACACAAAACTAGCCATGTGACCTTGGGCAAGTCACTTAACCCCAATTGCCCTGCCTTCCCCCTCTCCAAAAATCACACACAAAAAAGAGCTGGGATTTGAGAAATGCATATCCATCCTGGAGGGAGCACTCTATCTCCCCACTCTGTCTCTGCACAGTCTGTCCCCCATCCTTGGAATGTTCTTTTTCCTCAACTTTAGCTCCTGGCTTTCCTATCCTCCTTCAGGATTCATCTCAAATACCAGTTTCTATAACAAGCCTGTCCTGGTCCCCTATACTGTTAACGCCTTGGCTAGAAGCTTAATTTCCATTTACACTCCATAGATCTTGTGTGTGTATATGTGTGTGTGTGTGTGTGTGTGTGTGTGTGTGTGTGTGTGTGTGCGCGCGCATTTGGATGTGGTCTCCCACATTAGAATGTGAACTCCTTGAAAGCAGGAATAGTGGTTTTATCTTTCTCTGTAATCCCAGGGTATATCACAGTGCCTGATACTTAATAAGCTCTTAATAAATGCGTGTGGATTGATTGCCAGAACACAAATTGATTACTCAAGAGACCTAGAGTATGACAGGTACAGAGCAATGTCTACATAGTGATTACTATGTGCTAAGTGATTTACAAATATTATCTCATTTGAGTTATAAACACATAAACTAAACATTTATCTCATTTGATCCTTCAAACAACTCAGCGGGGTAAGAGCTATTATTATCCTCAGTTTACAGGCTGAGGAAACTGAGGGAAATAGAGTTTAAGGGACTTGCTCAGAGTCCAAGAGATAGTAAGAGTCTGATGTAGTATTGGAACTCATTTCTTCCTGACTCCAGGCCCAGCACTCAATCAGCTGTCCCTAATAGAACACTTCTAGATCCTTTTGAGGGTTCTAAGAATCTCTAAGGGGAAAAATACTTTTCCATGTTCCCAAAAGAAAATTTCTTGAATGTTTTTTTATTGTTCCGGTCTAGACTAAGAGCTACAAGGTAGACTTTGGGAAGCTTAGAAGCTTCCTATAATAAGGTTCCTATAATAATATCCTGTCTGTATATTTGCTGTTGGAGGCTGCTCCAATTTACCAGCTTGAGAATAGCTAGCAAACCATAGGCAGAGAGTCATTAATGACTGTACTGTACATAGTTGTGCCTAGTCATTTTCAGAATGCAATTTCCTACCAGATTCAGGGATACCTAGGCAAAATCTAGTTCTCTTTGACTGTAATCTCATGGGTGGAATTCCTAACCATGTAAAAGGCAAAGCTTTTCCTTAGGGATGGGAACACCAGAAACAAATTTCTAATTTGGGGTTAGAGATTTTGCCATGATTTCGATGCAACATTTTTTCCTTTTATCAAATCAAGTATTAATGTCACAGCTGAGCAAGAACAGCCCTTTGAGAATGCTGGTTTGTGTTTCTAACACTCCAGTTCCGATACTCTAAAAGAACAAAGTCTATGTTCTACCCTGGAAGAGTGGCTGGGCTATTAATCAGCATTGTTTTATAATATAGACTAAGTACAGAGACATCTAAAGGGATTTTATATCTCCAATCCACTTGGGACTACTGATAACCCTTTTCAAGTTAGCTGTCATGTTGAACTAACTTGTTATGTTTTCTTTATAAGAGAGGCCATTAAGAGTCAACTGGGATCTCTCCTGGATTCCACAGCTGATAAAAGTGGACTTTATATACTAGTCCCAGGGAGAACTGGATACTTTTCAGAGATACACAGACTAGGAAAATGCCTACAAAACCTGCCCCCCTCCCACCATTATCATCCTTAATAGTCTAGTGAAATGAAATTTGAATGACTATTAGTTTGACTTTATTTTAATCTGAGCTTTTCTTCTTAATAACTGGTACTATTAAATAAACTATCATTTCTAGTGAAAGTGGAAAATGCTATCATTAAGTATGAACCTACAACAACAGAATTGACATTCTTTACCTATTCATTATTATATAACACACAATTCAGGGCACTGAAGCCTGGGTACATGGAACCAGGTTTAATCTTGGAGGTCTGTGCTTCCCAGTCCCAAATCAACAACTCTTTAGGCAATTATGACCTGGATTTCACTCTGGGAAATCTCCAAATAGAATTCTTTTCAAAGTTTTTGCAAATGTGTGTCAGAACCACTTGTACTGGCTCCCAAATGTCAATTATTAAATTTTCAGTGTAAGTATTTACAAGTTGAAAATTCCTAAATGCTACATCAAGGCTTCACTGATTGTTGATTACATGGCTTCAAGAAAATGATAGCAAAAATGTTAATTATGTAGATTAAATTTAAACATATGCCATGCATTTTTTGAGGTCCACTTGTTAAACATTTACCAGCACATCCCTGTCCAGGAGCCATACCAAAGGTAAAAATAACATAATAGGAAGAAAAAAGTTGTTTTTCACAGAGGGATCTTCAAAACATTACATAGCTAAGAGTCAAACTGGGATCTGGGTTCTCATAAAAATCCTACTCAACCAGTTGGGACAGTATTAGTAAAAAGTATCTTCCTGGAATGATACAATCAAAATTCCAACCAAAGACTCACTATCCTATAAAACTCATCAAGTTGATCTGGGAACTTCTTAATCAACTCCTATGATTTTTTAAAATCTAATTTAGAGAATGAGTTTTGATTTAATTAGTAATTTTTACCCTGGACAGTAGCTAGAACATACCTGATTGATGAGAACCAAAATAATTGATAGTCTAGGCTAATACAGTTCAATTTTTACATCATGTTCAACTGTTGTAACTCCATTTGAGTTTGTTTTGTTTTGTTTTTTTGCAAAGATACTGGAGTGGTTTGCCATTTCCTTCTCCAACTCAATTTACAGATGAGGAAACTGAGTTAAACAGGGTCAAGTGACTTGTCCAGGATTGCACAGCTAGTAAGGGTCTGAGTCTGGATTTGAACTCAGATCTTCCTGACTCCAGTGCCTGTGCTCTATCCACTGTGCTATCTAGCTACCTAATACAGCCCAAATTTCTTTGCAAATAATGCTTTATTGTCTGAAACACAGTATTATAGAGATTCTTAAAAAGTATAGTCTATAGCATATGTTAATGAAATAAGCCTATGTCGTGTGAATTTTACATTTAAAAGTACATAGAGAGATTGAGCTATCTAAATATTAAATGAAAAGACCATTTCTCAGGACATTTTATTTGGAAATAGGAGTTACATTTAAAGGGAAAAAAAATTAAATGTTATTTTTAAATGTAGAGGTTGCAATCAGCATGTGTTCTGAGACCACAAATGCTATCAGAAAAAATGATAATGTAGTAACTCTATGTATAACTTCTCAAACTATTAATTATAGCTCAAAGACTTAAGGGGAGCTTTTGAAAAAATTTACATTTGTTTTCCCCTTCCCAATAATCCACTTTGATTGGACTTCTTGTGATGTCCAAATCCAAGAGAACTTTTTTTTTTATTACTTTTTTCCAGTCAGTCAATAATTATTTATTAAGCATCTACTATGTGTCAGATACTGGTGCTAAAAATAACTAAAGTCATTTTTATTTATAATATGCAATATGTTTATATTTTATTCATAATAGATTTTTCATGAAATATTTCCTAATTACACATAAAAATTAATAATTATTTAAAAAATTAAGTTCCAAATTCTCTCTCTGCCTACCACCTATCTCCCCTCCTTCAAAAAACAAGCAATTTGATCTTCATTATACATGTGAAATCATGCAAAACATATTTACACATTAGCAATGTTGCAAAAGAAAACCCAGACCAAAAAAAAAAGTTTAAAAAATAGGCTTCAATCTGCATTCAGAGTTCATTACTTCTCTCTCTGGAGGTGAATAGCATTTTTTATTGTGGGTCCTTTGGAATTTTCTTGGATCACTGTCTTGATTACAAGTTGGTAAGTCTTTCAGAGTAGATCATCCTTACAATACTGCTGTTTCTGTATATAATGTTCTCCTGATTCTCATCATTTCCTTTTGCAAGTAATCATATAAGTCTTCACAGGTTTTTCTGAAACCATCCAATTTGTCATTTCTTATAGCATAATAGTATTCCATCAAAATCACATACCACAACTTGTTCAGCCATTTTGCTTTTAAAATCTTTCTTGAGGTCTTCCAAGAATGCTTTTTGGGTTTGAGATCAATTCATATTTCCTTCCAGGGTCTCAGGTGTAGATAGAGAGTCAATGGTGTCTCCTGAAAGTGATTCTTCTCTTTCACAATAATAGGATTCAACTATCTTTGGTTGCTTCTGGCCCATTGTGATTTCCTATTTCCTGGCTTTTAAAGTAGATTTCGGCTTCTGGGGTACAGAGGGCTCTGACCCAGGCTTCTCAGGCTGGGAGCTAGAGGCCTGGTTGTTGACTTTGTGTGCTGTAGCCTCTGGGTGTCTAGACTGAGGCCAAGGCCATGACTCTCAGTGTTTACCCTGAGTTACTCTGAGGCTCACAGAGTAATGGGGGGGGGGTGGTCTGGACACTTCAGGTTTCTGCCTCTGTGCCCCTGGGTTAGAGCTCTGCAGGCTCAGCAGCTGGCAGCCTGCCACGCTGGTGTTTGCAGATTTCCTTGATTGTGTTAAGGCACACCTGGGTTTCTGGTGTTAGTGCTTGCTGGCTCCACCCCGCACTGGGCTTTGGGATCTCTTGCTGGTCAGCTGAGATGGAGTTTGTTGGGACACCTCCTACCCTTCACTTTAGGCTTGGCACAGCTTCAGTCATACCCTTCCTGTAGGACTCCCAAGCCTGCTGCTGCTTCTACTATTTCAGGATTTTACACTGAGGCAATAATCACTGGGTTTTCAGGGTCAGGGAGGGGGATTAGAGCAGTTAGGGTTTACTCTACCATCCGGGCTCCCGGAAATTCAGATAGGTGATTTTTAAACATCCAAGCTGAGGGCTGATAGCCCCAGGAGAAGCTGCTGTTGCTGCTCCTTGGCCCTGTGCTATCTCTTACCCAGCTCTGACCTATTCATCCTGGGGTGAGAGGTCTGTGAAGCCAGGGCTTGCTTTCTCTCCCCTCCTTGCTGTGGTCTGGTCTCAGGTACACATTGGTGCAGCCCATGTGCTCCATGCTTCCCCTGCCCAGTCCTATGTGTGTTCATTCCTGGATGGGGAATTTGACACATTCCATCTCCCAATGCATTCTGTCACTCTAAAATCTGTTCAGATTCACTTTTTAGAGGTTACTGAAAGAATTCATGGAGGAACTCAGATGAGTTCCTGCTTCCCATCCTCCCTTCAATTTCTTTTTCTAAAATGGGATCATTTAAGTATTCACTTTCTTCTTCTGTTAACTTAGAGAGTTTATATATTTGTAAATATTCATCCATTTCACTTAGATCATCAGTTTTACTGGCCATATAATTAAGAAAAAAATAACTCCTAATAATTGCTTTAATTTCATCTTTATAGATGGTGCATTCACTCTTATCATTTTTGCTACTGGTAATTTGGTTTTCTTCTTTCTCTTTTAAAATCAAATTAATAAGTGGTTTATCTTTTTTATTATTCTCCCCACCCCACCCCCGGCCCCCATGAAACCAGCTTTTAGTTTTCTTTGTTAGCTCAAATGTTGTTTACCTTTCAATTTTATTAATCATTGACAATTTTCAGGATTTTCATTTTGATATTTAAGTATGGATTATTAATTTGCTCTTTTTCTAGATTTTTTAGTCCCATGCCCAATCCATTGATCTGCTCTTTCTCATCTTTACTGAAATATGTGTTTAGAAACAGACATTTTCTCCTAAATAATGGTTTGGTTGCAACCCAAAGATTTTTGAGTGTTTGTCTCATTGTTATTGTCACTTTAATGAGATTATTGATTTTATTCTATGAGATGTTCTTTGACCTACTCATTCTTTAGGATTAAAATTTTAATTTCCAATTAATTCTTGTTTTGTTTTTGTTTTTCCTTTTTGTAGGGGCAATTGGGGTTAAGTGACTTGCCCAAGGTCACATGGCTACTCAGTGTTAAGTGTCTGAGGCTGGACTTGAACTCAGGTCCTCCTGACTCCAGGGCCGGTGCTCTATTCACTGTGCCACCTAGCCACCCCCCAATTAATTCTTTTTTTAAAAATTTATTTATTTATTTTTAGTTTACAAGATTCAGTTCCACAGTCCCTTGAGTTTCAAATTTTTCTCCCCTCCCTCTTCCCCCTCCCCACCACGGTGGCATACAATCAAGTGTAGGATCTGCAAATACTTTCACACTGGACATTAGTCTGGTTGTATAGAAGGGTAGTAACCAAAGGAGTGAACAACGGGAAAAAAGAAAGAAAACCAAACATGAAAAAGAACGCTAGCATGTAGATTGCTTCAGTCTCTATTTAAACTTTGTTCTTTTTAGATCCTTCTCTGAACATAGACATCTCCTTCCATCCTGAGACTTGTAGAGTTGTCTTATAACTGTGCGTTGCTGAGAAGAGTCCATTTTATCAAAGTTGGTCATCACATATACGATGTGTCTGTGATCGTGTACAAATTTTTCCTGGTTCTGCTCTTCTCACTTAGCATCAGTCTGTATCAGCCTCTCCAGGTGAATATGAAGATTATCTCCTCCCCATTTCTTAAAGCACAATAGTATTCCATTACATTCATATACCACAACTTGTTTAGCCATTCCCCAATTGATGGGCATCCCCTTAATTTTCATTTTTTTGCCACCACAAAGAGAGCTGCAATAAATATTTTTGTACATATGGGTCTTCCTCCCACTTCTATGATCTCTTTGGGATACAACCCCAGAAGTGGTATTACTGTGTCAAAGGGTATGCAACTTTTTATAGCCCTTTGGGCATAGTTCCAGATTGCTCTCCAGAATGGTTGTATCAGTTCCCA
>CM053580.1:371406431-371426988 GCA_028627135.1 Pseudochirops cupreus
TACCTCAAAGTTGTTTTGATTTGCATTTCTTGAATCAATAGTGATTTAGAGCATTTTTTCATATGCTTATGGATATCTTTAATTTCTGCCTCTGAAAATTGCCTGTTCATAACCTTTGACCATTTATCAATTTCCCCAATTAATTCTTAATGTATGCTTCCACAGCTTTTTATTGAATGTAATTTTTTCAATGTGGTCTGAAAATGGTGAATTTAAATATTTCCACTTTTCTGCATTTGATTTGGACATTTTTATTCCTTTTCATATGGTCAATTTTTGTGAAGGTGTACTAGTAAAAATGTACTAGTGGGGACCTCAAGTTTCCAATTTCAGAGCTAGATAAATCTGATTATTAAATAAATAAGAAAGAAATAAAAAATGTACAAAATCATAGAAAAGTAAGTTATGATTAGTCTCTAGAGAAAACTGAATGGGGACAGAAAGTATATCTTTTTTTCAGCGATAAATGGCATCTTCACCTTTTTATACTTCTCCTGAGTCTTTGAATTTGAAATTTTCTATTTAGCTCTGGTCTTCTCATTGGGAATGTCGTTTCATTAAATTTCCATTTTTCCCCTTATGGCATTATATTCAGTTTTGCTTGGTAGGTTATTCTTGGTTATAATCCCAGCTCTTTCACCTTCTGCAATATCATATTCTAAGTCCTACACTTCTTTAATGTCGTAGCTGCTAAATCCTGTGTGATCCTGATTATAGCTTCATAGCTTTTGAATGGTTTCTTTACGACTACTTGAAGTATTTTCTCTTTGACATGGAAGCTCTGGAATTTGACTATAGTGTTCCTGGGAGCCTTCCTTTCAGTATCTCTTTCAGGAGGTAATCAGTGGATTTTTTTCAATTTCTATTATACCATCTGATTCTTGAAATATGTCTAGGCTTTTTCTTTTATGCTTTCAGGTATTCTAATATTTCTCAAATTATCTCTCCTCAATCTATTTTTGACATCAGTTTTTTTTAATGGGATATACATTCATTTCTATCTTTTTCATTCTTTTGACTTTGTTTTATTGTTTCTTGATGTCTCATGGAGTCATTAGCCTCTACTTTTCCATTCTAATTTTTGAGGAATGTTTTTTTCTTCAATGAGCTTTTGTAGCTCTTTTTTTATCTGACCAAATTTCTTTGTAAGGTGCTTTTTCCCCCTTTTTAAAATTTAATTTAATTAATTTTTGTTACATTTTAAATTTCAAACCATCTCCCTCTCTCCCCAAACCTCACAAGAGAAGGTCACTATATAACACACATATCTATACATCTATATCTATATCTATATATCTATATGTATATATACACATATGAATATGTAAAACCATTCTATGCATAGTTTTATTTATCAGTTTTGGGGTTTTGCTTATAGCCATTTTGACTTCATTGTCTTCTAAGTCCGTTGTGATCTTCTCTCTCACCATAGTATCTTTTTTATGTTCAGTTTCTCTTTTGTTTTATGCAGCTGTTTAATGCATTAGTGAATCATTATTCTTTGTACCATCTCATGTTATTTATATATAGGAAAGAATAAAGGCAAGGAAGCAACTAACTGGTATCACTATAAAGAAACTTTTAAAAAATTCATGGTGTCAAAATGTACTTATTTTCAATTTCTTAATTACTTCTATTCTCCAAGAGAGGCAGGCAGCAAGTATTTATTAAGTGCAAAACTATGTGTTATGCACTATGCTAAGTTCTAGGCAGTTATAATAAAATACAATTATAATAAAAAATGAAAGACAGGCATTCAAGGAGATTACATTCTGATGGGAGAAGACAGCTTATAAAAAGGATCTCAAAGGTGAAGGTGGGGGAGTGCAATATCAATATTGAGGTATGGTAGGGAATTTCAGGGAGTCAAATTCACAGATGGGAGAGGAATGAAGAATAACCCAAATAGATCTCTTCCCAAAATGGAGACCCCTAGAAAGAACACACCAATGGAGAAGGGATACAAATATAACCAGACTGAGAAAGATTTTTAAATGCAAGGTTCAGTTTATATTTTATCCTAAAAACAATAAAGATTATTAAAGTTTTTGGTTTTTTATTTTCTTAAACTAGGAATATTACATGTTCAGACATGTCTTCAGATGGTTATTTTAGTAACTGTGGAAAACAGATTGAAGAGCAGAAAGGCTGAAATAAGGGGGGGTGTCAATTTGATACCTATTATACTAGTTGGTGGAAATTCATGAAGGTCTGAAAAATGTGGTAGCCAGGGGGGTGGGAAGAGAAGAATACAAATGGAAGAAGCTGTGAAGATAGAATTGACTACACTTAGGAACTCTTTGGATGGGGTGGGTGTTAGAGAGGGGTCAATGATGAGTCCGAGGATATAAATACTGGAGATGAGTGGGCTAGAAGCAACTTCAATTGAAAAAGAAACATTAGTGGTGGAAATAATAAGTTAAATTTTGGCCAGGTGAGTTACATGTGTTGGTGGAATTTCTAATTACAGTAATCCAAAATATGGTTGAGGATGTTCATGAGAGACATAAGCATATCTACATTTGTGACTCATCTAAAAAGATGGTAATAGAATCCGTGGGAGTAAATAAGATCACCAAAGTCCCTAAGCTTAGAGTCTTGAAGGGGAATGATGATTCAAAAAAGGAGAATGCAAAGGAGTGTCCACACAAGTTTGAGGAGAACCAGGAGAAAGCATTGTTAAGGAAGTCAAGGGAGAAAAAGCATGTCTAAGTGGGAGGTTTCTGAAGCTGTAGAGAGGTGGAAAAAAAAAGGATGTATACCTCAAAATGATCAATTGAAACTATAGGATTATACATCGAGAGTTGCACAACACTTCAGATGCTATCTAGTCCAACACACTAATTTTATACTAAGGAAACTGACTTGTCCAAGGTTACACAAGTAGTGAGAATCAGAAGCAGCATCGTTGATAAGTTTTGAGACATTATCTTTAGTTCAGTAGTAGGGATGGGAGCCAGATTACAGGAAGGGGAGGAACAAGTAGAAAGTTACACTGGAAAGGTAATTAGGACAGACAACTAAATTAAAGAATTTTGGCAGTAGACAGCATGTCCCCCTCTCTTCCATAATCCAGGTGCTACGTGCCTGTACAAGGCAGGGGCACCTTCTCTTTCCTCATCCATGGTGCCTCCTGCCCATGGGTCCTTAGGAGTTACAGAGATTACAGTGACATTTGCTGATTTCACAGGCACCTTACAGTGAAGGAGAAGAAAAGAAATACCTAATCTTTGGGATACAAAGATTTAGATACATAGTATCTCAAAAGAGGGCCTCTCAAGATCTTCCATCTCAACCTTGTGAGGAATAATGAGACTCCACTGAGGTCCTTTAATGCTTCCATAACGTGTGGTATGAAGAAACTTGGAGATAAGGACAAAGGCATAAGAGAGTTGGCAAGGTTATGCTCTCTAGAATTAGAATGATAACACTCATTTTTTTGTATAACTGCCAACCACAAAGTCCAGTGGTAATTGCTTGGCATTCTGGCTGGCGCAAAAGTACTGTCCTTTCTACACCTTGAAGGATAAATGAGTAAAAGACCTGTAGGTAGACAGTAGGGGGAGAGACTCATGGCCAGAGAACACAGGTTAGGAAGAATCCAAGGCTAGGAGAGTTCCAAATTTCAGGTCATGGTGTTCTAAATCCTTTAAAATTTGAACCCATAGGTACATTTGTCATATGGACTGCACTTTCTCAAAAGGACTATTATTTGGAAAGTGCCTTGAATTTGATTTGGAAGAACCAAAGATATACAATGGTATTCTCAAAAGCACATTTAATAAATAACTAAAACAAAGGCAAAAAGACTTGTTGAGAGAAATTAAAGGGAGGTTGTTTTTGCTTTGTTTTGTTTTTTCCTGGAAGGAGGCACTGCTTCCTACCTTTTGCCAGTGAGAATAGGCAGCTATCATCAGCTAACTACCTGTAACAAGCTAGGTATACAATAGACCCTCAAGCTTGAGAGAGCAAATCCCCTCCAGCATCAGGCAGAGCACAATAAGGGAACTGCCAAATATGTCAAGTTTCCATGGGAATAAAACTGAATCAACTGAGCCTTCTTTGTTGAAAGGGAAGAAATCTACCAAAACATGTCTTTAGAATTGTAAGAGAAACATAGCAATGTTCACTACCACAAATTATTCTGTCTTGGGCTTATTCGTGTTTTTTTCCCCTGTCTTATAAACATAATCCAGATAATTTTCCATATGTCAGATTGTCCCTGAAAAAGCCAACAAAACAACCAACCAACCCCGCCCCCCAAACCCAAAGAAATACTATATGGAAAGTATCGTGACAAAAACAGACACTAAAATGTTAGGATTTATAATGCTTATATTCAGAATACACACTGAAATTCCAATGTGTTTTTTCCTCTCTGTATACTAGAAAGGCAAAACATATCTTTTAACAACCTTTACATTAATTGAAAACACACACTACCCAGAGCTCCATGTGTGTTCACAGACTGTATACTATGCATCCATTTCTTTGTAAGTGTTCAGCTTACTTTAAAAGAATAAAACAGATTTTCAGATATTGCTAGATCTGTTTTAACACTTATAATATATCGAAAAAATTGGGAGAAAGCCCACTAATAGCTGCAGTTATTCATACAAGAAAGAATGAGGACAAACTCGTAATGGAATTGTGAGAACGATTCAGGACATGGAAGTCAGCATGCCATTTAATACTGAAGCAGTAGGGAACAGTTGGCAAATTCATGAATTGGGCAGAATGTCTATTCTGAAAGGGAATTATAGAAGAAAAAAGATTTTCCCTTAATTAGAGTCAATTAGAAAATGAAAATGTGTCTGAAATTCATGTCTGCTCAATTTTCATTCTCACAAGGTTTAACACTTTGAATTGCAAAATGTAAAAATCATGACACAGAGCTTCCATTAAATAAGCAAACAACCAATTTGGGGAAATTATTATTAAATTGAGCAAATTTTAACATTTTGGCATTTGACTTTACCCTGTGACATAAGTACACACAGCTAGTATCCATGTACTAAAAAGCCATAGTCTAGGACTTTTATTGAAACTTGGGGTTTAAATAAGTTATTTTAGGTTCATTAGTGTTGAAGTTCTAACTTTTTCTGTTGTATTAGGGACTTAAGTAAGGAAAATCTGACCTTACAGGGGGACATATCACCTACCAAATCATCTTTTTTGCCTGATTTTACTTTAAATACAATTCCTAATGCACTTGGAAACTTGAAGTTATGTTTCAGATGAAGTTGAGCCCTCCATTGCCCAAATGCTTTATATCAAGGTTTCCACATGAGCCCTCTAGATTTTCTCACATGAATACATTTTCTTCATTTAAAAAGATATTCCATTCTTCCTTTATCCTATATTTTTAAAACAAAATGTGTGTGTGGGGAGATAGAGAGAGAGAGAAAGAGAGAGAGAAAGAGAGAGAGAGAGAGAAAGAGAGAGAGAGAGAGAGAGAGAGAGAGAGAGAGAGAGAGAGAGAGAGAGAAGAGATTACAGAATAGTAGGTGGAGAACTATTCTTGGAGCAAACCTAGGATCAAGTCCAGCCTCTGATACATACTGACTATATGTTCTCGGGCATGTCATATAATCTCAAGACTGGCCCAAACAAGTCTTTACAATCAAAAATTGCAGAGAGAGATAGAGTGCCAACCTACATTGGTGAAAGGAGTTTTTTTTTTCAAATTTGGGAACTCCCTACTCCAGTGAAATCACAAGTCTAATTAAAAAAGATATGTATATTTACATCTATGTATGTATATATGTGTGTATACATACACATATATGCTCATGACTTGTAAATGACACTTTTTATTTTATTTTTAATTTATAGAATAAAGCAAGCATTTTTATAACATAGTACAGTAAAAAGATGATTGTATATGAAACTGCAAATCTACTATGCATAACTTGCTATTCCTTCAAATATACAAAATTACTATGTAAATTTATTTTTTTTCCCTCCCTCCATCCTAAAGATGACTACCATTAGACATAAATATATACACATACATGTGTATATGTATATATACATATACACACATTATGTATATGTATATGTAAGATTATTCTACATATCTATTTATCAGTTCTTTCTCTGGATACAGATAGCAACTTTCCATATACGTCCTTTTTAGTTAATCTGGGTATTTATAATAGAGGAAATAACTTATTTGCTCAAGTCATCCTTAAAACAATATTGCTGTTACTGTACACAATGTTCCCTTGGTTCTGCTCATTTCAGTCTTCATTATTTTGTGAAAGTCTTTCTATGTTTTTTTTAAAATCACTGAGCTCATAATTTCTTATAGAACAGTCATATTCCATCACAATCATATACTACAACTTGTTCTGTCATTCCCCAATTGATGAGCATCCCTGCAATTTCCATTTCTTTGGCACCACAAAGGGAGCTGCTATAAACATTTTAGAACACATAAGTTCTTCTCCTTTTCCCCTAATCATCTTTGGAAATAAAACAAGTAGTAGTATTGTTGGGTCAAAGTGTATAGGTAGTTTAATAACTCTTTGGCATAATTCCAGATTGCTCACCAAAATGGTTGGATCATTTCACAATTCCACCAGCAATGTATTAGCATCTCAGTTTTTCCACATCCTTTCCAACATTTGTTGTTTTCCCCTTTCATCATTTTAGTCAATCTGGTAAGTGTCAAATGATATCTCAAGGGTGTTTTAATCTGAGGTTCTATAATCAATAAAGATTTAGAGCATTTTTATATGATTATAAATCATTTTGATTTCTTCATTGGAAAACTGCCTGTTCATATCCTTTGACTGTTTGTCCATTGGAGAATGACTCACTTTCTTATAGATTTGACAGAGTTCTTTATATATTTTTAAATATGAGACGTTTATCTGATAAACTATCTATAAAATTTCCCCCCCAATTTTCTGTTTTCATTCTGATCTTGACTACATTTTTTATTTATACAAAACCTTTTTAATTTAATGTAATCAAAATTATCCAGTTTACATCCAACTTTGCTATCTCTTGTTTATTCATAAATTGTTTACCTTTTCATAAGTCTGATAAACAATATGTTCCATGTTCTAATTTTCTTGCAAAATGTTTCTTTATATATAGTGTATCTCCCCATTTTGACCTTGTGTAAATTTACATTATGTAAATTACTCTTGATGCTTCATAAGCCAAAGATCTGTGATCTCACAGAGACAGAACTTCCACCAACATATATCACAACCTACCTATAATTTAGGATTATAGCCCTTAGGCTAATACATCTAGAATTGGAATTAGTTCTAGTCAAATTCTTTCATTTGCCAAAAGGAAAACTAGGGACATAAAGATCTCAGGGACATATAGCCAGTTTGAGTTAGCAGCATGGATATTGCATTATTGAGGAACACACATGACCTGGAGAGCTGGTTCAGCACTCTCTGCAACACAGAGTGCTGCTGACAGCTACTGCACTTGACCTAGTGATTATTTAATTCTTCTAAACATGGAGGGAGCAACAAGGGGAATTGATCTTCTGCAGCTGTATCTAACAAAGAATGAAGAATTGCTTGCTGACGTAGAAACAATGGGATATGGGGGACAAGTGATGGCTTCATCATAGAGAGGAAGGTAGGAAAGGAGAGGGTAGCTGGTCATCATTCCATGTTCTGCCTAGATTTTAAGAGATCAAGTTCCAAAGGGAACAGGAAAAGAATAAGATATAATGGCCTAAAATATGCAGGATAAATTCTGCCTCATAGAGATGGAAAACTCTCAAGGACAAAATTTTGAAGGTAGAGAAATCATTCCAGTGAGAAGAAAGAGAAGGACTTCTCAAAAAAAGGTCAATATCCTTTCATAGGCCTTTTGCTGGCCAACTCAGATATTAAAAGTCATGGCTAGAAAAGGAAAGCAAGGATGGGAAACTGATGAACAATATCACAGAGTGCCACAGGCCTGTGTGAATCATGTCAGAGGTACTAAATCTCACAGGGCACCAAGACTGGGGATAATTGCTAAAGAGATCATTTTTTTTCTCTATATTGGAGCAAGAGGAGGGTCATAGATAGGACAGAGATACAGGGGATGATGATAACATCTAGAGTGAGAAGGCTAAATTACCAATCTTTTGTAATGTTTATGTTAGCACTTCTAAGGAAAATGATTTTTAAACATCATAAACAAATTAGAAAAGCAAGGAAGAAAATACATTTCAGCTGTATGAAAAGAAAAAGAGTTCATGATAGAACAAAAGATAGAGAGGTTCAGAGAAGTTAAAATGGGTGGATAATTTCCGACTGTAATGTCAAGGGAATTTGAAGATCTTCCCTGCCCCTTAATAGCCTATATGATCACATGGAGCCCATGGTGGGAGGAGCTTGCTGAATGGGTGGAGCAGGAAGTGGGAGTGAGCCAGAGCTGGGAGAGAGAGAAAGCAGGCAGAGTAGCTAAGGAGTGAGAGAGGGAGGATTTTTGCCTGGGGAAGCTTGTGTTTGTGGGGAGGTCTAACAGAGGGAAGGCATATTGGTGACATGTATGGATTTTGTCTTAAAAAACACACTTCGGGTATTGGTGTTCCCTGCGTTGGCTATGTGTACAGACTTCTTTGTTATTATGATGGATTTAGCTTACTGGTGTCTGAATAAATGTCTTGGTTCCATCTTCAAGGAAAAGAGTCTGTTATATATTGTGATTCAAACCTGGGAATATGTCTGCATATTCATATCAGCTGCTATGGGTATCGCATTGGCGAAATGCTGATGTGTGTGTATACCTACATATGAAACTGATTCAATTTAATAGAAAAGGAGCCATTCTCCAATTGTCAAATTAAGGGAAGAAATTATTTTTATCCATCCATCCATCTATCTATCTATGCACATATATGTATGTATATACATATATATGTGTGTGTATATATATAAATATGTATATTCAATTATATATGTATGTATATCTCCAAATCAACAACAGAGAAAAACAACTCTGAGGTCCCTTCTCAGTTTGGCAAAAAAAGAAAACTGACAAAATTGACAAAAGGAATAAATGACAAATGTTGTTAATGCTCTGGGAAAACACGACACGTTGATATACTGTTGGTGGAGCTGTGAACTACTCAGGTCATTCTGGAAAGCAATTTAAGCTATGTCCAAAAAGTCACGTATACTTTTAGACATAGCTAAAGCAGTATTAGATCTATACCCCCAAAGAGATCAAGGAAAAGGATCCATATGTAACAAAAATATTTATAGTAGCTAAGAATCGGAAACTAAGGCTTTGCCTATGGTCATATAGCAAGTAAATCTTAAAGGCAGGACAGGCAGCCAGGTTTTCTTGACTTCCAGAATTTTACTTAGTGCATCCTGCTGCCTTTTTAGGAATGAAGAAAGAAATGCTCAAGGAAGAAGCACTCATTCAGAAATGAGATAACACTTAACAACAATAAATGATTTATGTCGTTTATTATAAGGAGTTTTCAAGTCTTCAGGTAGGGCCTAAAGTTTTCGGAAACTGAAAAAGATCAAATGTTCTCCTTGCTTGGAAAACTGTCAAGTAGTAAAAGATCCAGGTGTCCCAAGAAACACAATAAAAATGGTATTTAAAAATTGTAAAGAAAAACAAATATATAAACACGTCTCTTCAGCAATGATAATGGAAAACAGCTCCATTTTATTACATTTAGTCATCTCATTGTACAAAATCTTGAAAATAAATTGATGTAGAATGGATAAAAAAAGCAGATGACAAGAAGCCTCAGGAGTCTGTCCCACGATTATTAAATGGATTTTAAAAATATTTCTATAATGACAGTTACACATTCAAGATCCCAGAGTGAGGTAAGGGAAGAGATTGGTGCACAGAGCTTTTTATAACAGGCCTATTTCAAAATTATATCAAAAAATGGTTGTGATAGTTCAAATAACTGGACACTATCCAGAGAACCTTTTAGCTAATCTTTCAGCCCAAGGAGAGGTCTGTAAAGCTTGCACATGTTCAGAAATTATTCAGCTAATTGGCAAACAGGTAGAGAAATTTCTATATTTATTTCTCTTCCAATGTGAATCAAGAGAATATTTAAAAGTCTGGATATTTTCAGGGAAATGCTAAGATTACATAAAATTGTCGGATTTCAAATGGTTCTGTTACATAGAAATGATACTGATACTCTATCTTTGGAAAGGAGACACCAATGTAATGTTAAAGTCATTTTTAATTGCTACAAAGACAGAAAACATAAACACATTTAATTTCTACACTGCAGTTAATTTTTTAATGGGGATAAAATGGGTCTTCTTATCAACAGTCACTTCCTCTTCAATACCAAGACTCCAAAGACTATTCCTGAATTTTCAGAGAGTTGTTTCCTGTTCTATATTTGCTTATGGTCAAAAATGGAACTGTCCCTCTTTCACTTTTTAAAAATCTCTGCTGTGCCATTCATTGACATAGCGACCTTGGGTGAGTCATTTAAATTCATTTCTCTTAGGGTTCCACTCCTGACTCTCCAGACTTTCTCCACCATGCCTCAGCATCCTTTGTACCCTGAAAATTTACTCTGTCCTTGCAACCCTGTCGTTTGATCAGCTGGTTTCTCCCAGGGCCCCCATTTTAAAGGAAAACGCCCAGGACATACATATCTTTATTGCTCTTAAGGTCCATTGTCGTTTCTCTGGTCTTCCTCCATGGTATTGTCACAGAGATATGTTATCTCTTCATGTCTCTTCCCCTAGGCTTTCAACTTCATTTTATATATTGTCTCACCTTCAAGATCCTTGAAGTAGGGACATTCTTTATCTATATTTGTATTCCCAGCATTTAGCACAGTACCATGTACAATAAGCCTTAATAAATGCTTGTTGATGTGATGTAATCATTTCATAATAGAAATTTTTTTTAGTCTCTATTTTCTTATTTTTATTTCTAGTTCTGATAGGGAAAGGGGCTACAATGACAATCGCTATTTTTGCCCTACATACAGGTCTGATGCTGACCAAAATTACCTTTGTTTAGATCAGCGGTTCTCAACCTGTGAGTCGCAACCCGTTCACAGGGGTCACAGGGGTCGCCTAAGACCATCGGAAAACACTTATTTACGATGGTCTTAGGAACTGAGACACAGCTCCTCTATCTGTCTCCAGGCAGGTCTGCCCACATGCAGACAAGCCCACATACGAGTATTAAAGAGTCATGGCATTAGGAAGGTTGAGAAACACTGGTTTAGATGAATCTTAACTACAATGAAATAAGCCATAGATCACCAGATTTCATGAATGGGTAATGTTAAAAGTAATATGAAGTAACTATATATAATTATATATATATATATATAACTATATATATAATATACTATTATGTTAAATCTAACCCATATTCTTTTTGATATATATGTATTTTTCTCTTCTTAAAATGCCAGTTATGTTGTGACATCATGTGAGGTAGCTTCTATATTGACTCTCTAACAAAGGCAGTTGTTACAAGTATAAAGCAGAATTTTGACATCATTTAATGACTTGTCCTATACTGTCAGCTGGCCGTGAAAATCTCTTTTCAGGATCTTAAGTTGCTATATTTCTGTTATGCTGATATATTTTAATTTGGGGTGATTACAGATGCATTTGCTGATTCTTGCATTACATTGCACAGGAAGAAGGCACAGAGATGGCCAAGGCATGTAACATAATAGTGTTGTTATATGATATTTTACAATGGTGATTACTGTATTAGTTGTTTTCTGATTTGTCTTGTGTTCTCTTTGGGAGAGATTTGATGCAGTGGTGAGAGCACTTTATTTAGAGTGAGAGGGTTCAAATGTCACTCTGCCAGTTATTACCAGGATGACCAGGGTCAAGTCACTTAAAATCTCTGGGTCTCAGTCTTCTCATCTGTAAAATAAGAAAGATAGGAGAGAAATCCTAAGTTTCTCTGCCATGGTAATCAGATTTGAAGATCTTCCATGTCCCCTGAAGTTGCTGACATAGCAGGAAGGGGTAGGGCAGGAAGGAGCTGGAGCCAAGTAGGAGCCAGGCTGGAGCCAGCATGGTGACTGGAATTGGTGGTGGTAGTGGTAGTGGTGGCGCGAGCTTCTTCTTTTTGAGCCAGCCAGAACTTCAGCTAAGGACTGCTGCTGAGGACTGCCAGGGACAGAAACTGTGGGGGGCCAGAACTGCTGGAAGCAAGCTGCGTGGAGGCTGAGCAGTTACCATGAGTGAGGACAGGAGGATCTTTGCCTGAGGTAGCCTGTTTTGTTTTGAAGGCTTGAGAATGTGGGTGTTTACTGCATTAACTATGTGTGCTAACTTTGTGGCTACTGTGATGGCTTTGACTTTCTGGTTTTGGGACTCAATTTTCTGGTATTTGAATAAATGTTCTAGTTATGTCCCCTGTGTAGAGAGACTGTTACATTTTGTGATTAATAACCATATTAGTATATTTATAGTTACCATAGACATTGTGAATACTGCATTATTGATTCAGTCTCCCAACTCTATGATCCTATGATGAACTAAATCTAACATAGCATTTTAAAATTTATAAAACAGAATCATAGAATCCCAAAGTAGGAAGGGACTTCAGTAGCCATCTAGTACAACCCATACCAAAAAGAATCCCCTCTACCATACAGCTGAAGATCTTCTGTGAGGTACAGATAACTATCTCCCAAGGCAGCCCACTCCATTCTTGAATATTAGTGGTTAAGAAGTTTTTCCTCACATCATTAAATTTGCCTCTATACTGAGTTTACTAATTGTTCCTTGTTCTGCCCTCTAGGGTCAAGCAGAAGTAGCCTAATCACTCTTCCACATGTCAGCCTTTCAAATACTTGGATACAGCTATCATGTCTCTCTGTTCTAACCCTCTATCCCCAGTCCCCAAAGTCTTCTCCTCTCCAGACTAAACATCCTAGTTTTTCTCTATAGCACGTTCTTAAGAGTCCTCACCATCCTAAAAATTACTTTTTAATGACAGTGAAACATCTATATCCAATAATAATAAAGAGAAGTGATAAGTTCCATAACAGGACATGTTTATCTTAGTGCCAATCATCATTAATGTCCTGATAGCTGGCAATATTGCAAGGGATAAAATACTTTTTTTCTGAAGGAAGGACTAATATTCTTAGAATAAAATTTTTGAGGAAATGTAGTATATTATATGTACATATATATTTATGTTCATAATAATATTAATTCTTATAAAATTCTTTATTTCTACACTGAGGCCTCCTCTTCTAAAAATTTTCATTTATTCTGTTTTCACTTATTTAATACCATTCAAGGAGAACATATTAAATATTCAAAATTTTCTTTCTTTCTTTCTTTCTCTTTCTTTCTTTTTCTCTTTCTTTCTTTCTCTTTCTTTCTTTCTTCTTTTCTTCCTTCTTTTTTTTTCAGACTACACTTGCCTGTCCCTCTTAGCTCTCTTATCTCCTCATTTGAAAAGAAAAAGAAAAAGAAAGCCCTTATAGTAAATATGCATATTCAAGGAAGATAAATCCCCATTGTGGCTATGTCTGAAAACATGTTTTATTCTGTAGGAGGTTCCAGTTTAAATAGTTCCCATGTAGCAAGAAGATTCAAAATCAGGGCAGATTTATATGCAAGCCAGAAGTCATAATCTTGTTTTCAATCTCAAATCTCCTTTAGCAGATTGGAAAGAGAAGGACCAATACAATATCCTTGGTTTATGTGGGAAAAGAGAGAGCTGGCACTTAAACTCACACAGACCAAGGGTAAGGGTCCATTCCCATTCAGAGTCACATACATGATGTGCTAGCTTAGAATTCTTGGGACTGAAGTGAATGCTTGGATGAGAAAGAGAACAAAGACACAAACACATTTTTGGATTATTGAATCCTTTAGAGAACTGATTTGGAGCTTTGTTCTCAGTAGAATATTGTGCATAGGGCCTCCCTAGCTAACATTTTGGCTGCATTTACCTTACTTATATCAAATCTGTGGTTCATAATTGAGGTGAAAAGATTTGCTTTTTCTGGTATTTTCATTCCTTCTCTTGCTGTTGTAATAGAAGAAAATAAGGGTAAGGTGTCTTTCAGTAATGCATCAGGAACATTCTGGAAAGCTTTTAACTTTGTGGGAGTCTCTTATTCAGAAGATGAGTCAGGGAACAAAAATATAGTATGATAAAGACTAGCTTATTCTTTTTTAAGACCCTGATCAGTCCCAGTGGTAAAGAATTCTGTGCAAAAGTATCTGGGAACTGAAGCAACAGTTAAACTTTAAAACTGGCCCAATAACAGAGTTTTCTAGGCAAAGCTGGACACCATCTCACTTACAAACTCTTGTTTACATCACCATTTTCCATTAAGCTCTTCTCAATCATTGGGCTTTTTTTTCCTTTGTAAGCAGAGACTATCCAGATTTTTTTTTCATTACATCCCACCTCTTAAGTCCTGTCATATCCACCTCTTTGTACTAGGAGGATCTGGTTCCAATCCACCAAAACTCAATTTCTTGCATTTATATATTTGATTTTTGCAGGAAATTTTATTGCTTCTTGGCAGAAATGGATTCTCCCTGGAATAAGACAGCATGTGATAGGAAAGATTCTTATGTGAAATTATGGTTTTTACCATAGAATCATAGACTCTTTGAAGCAGGAGAGAACTCAGAGGTCATCTGTTCCAATGCCAACATGAAATGTGAATCCTCCACCTTAGGACTAGAATGCACTACTAAGTAGTCACTCAGTCTGGAGATGATGGAGAACACACTAGCTATCAGAGCAGCCTGATCTATTTGTGGAAGCCTACTGCTCCTAACTCTAAGCCATGGTAATCCGAGTGATATTCTCTGTCTCTTCCACTCTCCATGTCCTTCCCTACACTGTCTGTTTTCCTTCACCATCCCATTCCCTGTGTCCTCATGCCCCAATTACCTCTGTAGCTTTTCTACTGCTTGTCTCTGTGCCTTACTAAACTGTGATTACCACCTTGTTTCCTGCTGCCAACTGTGGTCTTTCCTGATGAGTACCCAAAGAATGGGATGGGCCTGCCCCCATTTCATAATATCATAATTTCATAAATTATCACTTCAATTAGCTCGCTCTCTCAGGTCAAAAAGGACAAGTCTTAATCCTTCACATACCTGGAGTCAGTGATCATATTCCTCCCTAAGTGATCTCTTCTCCCAGCTAAACATCCTCAGGTCCTTTAATTGGTCTTCACAGATTATGGTTTCAAGCCCTCTCACATCTTTGTTGTCCTCACACTGGTTCATTAATAACCTTCCTTAAAAGATGTTGTGAGTAAGTGAGCACATTATTTTAGATGAAGTCTGACAAGGCTAGAATACAATGGAATCTGCATTTCCCTATTTTTTTTATACAAATATCATCTATTATGACATACTCTCATTTAACTGACTTTACTAAACATTTTATGTTTAGTTTTATGTTAAACAAATGGAATCAGCAATAGAAATTGTCAGTGCATGTGTTGAAGTATACATATATATACATACATATAGGGTATTTACATATACATGCACACACTTTTACTTGGATGACTTTACCAAAAGATACATTAGCTCTTTTTTGCCACAATATAATGACATCTGCTTTTTTTTTAGTGACACTTGTGGGGTGATTTTCTGAATGTTTACAGAATGTCTTTTGTAATATATAGCTCGGTACAGAATTTGTCAAAAAATAGGAACCAGGATGTCTTGAAGAAAATTTGCTGAATTCTTCTGTCAAGAATAACATATATGTATTCCACACTTGAATCTCTCAAGAATCTTCTGGGATTCCTTTTCTTTTATCTTCTTGATGGCAGCCATTTCATAGAATCAAAATATTTGAGAGTCATAAGGGACCTTGGAGATAATCAAGCCCTGTGAGTTTGGCACAGGGGAAACAACACTGGACTTGGGCCCAGAGTTTAGGCAAGACAGGGGTTTAAATTCAAGTGCTGGCATTTATCAAATCAATAACCTAAGAATAATTCAGTAAAATTTCATTAAACATTCACTATATGCAAATCATTGCATTAGAGAAATTCTGTTCATAGGCCAAGTTTTCTCTTCACACAGAAACAAATACAGCTGGCATGCCCCATAAAACTAAGCAAAATAATCCAAGATGCTTCATTCTGTTTTTGCTCATGTACATTCTCTGAACCTTAGTTTCCTCATCTGTAAAATAGGGATATTATTTGGAATTCTTATATGGAAAGACTCTTATATGGAAAGCACTTTATAAACCTTAAAATGGTATGTGAAGGGTATGATTAATGATACCAACTAAGTCATAAACTGTGTGACCAAGTATCAACTAGATGTGAAATATCAGGCCTATGATACTAGGCCATTTTCCTTCTTTGTTATATTATCCTAACTCTTAATGGGAAACCTAATGAAGAAAAATGAATGCAAATATAACAGAGGGATGTTACTTGATCCACCTCTGAAGATATGAGGAAAAAATAAAATAAAACCAAGTGATTACTGAATCAAACTGTTTCTTAAACTCCATTAAGGAGGGGGCTGCCAGGGACTATTAAATGATACATCTTCTGCCAGGCTCCATTTTCCCACATAAATAAGGAGGTTTTGCCCCATTTCCATAATCATCTTAGATGCTATCTCTAAGGAAATCCTTCAGTTTACTGATATCTTTCTGGTAAAAGATGCCTAAGCAAAACTAACCCGGGATTTGATTAGGAGTAAAACAAAAAGGAAACCAGAGATGGATAGGAAAATTGCAAAGTTTACCTTCAATTAAGGGACAAATTTAGAAAGAAAACTCTAGTTCTAAAAGACATAGCCTCGCCCACATCTCCTAGAATATTTGACAACTAGGTCTCATGGGATGGAGATGAGAATGTCAGAAGATTGCAAGTTTAACTGTCTAGGATGCTAATATTATGTTATGGAAAGGTATTCCCTTCTGTGGAAATTGCCAGACATTTCCCTGGACCATAGCCTAACCTTGCCTTGTTGCTCTTTTGGATTCTCCATCCCAACCCAATTGTTTATTTTTCAAACCGATCCCTTGCACAGTGCAAGTCTCTTAGAGACATTAAGATCCACCAGTAGCAATTTTCATATTATTCATGGAGTCATAATCATAGATGAAGTGAGACTCAAATGAAGAGATATGAGAAGACATCCCCAACCTACCCCTTCATGGAAGCAGGGTGGAGTTGGGGGCAAAGTGTAAATATTTTGGACTTTCTCAATGTATCCATCAGTTGGGGGTTTTTTTACTACTCTAAAAATACATTGTTTGTCATGTGTTCAGAGAGGGGCAAAGGAAAAATTACATGGTATGTCATTGTGATATAAGAAAAAAATAAGAACTTAAAAAATTAAATGAGAATTGTGGATATATACACACATACACACACACATATGTATATGTATATATTCCTATAAGAGTTCCCACCAGGATTGTTAGATAGCTTTGCTGATGGACTCAATAATGTATATCTCTAGTGAATGAGAGAGAGGAGCTGAATGCAATTTTAAAATGAACAATCTTTGTTTAGAAAAGGTTGAAATATTACTACTATTAATACAATTTAATAAGTTGCTCCCATCTCTCAAACATTCTGATCCAACATACACATTTCATTATTGAGTAGTGTTTTCAAATAAGAGATACTCTTCAATCTATAAGTCCACTGTTAGAATTCCTGGGACTTGGTCTCTAGCCAAGTCCATGCCTCAGACATTAGTTCTTATGTTCCATCCGAGTGAATTCTGTTTTTCTAAATCAATGTGAATTCTGTTTTTCTAACTGAATGCAATGTTTTTAATCACTGTGTGCCCACATGATATTATTGTCCCTGCTCAAAAGCATTACCACATAACTGTTGTTATTTTGTTAGCAACTCTGCTGACTAGTTTGTTATGCTATGTTTCACTCTCCTTTAGTCACTCTATATAGATATCTCCCCCCTACTTAGAAAGAAGAAAGAAAGAAAGAAAGAGAGGGAGAGAGAGAGAGAAAGAGAGAGAGACAGAGAGAGAGAGAAGTAAGAGAGAGAGAGAGAGAAAGAGAGAGAGAGAGAGAGAGAAGAGAGGGAGAGAGAGAAGGAAGAAAGAAAGAAAGAAAGAAAGAAAGAAAGAAAGAAAGAAAGGAAGGAAGGAAGGAAGGAAGAAAAGGGGAGTCATAATAGTAGAAATGGCTCATCTCAATGCTCCTTCCCCTGTCTCCATGTCCACTCTTACTATTAAACAAAATTAATTTCCCCTATGTCATTACGCATCTAACTGAAATGTAATTTAAGAACTCTTTGGTAAGGGCAAAATAGTAATAAAGTGATCTAAGTGACTCACTGGGAATTTGAAAGTGCTTAACCAATTATTTGTTTATGTATTGGTAGAAAAATCAGATAATTGAAAGTGGGTACAGTGTAGTTAAAAGAAGACAAGAAATAAAAAGACTGGGACCTTGAGTTCTCATTCTCACTCTATTACTTACTACTTGCATTGCTTTATAAAAGCTTCTTAATTTTTCTGATCTTCAGTTTCTTCATTTTCCTATATCATGAGGTAGTTGTGATTATCGAACAAGATTATAAGAGAATATCTTCAAAACTGTGAAAGGTGATTGCAATTTTAAATGTTTTGTTATTTTAGGTATAACTAATAAAATAGTGACGCACAAGAGAAGAGATGATTGGGCTTATATCACCAGCAAAAACAACGGGTGAGAGGGGGCCAGAGGAATAGGGAATAAAATGGCTGTGCAAAAAGAATTTGATGCTGACTGTTTTCCCCATGGGGAATTCAATCAATCGATAAGCATTTTCTAAGCACCTATGATGTACAAGGGATTGTGCTATCAGGTGTGGGGAACCTGGGGCCTGGAGGCCACACGTGGTTCTCTAGGTCCTTAGGTGTTGCCCTTTGACTGAATCCAAATTTGACAGAACAAAATTTACAGATACTTGAGGACGTAGAGGCCACATGTGGCTGCAGGTTCCCCACCCCTGCACTGGGTGTTGGAGACACACAGACAAAAAATGCAACAGGCTCTGTCAACAAGATTGTATCTAGTGAGCTTCTGACAACCTGTGACGTACGACAACTGTCTCTGGTATCGCACTTTAGTATAATAATTGAGTTGGTGTGAGCAGACCTTCACCCACACAAAGACAATCCCTCTACAACAGGTCTGAACAACCTGTGGCCTGCTAAAGGATTTCGGGTGGCTCACAAAAAAAATGTAGAGGAAAATATCCTCTACATTGTTCATGGGTCGCCAGAAACCCTCTGGAAGGCCTGAGGGCCACAGGTTGTGCAGGCCTGCTGTACGACCTGGCAGGTCAAAGGACTTTAGATTAAGTGGTGAAAGGTAACTTAGAGATCAATTAGTCTAACTAAATTGTTCTGCCTGGAAACTAGCTGGCACGAGTGGATAAAGTGCTAGGGCTAGAGTCAGGAAGACCCAAGTTCAGATATAGCCTTGAACCCACAGTAATTATTTGACCCTGAGCAAAAGGAGAAAGAAGTGTATTAATAAACATTTACATAAAACCTCTGTGCTAGGTACTATATTAAGTGGTTTTTAAAAAAATATTATCTCATTAGAGCCTAACAATGACACTTTGACATAGTTGCTATCATTATTATATCATTATATTGTTTTATAGTAAAGGAACCTTAGGGAAACAGAAATTAAGTGACTTGCCCAGGGTCACACAGTTAGTAAATATTCAAGGCCATATGTGAAATCAGATCTTTGTGATTCCAGGCCTAATGTGCTATCCAGGGTGTCACCAGCTCTCTTAAGGGAAAGTCATTTAACCTTCACCTCAGTTTTTTCTTTTGTAGAGTGGGGATAATAGCACCTGTCTTCTGTGGTTGTTATATGAATAAAACTGGTGTGTGCGTATGTATATACATATATATATATGTATATGTAATATACACTCATAAACACATATGTGTGTATATGCATATGTATTATATATGTGTATATATAGATGTGTGTATATATATAGATATATCTTTGAAAACTTAAAATGCTACATAAATGCTAGTTATTGTATTATTACTACTACTACTACTACTACTACTACTACTACTACTACTACTACTACTACTACTACTTACCAGTATCATTACCTCTATCCTTTTACCAATCAGCCCAGGCTGATTAAATGACTTGCTCAAATTCGTTTTGATGCTAAATAGTAAGTTGAGAATTGAACCCATACTCTTTGCCTTGATATCTAGTGCTCTCTTTACTCTATGATGCTAGATTTTTGGCGCGGGGCGGTGGGTAGTTGTGGCCAATCTAGTGATGAGCCTCTGAATTTATTTGAGCTTGTTCTCTGACAAGACGCATACATATTATTGCCAGTGTATACTCAAAGTCCTTCCAGCTTGATAGGACCTGTAGGAATTAGTTCTTCACTGGCACAGTCTTCAAAAGCCTCAGTCATCATAAGCTATGATAAGTCATTAAAGCAGGATTTTAAGGAAGGATCCTAATGTTGGTGGAGGAGGGGAATCAATGCAGTTCTCCTAAGGGCAACGTACTGAATTGGGTAAAATGCAATTCATTGCTTTTTCAAAAATTATATGCCTAGATCTGGAAGAGACAA
>CM053580.1:371427488-371462547 GCA_028627135.1 Pseudochirops cupreus
TTGTTGACTCTCTTTTCATGATTTTCTTGCATCATTCTCATTTCTCTTCCCAATTTTTCCTCCACTTCTCTTGCTTGATTTTCAAAATCCTTCTTGAGCTCCTTCATGGCCTGTAACCAGTTCATATTTTTCTTGGAAGCTTTTGGTGCAGGAGTTCTGACTTCATTCTCTTCTTCCCATTCCATGCTTTGATCCTTTTCATCCCCCAAAAAGGAATGTAAAGTTGGATGGCTGTGCTTGCTTTGCTACCTTTATACTTGCTCATGTTGCCACTCAATTATTTGACTTTTGAGCTTTTTGCCATAGTTGAACTCTGCTTCCAGAGGGAAGAAGAGCTTTGTCCCAGATCACTGGAGTTTTTGCAGATGCTGGTGCTTTTAGGAGGGTGCCATCTCTGCAGCCCCAACAAACTCCAGCTCACTGGTCACACACCTCAGGACCACCGCCCATGACCTCAATCCAGATCCAGGCAGGTTGAAGCAAGTGTGATTACCCTCTGAATGTTTGCTTGGCCCTCTTATGATCTGTAGACTAGGAGCTCTGAAGCAGCATGTGGAGGCAGCTGCAGGGCCGCCATACCTTCACCATTTCTAGCTCTGGAGTCAGGGCCTGGACCACCCTCTCCAACCCCGACAGTTCCAACAGAGTTCTACACTGACCTCTCCCTTTTTCTTTGGCATTTATGGGTTGATAATTCTGGAAACTGCCACTGCTGCTGGTGATCCACTCTCCTAAAGTCCACTGCAGCCACTGGTCAGGGCTGCCTTGGGGTTAAAACCACGGGCTCATGTTGGGCTGGGCTCCCAGCGTGCTGTGATGAACCCTTCCTGTAGGCATGCTGGGTTGCCTTCAGTGGGAGATTTGTTTCTCTCTGTCACTTTGCGGGTTCTGTAGCTCTAAAATTTGTTTGGTGTCATATTTTATAGGTATTTGAGGTAGTTATAGGGGGAGCCACGGAGTTTTCCTGCTTCTTTGCTGCCATCTTGGCTCTGCCTATTCTAGTGATTGTTCTTGATTAGGTACAAGTTAGATTACATGGCCTTTGAGGTCCCATGCAACTCTGAGTTTCTATTTTCACAGAATATGTCCATCAAGGAAAACAGAGTGGTAAAGTAGAAGTAATGGAAACTCTCACAGGAAGAACTTACCATGTCACCTTAGAGTTTATAATAATTAAGAAAACTCTGGATGGCACATTTACACATTGTAAACCTTCTCAACAAGATTAAGTATGATCTTCTGGCCAGAGATTCTAACAAAGAAAATGGCTCAAAATGGATTAGAGAATTTCAAACATGATGTTCTGTCCATACAGTCTTGTAATTTTGATAAGGAAGAAGTGGGGCAAGTTAAAAGAAATCTGTGTATGTACTAGGGAGATTTACAACGACCTCAGATTTTAAAAGGTCATGGACATAATTTAGAAGTAGAGTCAGACTTCCAGGGATACGTATAAAACTGAGCATCAAGAAGGCTGATGTCCATAATGAAATGAAATTTGTGACATAGGTTAAGGAAAATCAGTGGTTGTTGAACTAGATGGGTATGTTCAGAATATGAAGAATAAAGGAAAGGTCGTTCAGTCTGATTGGGACAGTTAGGCCACAATTAATAAACAATCGGAAATGCTAACTTCAATTTTGCTTCTTCCTCTATTGAGGAAAATTACATTTATAGTACAAATAATCGAATTAATATGATTATAAGGGACTTCTACCCCAACAAAAGTGAATGTATAGTATGAGAACACATCTGTTTCAGTAAGTTTGAGTCTCCAAGTCCACATGAATTATATCCCAGGACTTTGAAACAACTTTCAGATATGATCATGGATTCACTGTTGATCATTGAGAAATCATAGAACAGAACAGTGTCAGAAGCCTGAAGGAGACCTGAGTGACTCCTGAATTTTCAAAAAGGGAAACGATAAATTAGTGAACTTAATATTGACCCTCAACAAAAACACTAGATCACTGGTAATTAGATCAATGGTTGCTGAGCGTGTAGAAAGTAAAGTGATGATCTTGACAAGCTGACATGGGGTCATTAAGAGGGAGTCATAGCAAACTAATTTCGTTTCTTTGTGGGAAGGTTTGTGACCTTCACAGTACTGTTTTGCCAAGACTTCTGAAAAATGTATAACGATATTGTTATGAACAAAAAGAGGGGAAAAAAGTATGAACTGGATGTGAGCACAAAGTTAATACTTTTACCTTTATTCATTGCTCCTTGGTACTCCCATGACCTTCTGTCTTTGTGTCTCTCATATGCCTTTAATCTTTCAATCTCTACTAGCTCCTTCCTCTCCACCTAAAAATGTAGGAATATAGATTTAGAGTTAGAAACCATATTAGTGAACATTTACTTCAGCCCACTCATTTAACAGATTAGCAAATTGTGGTGCCAGTGACTTGCATGGTATCATATAGGTAGCAAGTGGAAAAGGTAGAATTTGTACCCAGTTTTTCTGATTTCAAACCAGTGCTCCTTCTCCTTGCCTTTTTCTCTCCCCTAACTTTAGAATTACTTCTACCATTACCATCACTTCCTCTTCTTTCTTTTTCTCTCCTCTTTTTCTTTCTCCTCTTATTTTTCCTCCTTTTATTTTCCATATTTCTTCTTTCCTTCCCTTGTTTTCTTTCTTCTCCCATTTAGCTCCCTCTTCTTTCTTCATCTCTTCCTCCTCTTTCTTTCATTCTGTATTTCCTTGACTATCTTTTCCCCAGAGAATAGTCTTCCTTCCTCTTAAGACAAAGAATATGCCCATTAATAATAAAAAAAGAACAATGTGCATTATACTGTCATTAGCTCCCACCTGAATTCACCAATGCCATCAGCTACTTTGTGTGCTTCTTTGCAGATGACAACAGAAGATACCTTAAGACCATTCCAATCATAAACAAAAACTAAAATAAATCATCACCTACCAAATAAAGTTTAAACTCCTGATTCTGATAGTCAGAGCTTTCTGCAATCTGCTTCTATATGGTATTTTCATTTCGACTGACTAAATTGCCACAACCAACTTCATATGTGCACTTACACAGTAAGCTGTATCACACTATCAAATCTTTATAAAATGCTTGATGATCCTTTTCCAACTGGAAGGCCATTTCCCTCATGTCTCTATTCAATTCCTTCTTTTATTCTTGTCTTTGAAGCCAACTTTAGCTTAAACGTTAATTTGTATAAAATTGCTTAAGGGTTCAACTCTGTGGAATCCTTTAGTTGCAATTGTCTGCTTATCAAACAGCCTATGCTTTTTAAAAAATTGGAGCACTTTAAAATACATTTGAATAGAATTATGTAATTGTCAGACTGTTAGAATTGTTTCATCACACCAAGCTCTTCAGGAGAAAAGATATATTCTACAAAAAAATAGCACTAAATTTGGAACAATCAGTCAATTTGTGATTATTCAGAGACTATCTACTCTGTATATCATACAGATCCTCTGATTTTCATCTGTCTTGCTATCTCTTTTCTTTGATTGAACTGTTACGTAGTTCTGCTGCTGTGGACATGGATAAGGAAAAAAAAGAAGGTAAAATGAATCCAGTAAGTTAAGTTTCTTTTTAATAGAGCATATGGAAAAAGAATTTGAAGCTTTTCCTAAAACAATACTTTTTATTACATGAGAGATTTGTTATCCATATTACTTCTTGTCCCATCTCCATGCTGAATTGAAATTCAACTGTGGTTGATGCATTTGTAGTTTATAAGCTTGAGTCAAGTTGAATCAACAACATGTGAGACTATATGCTTTTCTCTTACTCACTGACTTAGAGTGGACTGTACTGACCCTGATGTTAGTGTCCTAAGGTTCTAAACAGTTTTCAGAACCAGTGGGGCACAGTTTTCTAATAAATAACTTTAGGAAGCAGGAGACATGGGTGTCACTTCTAGAGTCATTGATTAGCTGTACAGTCTTAGGAACCCCATTTTCCCTACACTTTTCTAACCCTGTGGTGTGGGATATTAACAGATTATAAGTATTTCTCAAAGATGCAAATGTTAAAAGGTACTTTGGAAGACTTGGGTTAAAGATACTGAATTAAACTCAAACTAAGCAAAACATAAGCAGTCTTGAATTTCTCATAGGATCATATGTAATAAAACAGGTATATCTGAAGGGCATCATTATCATCATAAAGCAGTTTGTCAGAATCTATGCTAAGTGTTTTACAAATATTGTCTCTTTTGAGCCTCACAATAATCCTGGATGGTAGGTGCTACTCTTATCACCATTTTACAGATGGGGAAACTGAGGCAGAGTTCTAGTGACTTATCTAGGGTCACAAAATTTATGTGTTGGTAAAGCCATGCAGAAGCAGTTTTCCAGAAGAGTGAAAACTCTATATTCAATAACAGATCAAAGCAAAACATTCAAGGTACAGCATTCACAATGTTATAACTTATCCCAGAAAATCCAAATATAGCATTCACTATGTCACAACTCAACAGCTTATCACTAAAATGGCCACATAGTTTTAACCAAAATGGTCACATAGTTTTCACCAAAGTACAATTATTTAGTAACTCAATCATTTATTAACTCAACCATTTAAAGGTTCTCTTTTAAACAAGGTGCATTCATTTAGACAATCAATCATTTAGTTAAGTCCTTAATACAGTCAGTTTTAAGGAAGAGAGCCTCCTTAATCCTTAACTCACTCATCCTTAAGGCTTCCTTAAGGGACACAAAGTACAATAATCAAAGTTCTCCACCCATGGGGCACAATTAAGTTATAATATTACTCACTATTCAGTACTCTCTTAAGGGGTAGTAGAAAATACATAGGCCATCCATCCTTAGATCACAAGTAACTTACAATTTTATCAGTCACTACTCAGTATCCACAGAGGGGTTTCCCTGGTTCCCCTTCCATGGTCCCAGCTCCTACCTGAATTCACCAAAATGCTACCTGGGTTCAAAGGCAGACAGCTCCCAGCTCCTTGTCCAGCTCTCCCTACAGTTCCTGTTCCACACTGAAGCTCACGGTGTCCAGTCCACCTTAAATTCTTTACAGTCTATTCCTGGGAAGTCAAGGCTTAACAAAGCAACAAATAGACAAAGTACCCACACCACAGTCATGCTTCCTCTGGCAGCTCCAGGTTGGCCCTCGGAAGTCTTCAGCAGAAGTTTTGGCTGGTTCTCAAGCTCTTCAGCAGAAGTCTCCAGAAAGAGGGATCTCAGCAAAAGTTATGCCACCACAAATTTGAGTTTTGCATTCTCTTTTCAGTTCTTCTCAATTCTCAGTTCATTCAGTCCAGCCATAGCTGCCTTGCCTCCACTATGCTTACTTGAAGAAATTCTGACTGTCCAGCTTGTGCTCTTCCTTAAATACAGTATAGCTCCTCCCTGTTCAGCCCCTTCCTGTCACATCAGCAACAGGGGTTCCTTGTTCAGCCCCTTTCTGTTATGTCAGCAACAGGGGTTCATACCTCCTGTTTCTTTACAGAGGATTAATTTGAAAGTAGGTGCTAAGTACCTGTCAGCTTTCCAATCTTCAAATTTTATTACCATTACAATGTCTGAAGTTGAATTTGAATTCAGGTCTTCCTGACTCCAGGTCTCATGCTTTATCCTCTGTACCACCTAGCTGCCATAATGGAAACTTAAAATTGGATCTTTAAATTTTTTTGTAGAATGAAGAGAAGCATATGACCCACAGTAAGAGAATTGTCCCCTTGATTCCCATGTAGGTTTAAAATCTCTGTTAGAGTCCTTGTAATCCAGCTCTACAAAAGAATATGAGTGGATGAAATAATGAGGAGAAATCATTGATTTTTAAACACAAATAACTTTCTTAATTTAAATCAATTACCCCATGTAGAATATGATTTTACAGAGATAAGTGGGAACTTATATGGAGAATCAACCACAAAACATTTATTAAAGGAAATTAAGGACATTAAAAATGGCTGGCTTTTTTTTTTAGCCATTCTATTGGAGAAAAAATAACCCCAAAGGGGTTAGAATTTCTGTATATAGTAAATTAGATGATTACAAGTGATTAAATAAGAAAAAAGAGAGAGTTGCTCAAATCTTATGTTTTTAATGTTTTCTCTGCTAGGAAGAATGATTTTGTATTGAAAATGTGGGGAGGAATGTCTGAGTATAAATATTTAAGATAAGTAGAGAAATAGTAAGAAAATATAGTTGTCCTTGAAAAAAGCAAGTTAACTATATTCTCCATTGCTGACATGATTGGTAGCTGTGATTGCTTAGCTATTCTCAGTAATGTCTGAAAAATGGGTAGAATGGGGGACAAACTAAAGAACTGAGGAAGAGCAAATGGCCTGATTTTTTAAAGAAAGGGAGGTAGGAGGAGGAAGAAAACAGTATATATATTATATAGTCCAGTGACATTGGGTTTGATTCCTTAGAAAATTCTAGACTCTTATCATTGAGGAGACTGTTACTGAACAGCTAGAAATGGCTTCATAAAGGACTAATAATGCCAAACTAACCTTGTTATATTTTTTACAACCTTATGAAACTTCTAGATCGTGACAAACTATAGATAGTTAAGCCAAATTTTAGCAAAACATTTGATAAAGAATCCTAGTATTCTTGTAGAAAAGATGGAAGGATGTGGACTAAGTTGGATGGGCCCTGAACCGGTTGAATGAATAAGTTATTAATATTTCAATGTCAATTTGGCAGAAAGTTTCCAATTAAGTTTCTTGAGTTCTTGCACCCATTAAAAAAAAATCTATGATTCAATTAAAGGCATAGATAGCATGCTTACCAAATACACAAATAACACAAAGCTAGCAAAGTTAGACAGTCCACTGGATTGTACAGAGATCTTTGTAGGCAGAGTACAAGCATACCTTGGAGATTTCATGGGATTGGTTCCAGATTACCACTATAAAGCAAATATCACAATAAAGCAAGTCACACAAAGTTTTTTGGCTTCCCAATGCATATGAAAGATATGTTTACATTATACTGTAGTCTATTAAGTGTTCAATAGTATTATGTCTAAAACGACAATGACCATACCTCAATTAAAAAAATACTTGATAGGGGTGGCTAGGTGGCACAGTGAATAGAGCATTGGCCCTGGAGTTAGGACCTGAGTTCAAATCTGACCTCAGACACTTAACACTAGCCATGTGAACTTGGGCAAGTCACTTAACCCCAATTGCCCCTCCAAAAAAAAAAAGCAAAAGAAAAATACTTTATTGCTTAAAAAAAAAGGCTAACCTCCATCTGAGCCTTCAGAGAATCATAATTTTTTTGCTGGTGCAGGGTCTTACCTTGATGTTGATGGCTGCTGACTGATCAGGGTGGTGGTTCTTAAAGGTTGGGGTATCTGTGGCAATTTCTTAAAATAAGACAACAATGAAGTTTGCCCCATCTGTTGACTCTTCCTTTCACTTAGATACTTACAGGCCACTGTAGAGTTATTAATTAGTCTAATTTCAATATTGCTGTGTCTAAGGGAATAGGGATGACTGAGGAGAGGGACAGAAATGGGATTGCTGGTTAGTGGAGTGGTCAGAACATATATAACATTTATCAATTAAGTTGACCCTCTCACATGGGCACAGTTTGTGGTACCCTAAAACAATTACAAGAATATCATAAAAAATCACTGATCACAGGTGTAGCAGATGTAATAGCAGATATAATAATAATTAAGTTTGAAATATTGCAAGAAATACCAAAATATGACACAGAGATGTGATATGAGCACACGCCGTTGGAAAAATGGTGCCAATAGACTTGTTCCATGCAGGGTTGCCACAGACCTTTAATTTGTTGAGAAAAAAAAAAGCAACAAACAACAACAATAAAAACCCCACAATATCTACAAAGCACAGTAAAGCAACACATGATGAAATGAAGTTTATTTATACTGGTTTGAAATTCTTAAGATGAAATTAAATAGGAATAAATGTAAAATCATACTTTAGTACAAAAAGTTAATTTCACAAATATGGTTTGGGGGGAAAATTATGTTTAGACATCAGATTATTGGGAAAAGATCTAGAAATGTTAGTGGATTACGAGTTTAATACAAATAAGCTTTGTAAAGTAGCATGCCAAAAAGCTTCTTATATAATATCAAGATAGTCATAGTTTTCAGAAATAGGGAGATAAGAACTCATTCGTTCTCTGCCTTGTTCATGTCACATTTCAGGGTGTCTTGTTCATTTCTGGGTGCCATAATTAATGATGAAATTCCATAAGGTAGAACATATTCAGAGGAGGTCAGCCAAAATAGCTTATGGTATTTAAATCTTTTTCATATGGGGATTCCTTAAAAGAACTAGAGAAGAGAAGTCACAAGGATGTATGGTATCTGTCTTCAAGAATCTTAAGGGCTGTCATGTATAAGAGTGATTAGACTTACTTTGGCCCCAGAAGGCAGAACCAGTAGTATTGGAATTGTAAAGAGACAAGTCACAGATTGACAATTATATCTTAAAGAGATTAGAAAGTAGAAGTGAAGAGAAAAATACCTGGAGGCAAAATTATCAAACAATTTCAAATCTAGGAGCACTGTCTTTTGTGGCTTACTCAATATCTCCTTGACCTGTGAGTCCTCAGGTTTCATGATTTCTTTCATTCTTCTCATATTGTGGGTCCTTTCTAAGACTTCTTGGGAAGAATTTCTGTGGACAGCATTGGGTAGGTACCAAGTTTTTTTTTGAAAGGGCCAGATCTTTCTTGCCAGTATATATCCACCTTTCAAAAGCATGTTTTAGGTGTAGCCAAATAATACAGTGTTGCAAAAATAACTCTGTAATCTGGATTATATACTCATGGTTGCTGTAAATTATGCATACTCAGTATATGTGAAATTTCAAAAGTTGATGTAAATTCTGTTTTTAAAGGTATTGTTATCTATATAGTAAGCATTCTTTCTCTCTCCTCCCCCCCCTCTTTCTCTCCCTCCAGGTATGTGAAGTTGGTAGAAGAATATACATGTAGTTATTAAAGAAATTATCAATTATTGAAATCAACCTACAGATCTGCATTTATTATATACAATAACTTAAAGAATGGTTATTTTTCTAATATAAATAGGAAAAAAGAACTAATATTACCAGTGATGCGGAAATGTGGAATCACAACACATTAACTAACTACTACACAGAAACCTTGGGGAGGTTAGTCTTACCTGCTGCTCTAAACGTGGGATTTAGATAAGTCAACTTACGGTTATTTTAGATGGAAATTTGATATGTAAATATTGTCCAAGGCAAATGACTTTGCTTAAAGACTTTCTCTATTTTAACTTGTCTAGGGTTTTTTTACTCCTTATATTTTTATAATATTTTCTCATTTTTTAGATTAATAAACATTAACATATTCACCCATGTGTGCCAAAATGTACCATTCGAGTTTCATGGAGTTAAATGTTTAGTCACTGTTACCTGCACTGAGTTCTTTGTGACATTCTGTAATTACTACTTTTTAAAGTATCTAATCTTTTTTTTTTAAAAGAGGGGAGTTACTCATGGTGAGGGGATATATAAGGAATGAAATGCATGCAAAAGGAAAGCAAAACTTCTTATGCAATGAACAGTGTTTGCCCATATATTTAATTTTGAATACTGTTCACATGATTTCTTTTTAAAAATAGATAACTAATATATACTTATACTTTTGAACATGTTTATACACTGATGCTCAGCAGTGATTTAATGTTAACAAAATAATTTTCTTGGGCATGTTTTCCATTTGTTTTCTTGTTTGTCTCAAGTTACCTGTGTTTGGTTATTGTATTTTAACATATAAAACTGTATTGTTAAATTGCATGGATAGTAGTTACCCAAACAGTGGTTGAAAAGCCACTACATGATAAAAAGAATAAAAAAAAAAAGAATGAAACCTGATCAAACCTGAAACAACCTAACAATATGAATATTCATTTTTCCCATTGAAACACAATTTATGTTTCTGGAAGTAAAAATTCATGAAAATAACATTTGCAAAACTAACATTAAGAGTAAGTGTGAAGTTTAATTTAAAATCATAGAAAGAGAATTCATGAAGTTAGCCAACAAGCTTCTAACCAAGTAGTTATACATATTGAAGGTATATAATCAGGGAGAGAAGGTTGTCTTCTGATTTAGTTCTTTGTCTCCAAAGAAATGAATACATTAATTATTGAGGAGAGGTCATTGTCTATCCTGCTTTTAGAGATATTTAGGGATTTGCCTTGCATAGTAGCTTGGTGACCTCTTCCGTTTTTTAAACACCTTACAACCAAGTTCTTTATGTCTAATTTGACTCAATATTTAAACTTATTTCTACGTGCTTGTTTCTTTACAGAAATAATAACCTTCCATTTTCTTAAAGACAATGATGAAGTCATATGTGAACCACTGTTTCCTAATCTTATGACTCCCAGCTATAAAAATTCTTCATTTTACCTGTTTTGTAGTCTCTAATCACTTTTTGGTTTAAGTCTTTATAGCCCGAAGTATATATTGGGGTATTTGGAAACATTTTCCAGACCCCAAATGAAAATTCTCCACACTTGGAAAATTCTCCAATTACCCATTAGCTAATGAAGTTGATGCTAAGTGTTATGAGGACTCAGTTTTCCCCATAGTTGTGCCAATGTTTCCAGAACTGTAGTGCATACTTTGCATGCTTGGAGCTAGACTGATCCACTTAGGCTGTTGCTAGGCCCTTTTTGTGTAGAATCAGCACCCAGCATTCATATGCATTCAGAGGTTGGACAAGGATGTGCTGTTACAGCTCAAGGAAGAAATTCTGTTGGCCATAACTCTAGCCCTAAAAGGAAATGCTAAGGGCAGGTCTTCCCCTGGACATTGCCCCATACTCCACCTAGGCTCTACGTTTGCTTTTGCCAGCATGCCTGAGTTGTTATTTATAGTAGCAATCACCAAGATATAACAATCCAAATCAACGCTTCCTAGGTTGGTATGGATTGACAATTTAGTTACTTAATGATGCTGAAGGGAAAATGAAGAAGGAATGACTTTTCCTCTCTTTTTATGTCCCATGAATATTTGGGGGGTTGCCTTAGTATAAAATTCTTGTATATGACTCTGCTGTTTGTTTTTTATTCTTATATTCTTGTCCAAGCAGTGCCAAAAAAAAATGCTTTCAGTTACTTGGAGTTCAGTCACACCTTAATAAGTTTTGTTTTGTTTTTTAATCCTTGGTGATCCCTACTAAAATATAGATAGCCAAAATCCCAACCAAGGCAGTTTTCTTAGTATAAATTAATTTGCAGATATACGTACCTGTGGGAAAAATCCATCCGTTAACTGGAAGAATATGGTGACTCCAAGAAACTAATTTCCTGAGACCAAATAATTATCTTTCTAGCAACATAGTCCCGTAATTCATCTCCTCTTAACTTGTGAAAATACTTGGGACACCTGTTACTAGAATCAAAATCTCAGAACATCCCTCATGCATTGGAAAATTTCCCAAAGTATCAGATTCAGTCTAAGTGAGCCACAGTAAGGTGAATCATAAGTTTGTTGGGGAGTTGGGGAGTGGGAGGGGGAAGAGCTTTTAGGGAAGGAAGCAAGTTTCAATAAAAAAAAATTGAGGCCATTGGAGGTGATCTAAAGAGTAAATACTTCATGTCCACTTGACAAAACAGATGGCCCACACACTGCATCTAGGAAGAAGGTCAAAGCCTTCTCTTTCCCAATCATCTGCCCCTGTAAACACTAAGATTGGAGCAGGAAGGTTACAACCTGCTCTTCTAACTATGCTTAGTCTAGGAGCCTGGTTTAACAAGTCAACAGGAACTTCTCAAAGGAATGAAAACAAGCTCAAGATATCACTTCCTATGGGTGGAGGGCATAAACAAATCACAGCTGTAGGATGTGTAAGTCTATGGAGAATGAGAATGGTGTCCTAAGGAAAAAAAAATGGAAAGAATTCTGTCATGGCCAATTCTCAGTTGTGGTATCTGTGCTTTAATTTTACTTTGAGAATTTTTTCCCCTTTGCTTATTTACTTAAGAAGTAAACACTGACTAAAATCACCATGATGTCCAGATGCTTGAGGTTTCAGAATTTATATCTAGATAAACTCATTAATATGTTACTGCTCCAGCCTGTTTCCTGCATGGAAGCTTTGAATGAGCGATGCTTTAGTTTCTTTTCCCCTTTTTTGAGAGTCATCAAATACTACATCCACATGATTCACATGATCCTGAAGAAGTATGTCTGGAGTTTATTTAAAATATGTTAAGGTACATTGTTTATATTCCTTTTTTCCTTGGGTGGTGGGAGCTAGAATTCTCTAACCAGTACTAAAATATCTTCCAGTAAGGTAGTTACACCTATACGTTTGATATTGACAAAGGGAGCTCACCTCAAATGGTCTTTAAGCCAGGATAATCACAATTGTAGTAACAAAGCAGCAACGGCTTTGTTTAGAGCTTTTCACCATGAGCTCCCTTTCAGGGGAGCAGGCAAGTATTTGTTATGCTACAAGCATCAATTTCAGGATTTGTCATGGACTCACCAGTTATGGATAATTATTATGCTATGAAAAACTCATTTGATCCCTAGGCTTTTGTTCCCTCTGGTCTTTGCTTTACTCTGTGAATCATTTCCTTTCACTTATTAAGGGAATGAACTGTGTCTGTTCCATTCATTAAGAATAATGGTGACTGATGTTCAAGTTTGATATTGCAGAGCAGAGAAAGGAGTAAGAACTGCTTTAGTGGTCTTTGATGGTTAATCATTAGGGTTCACAAAAGGAAATTTTTTATGTGAAGGTGAAATATCTAATATCAAACTGAATCTAACTAATAATATGAATATATTTACTTTGAGGAAAGAAATATAGTTTTGGATTAGGAAATTAAATCCATTTTTTTTATTCGACCACCTCATCAGTATCACATGTACTTTCTAGCCTCTTCTCCTGAAGCCTAATGATGGCTTCAAAAAAATACCTGAATCCACTTAAGTGTCATGTGTAGGAAATAAAAGAGGTTTTAAAAATAGTTAATGGTGTGTAATGTCAGCAAATGAACAACGCTTGAATGACTTTAAAGGCAACTAACTCTTCACTTGCCTTATCAGAAACAGCTTGGCAGTGGTGCAGGAACAGAGTACCACTTGTTTGAAAGGTTTGGAGGCCATAAAAAACCAGTTACTTTTTGGGGAAATGATACAGGTAGTGTATGATTGAGAATGGAAGAGCACAAAAGATCTGAGGAGCAAATAACTCAGATTTGCTCCACTCTGGCCCAATGAATTTACCCTTGTGTTGGGAGACCTACCTTCAATCAGGATAGACTATACTAATGCTTAAGTTTTCATCCTTAGAATTCTATGTGGGGAGGAATGATATTAATGCAAACTAGCATTTATATAGTTACTTTTGGGGGGACGAGGAGAGGGTTGATGAGGGAGAAGGAAATGAGACTTATATTTTCACTGGTATAGGTGAGAAAAATCCCCTTACTCAGAGAGTAACTTGCCCACAAAATAACTGATCACAGGGCCAATATGTGTCAGAGAATTGAACTAATATGCTCCTGGCTCCAAGGCTAGCTCTCTATCTGTGATGACATATTGCCTCTTTATAATGCTTTAAATGCTGCAAAGTGCTGTACATTAAGGAAGTTTTATTGATAACGTCAAATTTACCCAAAGTGCCTGAGAGCACATTGTTTGCAGCCAGCTTGTTGAATATACTTACTTTTTGTAAGGGTAGGCTGTTTTAAGCCAAGAAAAGTAATCTATACCATTGTGAAAAACAAAACAATGTAAGTTTTGAATAGTTTGAATAAGCTCTAGATTGAGTTCCTGGTTATCTTTTTGATGAACTGTTCCTTTAAAATTACCCCTTGAAAGATCTGGTTCTAATTCTCCTGAGACTTAACACAGAAACCCCCAGAGGAGAGGTTTAGGTGCTTAATAAATGGTTGTTGAATTGAATGAGGCCCTGAACCATATCCATTAATGCCTTGGAATACCATTTGGATTTGGAAAGAGCCCAATCTGATCTCCCTTCTCTTATCGTACACAGCAGTATTAGTGAGCATTTTATAGAAATGTTGTAGGATGTTGTTACTCAGAAGAGAGCCTGGTGCATTTAGAAGGCAGATTAAATGTCAATCCAAGATTAGTCTGCTCTTGAGTTATGCCAAGTTTCATGGTTTGGATCCCAAAGAATATGTATAGTAAGGAGTGTGTGTGTGTGTGTGTGTGTGTGTGTGTGTGTGTTTTGACAAGTCAGATTGAGGGGAGTGTCACTTCATTTTGGTTTACAGCTCTCTGGGCCTTACTTTGATTTGGGATTTAAATGGTCCTAAAGCCTCAAGAAAGAATTAGGTTTCAAATGGAAAATAAGAAATTTTGGCTTTTTGAAAAGATCACAAATCTCAGTAGGATTTTGGGGTTTGTCGAATCAGGCAGGGCAGACCTTGTGGTGTGTTGGTTAGGCCCCAACCTTGGAACACCAGTACTTACAGGAACTGTCTGGATTCCTCTGCAAGTCACTCAATGTCCCAGCACCTTTCTTTCTTCTAATCTCATTTTCTGGAGGAAAAATGACACGTCTGAGAAAGCTCCTTTACACTAGCACTAGGAAGAAAAATATAGACCAATAACTTTGGGGCAGATGATTTTCAACATACATATTGTCATGAAAAATGAATACAAAACATTTACTCAGAAATATTATGTCCTGATGGGACCTTGGAGGCTTCTAGAAGTTGCAGCAATAAGACCTCACTATTATCAGACATTTTATGTATTTCAGTGACATCTAATAAAATAATCGATTGCCTCTCTGAGCTTAGATCTCCCTAAATGATGGAAATAATTCAGAATTTTTCACTTAAGCAAAACTACTTCCATGTTTCAATGAACCTGTGTTTTTACCATTGTATTTTTCCAACAGAGCAGATCATGACCTTCTCCACTCCGTCTTAACCTGCATGATTGTGTCTTCATTTCTTTACATATTCTCTTTAAAGGATCCAACCACTGCACTGGAGGCATTCCTCTGTTCTTTGTTTGGTTATCACTCTAAACTATGTCATGGATACGAGTCCAGCAATTGGATTGACCAGACAGTTCTCTCTACCTTTTGCTGCATATTTTGTGCATTTCCATTTCAGTACCTATGTATTCTTAATGATGTTTTTTTTGTGTTACTTATTGAGTTTGTCTTTCATAGCAACATGCTAAAGCCTACCTGTAACCAGCAGTCATATTTCCATGCATCTTTGAGTAACCTGCAGTTTGAATTCTGTAACAAAGGTTTTGTGTGACTCACAATCATTTGTACTTCTGGGAGAATTTTAGTGTTCAAAAATATAGGATTGTGACAGAAACAAGATAGATTCATCAGAGTGCTATCCTGCCTGATATTTTTCCTCTTATTCAGTTGTGAGCCTAATGCATTATTCATTTACTGTACATGTTCATGTGTATATGGATTTTTATGTGTGTGTACATGCAAACTTGTATATGTATGTGTTTGTGTAATGAACTAGCCCAAAAGCTGCCTATCCTGCTCACAACATTCTAATTGGAACAATACATATTTTTCAGTCACTCTATTTTTCCAGTGTGGATGGTTAAACCTGTCAAAGGAAAATAGAAAATTCATTGAGGAGGGTCTATAATGTTTTGAGTGTTTGATGCATTTAGTCCATTGCCATTTATAATAAAACTATTTGAAGAACTTTACTATCAATAGATAATTTCTTTCCTGTTTGTGCTCTTTGTAGAACTTCCCCCAAGATGCTAACGATTATCTTTGGTGAGCATATTTGTCACCAATTTTACCTCTGGTTATGTTGGTATTTAGGAGATTATTACATAGTTATTCCTATTGTTCACGTGCCATAGTATTTTGTTTGAGTTTTCATATCAGAAGAGAGTGAAGTTATCAAAAGATGGGTCAGTGAATTTGACTTTTGTTTCCTGGAAAACTTCTAGAACCTATTAGAAGCACGCTTTGTAAACATTGCCATGGGTAGTAATGATGAAAAAACATGACTTGAACAAGAATAGGTCATGCTAGATGAATGCTATTATTTTTGTTGGCAAAGTTACTAGATTGATAAATAAAGGGAGTACTGGAGATCTCAGATACCTGGACTTTAGCAAAGCATTTGAATTATCTGTCTATTACACCTGTTGATTTTTATGTCTAGTTATACTAATATGCTGTAACACTAATGAGATATTCACAATGTTTATGGTTGCTATGAACATGCTGGTGTAGTTGTGAATCACAAAATGTAACATGCTCTCCACATGGAGGGCAGAACCAAAGCATTTATTCAAATACTGGAAAGCTGAGTCCCAAAACCAGAAAGTCAGATTCATTACAGTAACCACAAAATTGGTACACATAACCAATACAGCAAACACCCACATTCCCAAGCCTTCAAAACAAAACAGGATCCCTTGAGCAAGGATCCTCCACTTCTCATTCATGGTAGCTCCTCAGCCTCTACGCTGCTGTTCCCAGAAGTTCTGGCTCTCAGCAGTTCTCATTCCTGGCAGTTCTGGCTGGCTCTCAGAAGTTCTCAGAAGCTCTGGCTGGCTTTCAGAAGTTCTCAACAGCTCTGGTTAACTCTCAGAAGTTCTCAGCAGTACTGGCTATCTCTCAGAAGTTCTCAGCAGCTCTCAGAAGTTCTCAGAAGAAGTTCTGGTTCCCTAGTTTGGGCTTTTCCTTATATATGGTATTAACTCCTCCCTGTTCTGCCCCTTCCTGTTACATCAGCAAGTTTATCCCACTGTGGGATTCACAAGTTCTGGATCTTAATACTTGACACAGTCATGAACTTGAAACAAGGTGCTAAGTACCTGTTTGCTTGCCAATACAAGGGTCATAGAAGATCTTCAAATCCCATTACCATTACATATGCATAAGAAATTAATACTAAGTTAAGATAGATATGTGCTTTCCTCTTAGTAGTCAAGTTAGGTGGATTTGGAAAGTATTGGAATGACCAGATAAAAAGTAGTCATTAATGGGAAAATTTCAACTTGAGGATCTTCTCTAGTAGAGTACACAAGAGATCCATTCTGGGCCTTCAGGGAGCTATGCTTTATCAATGACTTAGATGAAAGCATAGATGAAATGCTTATCATATTTGCAGATTACACAAAACTGGAATGGATAATGAACACAGGATAAAAGAGCCATGATCACAAAACTAATTCAATAGGTTAGTCTTGAACACATTCTAACAAAATTTATTTTATTAGAAATAGTTGTTGTATTAGATTAAAAAAACTTTCATAAATAAAAGATGGAAGAGGTGTAGCTAGACAATAGTAGGTCATCTGAAAAAATATTTGGTGGCTTTAGTTCTATTAAAATCTGTATAGTAAAATGTCAGTCAAAATAAATCTAATGTACTCTTAATGCATTAAATAAATATACAAAATGAGGGAAATGATAATCCCACTATATTCTGCTCTGGTTAGAAAACATCTAGATAATAGACTTTTAATTTTGTGTCTGTCATGGGCCTTCTTTGACAGTTTGGTAAATCCGATGGACCCATACTTAGGTGTTTTGTTGCTTATATTCATAGTTAAAGGAAATACTGAATTAAGTTAGCAGTTAGTGAAAATAAAGATGTATTTTTTTTCTATCCAAGTGCTCAGACTCCCAGAAATTGTTTTAAGAACATGTGACCTATAGAAATATTTTCAATTCTGACTGCCATATTTAACAAGGACATTGACAAACCATCAAATATACAGTAGAGAGAGAGACCAGGATATTGAAGTGATTCTAATGTCTAATTTGGCTTTATCATGAGATTAACTGCAGCTTGAAGCTTAATATTTTGAATCATGTTGAGTTGGTTGGTGTCACCTGTGTTGGTTTGAACCTTCTGTTTCCAGGACAGGTAGGGTGTTTTGATGATAAGCAACATGTACCCGACCTATGATTTTTTTGTTCTTTTCTCAGTTCTTCTCTGTCAGATGTTGTAACTTAATAAGGGTATTTTTTTTTATTCAGCTAAATGCTTCTTCAGAGAACTATATAATTTCTAAATGGAATGAAAATGTGCTAAAATTGCTAAAGTAGACATATTGCAAAAAGGAGTTTAAATGTAGCTGGTTTTAAATAATTTCTTAGGTAGGTTATTGAACTTTTGATAAACAAGTGTGAAGTAGGATATGCTGTTATATTTTCAATGGAAATTTCTATTATGTGTTTTATATCATTTACGTCATTGATATACCACCTCCCAATCACTTTCCCATTCATTTCCTTATCATAATTCTTATTCTTTTTATAGGCAGAAGGTATCCCAAAAACCTTAGTGCATTTTAAAGCTTATTAGCTTCAATTAAAAAAAAATCTGTTTGATTAAACAAAGTTACAATTCCTTAGTTTTATGTTTAATAGCTTAAAATTGAACAAAGATTTTTGGGTCCTCTCTCTCTGTCTCTTTCTGTCTCTGTCTCTCTCTGTCTCTTTCTCTCTCTCTCTCTCTCTCTGTGTCTCTCTGTGTCTCTCTCTTTTTTCATATGTACATACATGTATAGAGAGACATGTGTGTGTCTGAGTATATATACATATACACAGATACACACATATACACATATAATGTATATATGTATTTTTTAAAGTTTTTGTCAAATGATTTGATGTGAAGAATATAATTTGAGTTACTTTCAAATTGTGTAACTGAAATAATCACCTAATTTGGCTTTAACTATCCTAATGGCTGGTGGTATTTGCCCTGTGAAAAGATATTTGCCCCACCCTATTTGAGGGGGAAGGAAGGAGAAAGAGGTGGCAGCGCTAGTTGTTTTCATGTATTTAAAGGTCTGTCAAGAAGAATTTTTCTGCTTCATACACTTTTATTATAGTTTTATTGCTTGGTGTTAGGGGAAAATACTAGGGGGGGAATGTAGAAGATTCAAAGGGGTAAATTTCAGTTGGATATAAGGAAGACTTTTGGATTTCAATTTCAATTTCAGTTGGATATAAGGAAGGCAAATAGATATGGTTTTCTAAAAATGGAGTGGTATAATTTGGGAGGATGTGGATTCCTCTTCTCTAGGATTCTCATTAGGAATATTGTGAAGAGGATTCAGTTTTAGGTACAAAGTGGGACTAGAAGGTCTCTGAGATCATACTCTAAGGTTTTATGATTCCAGAGAAGCCTTGAGTATAGCCTTTAAAGTTGCATTTTTTCTAGTCCAGTGTTATTCATTTTTAATCAATAATGCACGGTAGGACCTTATTCTTTGTATTACTCAGCTAATTATATGACTGAAGCTTTGATCTGTTGTAAGAATGCATACTTAGACCATTCTTATAAAAATTTGAGAGAGATGAAGAATATCTATAGTTGTAAAATATTTTTAGTCACTGATGAGATGGTGGTGGTAAAATTCCTACCCAGAACTGAAATAGCTGAGGATTTCTTTTTTTTTAAAGGATAGTCTTTTCTTTTTTCCATTGAATAGAGTACTATTATAAGGGCGTTAATTGGTCAGAGAAAGCAATGAGATAGGGAAACCATCTTGAACAAGTTGTTCTAATCTTCTTCCTTTCCAATGTCCCCCATCCTAATTCTAGTCTTACAGATTTTTAAAAATCATCTTTTACATGCTGCCTGTCTTTCTCCCCCACAGTCAATGCTTTGCTTTCCCATTCTGGATATCCTAAGGTTTGCTCCAGGCAAATGTTGCCATTAAACAGAATATGGAAAGCAAGTTATAGCTAAATCAGAGTAGACTTTTATTAGGAAATTTATACTAAGAAAACAACAATGAAAATAACATTAAAATTGAGAGCTAAGATTGAGTTAGTGCCAAGAGAAAGAGTTGTTGATGAAATAGAGGCAGTTGCTGGGGCAAAATGAAGAAAAAACAACTGATTGGATAGAAGAAAAAACACTCCATTGGATTATAAAGTGAAGTACTTTGGCAGCCGAGATGAATTATGTCGTAAGTTCTAAGTATCTGAGTCATCATAGAATAGGTCTTCTCATAGGGCCTATTGCAAGGGTCTCTGATGCCATTCAGTAGTTGACCCGAGGTCTTGAGTTGAAAATATTTTAGACTGAGTATTTTGCAAACAAACAAAAACCTATATTTACAAGAACTTAATTAATCTTCTAAAACTTCATGCAAGTTACTAAGGAACTTAAATATTCATTTCTTCATTTGGCCCTGAAAAAGCAAGTGATTGAATCCATTACAAATTAAGGTGTATGATTACCTTCCTTCTTCTCCAGGCAGTTGTTATGACTATTGGCCCTCTTGGGAGTTGAATTGGTAATGTCCAAGAAAAGCTATATTTGAAATGAAAGCTGATTCTTGCTAGATTCTCTTAAAAGCAAACTGAAGCACCAGCCATAAAATTAATTCGGTTATACTTTATTCCAAGATCTAACTATACTGGACCTGACCCAAACCATACCATGCTGCTGCCCTTGACATCCTGATAACATGCTTCCATGCAGAATTAGCCTTTCCTTCTCTGTCTCCCTCTCTTACATTTCCATCTCTTGCCCTGGGAATGATAATCAAATCAATACTACATTTCTGGAAATGACCAATTGCCCTATGGGTCCACTTATAATCCCTGTGAATTCCAAGACCAAAACATCTCTCCCTGACCACCATCCCTATATGTTATCTTTACCTACATGAATGTAAATCCCTTGAGAGCAGAGATTGTTTTTGTATTTGTCTCTCTAGCGTTTACCACAGTATCTGACACAAAGTAAGTACTTAAATGATGTTTCATTCATTCATTCATTGTGGGGCAGAAGCCCTCTGCAAAATACTGAATAAATGTTTAGAGGCCGCATATGGGTTAATGCTTAGGGACAGAGCCTGCCTGCTGCTAGCAGGAGTAAATGGCCATCTTCCGCTGCAAGCAGTGGGTTTCCCACACTGAGCAACAGTCAGGCAGTTTTGAACTTGAACAGGTCCAAAGCAAAAAGGCTGTGGCTAAGCTTGGCAGGCCTCCCAGCTTGGTACCTCATTTCCCAGCATTCTACCCTGCCTATATTCAGTCTCACCTCGTTTTTCCTTGACAATTGTGATACAAATACTTCATTGTTCCTATGTCTATGAAGAAGTTAATACTGCTTAAAGAAAAAAATTGCTGCTCGTCGAGAGAGAAAATAACTATAAAGAGATGACTTGCTGGGCCAGTTTCTAGTGTTCCATTTCCTTACCTACATTCATTGCTACGGGACCTGCATCTTTGACTACTAGGGGGGTGAGCACCACAGGGTTCCCTCTTGAAGGTTTCTTAATTGTGTTTCAGTAGGATAATTAATCTTTCAGGAACAAATGAGATAGAGATTATACTTTTCATATGGATATGAAGAAAACACACTGGCTTCATTTTCACCACATTTTCAAGGTCTTCACCTGCCAAGTTTGTTGGTTCCAAAAGCAGGTTTACTCTCGCTTGCCAGGGGTCCTTGTGTACACCAGAGAAAACAAAAGCAACAAAGTTATATAGCATCAAGTATCTATGTGTTGAAATCTTGGCTAGTAGGATGTGAGGGGTCAGGAACAAACTTGGATGGGATGGCTCCATCTAAGTGAAACTGGAAACATTGACCAGAACAATCAAACCAGATCATTGCTAGGATCAGAAACTTTTGGTCCCATTGGCATTTTGTTTTCTTTTTCATAATCTTTGTTTTGCTCTTTGAGTCCCTTCTACTTCATGGTTTCATGTGGAATCGGAAGTATAGGAATACCACAGGAGAAACTGAACTGGGATTGTGGTATCTTACACCTAGCCAAATCCAACAAGTATTGGAAATCTCCTTTGCCAGCCCACTCTTGTGAGATTTCCAGCTCGATAGCCAGACCAAAGAGGTTTGGAGTGATGTGTGAGCCTTTGCAGTGGGACTCATCGTGAGTTTGTCTTTTTCGCTTGCAAGATTTGATTTATAAGTTCACTCATGTGTCTGTGGTATTGATTTTTGTCAACATTTCTCTTCTCAGAGCCATTATGTAAATAAACATACAGGAACCTAAAAGATGTACTCCAGAGGTCAAGAAATGTTATGCTTTATCTAATTCCTTCCCTTCAAAAAGGATTTAAACTGTAGTCATAATCACTCAGGATTTTAGATGTCAGGGACATAAAGTAGGTGTTAGGGAGATGGTTTCTTGAGTTCTCCCCCCCCCCCCCAACTCCATGGGCATATGTTACTAGGTTCAGAAGATTGGGTACATGTATTGTCTCAGATTAAGTAAGGTAAACTCTGCCCAGTGTGGTCCTCTCTAGGTAACCCCATTATTTGTGTCTTTGGCCATATGAATATACGAGTAGGTTTACACTATAGCTCCCTTACAAGTAACAAGAGAGAAGAGGGGAAAACAAAGACAAAATTAAAAAAAAAACAAACTGGATCTATTCCATGCAAAGTTTACTCTATATTTAAAGTGTGAGACAAAAACTGAGGTGAAATTTATCCATGTGGATCGGCCAGTGGAAGGCAAACTTCGTGTTCTCTTCCTATCTATGCTGAGGTCATGGGCAGAGTAGAAGACATAAGTGAATGAAGATTTTTTTATTACCCTTTGTTGCTGTATGATAGAATTTTAGACCAAACTTCCCATAGATCCCTACAACTCACGCCTTTAAGGATATTAGAAAGAAGCCCCAGATTTGTAAATTTGTTCCTTTTATATTTCATAGTAGCAATCCTCCCTCCCCACCCCACCCGCATTGCCTTGATAGTCTTACTAATCATGAAACATGATTTTAGATCTGAGAATTGTTAGGTTAATGATAGTAAGTAATGGACTTTACTCAATTCCACAAGAATTTGTTAACTATTTATCAAGCGCTACTGTACTAGGATGAAAAAAGGCAGGGAAATGGCCTTTGCCTTCTGAGAGCTTAAATTTGACTGGAAGAAAAGAGCATACAGGCAGATAATGAATACAAAGCATATTCAAAGTAAATCCAAAATAATTTCTGGGAGCAGAGGAAGTAATTAATGATGGGAAAATAAAAAAAAAAGTCCAAAGACCATAGAATCGACATGCCCAGCACAGTTAGAGGCAGATATTTGTTTGTTTGTTTATTTATTTGTTTGGGTTTTTTGGTTTTGTTTTGTTTTGCTTTTTGGACAAGGGAAGGCAGGGCAATTGGGGTTAAGTGACTTGCCCAAGGTCACACAGCTAGTGAAAGTGTCTGAAGCCATATTTGAACTCAGGTCCTCCTGACTGCAGGGCCAGTGCTCTATTCACTGTGCCACCTAGCGGTCCCTAGAGGCAGTTATTTAACAATTATTGATGTTGAGTTGTTTTTCTGTCCTATCTGATTCTTTGTGACCCCATTTGGAGTTTTCTTGGCAAACATACTAGAGCGGTTTGCCATTTACTTCTCCAGCTCAAGAAGTAAGTAGGGTCAAGTGACTTACTCAGGGTCACACAGCTAGTAAATGTCTGAGGCCAGTTTTGATGCCAAAAAGATGAATCTTCCTGACTCCAAGCCTGGCACTCTATCCACTATGCTACCTAGCTGCCCAGTTAACCTTGGCACTGCCCCTACTAACTGTGTTACCCTTAGAAAGTCATTAGACATCTAGCCACAGATTTCTCATCATCTCATCTATCATTATTTTCCTTTCTCTTTGGCTCTGCTCCTGATTCTCAGGACTTTCTTTACAACATCACAGAACCATCTTTAGTCTGGAAGTTCACTCTTCTCCTGGACTTCTTACACTGGAAGCACATTCTGTCCCTGTGGGCCCCTTCCTCCGATTGACTGGTTCCTCTTAAAACTTCTATTGTAAGGAAATCCATGCATGTTTAATTCTTCTTCAGACTCTACTCCTGTATCTCTGGATTTTCTCTACCATGCCCTCATACAGATACCTTCTCTCCCTCAATTCTAACCCCTTTCATTTTTCAGCTTGTTTTTATGTTTTATTTTCCCCCATTATGAGGTAAACTCCTTGAAGGCAGGGATTATCTTTCTTTCTGCTTGTATTTATTTTCCCCTGGCTTAGTATAGTGCCTGACACATAGTAATTTCTTAATAAATTCTTTGCAACTACTAAATGAGGGGCTTGGATTCATTGATCTTTATTGTGCCGTATAACTCTGAATCTGTGATAGTATGTTATTCCCAGTGACCTCATGGTCCATGTAAAGTAGGGGTGGAGTTCAATCTGGAGAAGTCAGAAATTAATAAGGTTTATATGTTGAGATGATAAGAACTTTACATGGATTAAAAATAACTCTGAAACAGTAGAAAGAACATTGACTCTGAATTCAAAAGACCTTCTACTTCTGAAGACTACTTATTTATATGACTCAGAGAAGATAATTTAAACACCTTCACTTTTACTTTTAAAAACCTTCACTTTTCCATATTAATAAAGTGAGAAATTGGTGTATGTTGATTCTGATAACCCTCCAATTCTAGGTCTATGATTTTATGATACCATATTCCCAGCCTCCTTTGTCTTCTTCTGCTTTATTATTGTTCTTGTCTATAATGCACAGAGAATGGTCCTGTGATTTCATTAACAGACAGGTGATTAGACCTCCTATACCCTAGACCCCAATGCTGATTCTCTGTAACTTATACTTTTAGAAAGTCACCTAGAATATCAAGAAATTAAAAGAATTACCCAATATCACATAGCAAGTGGAGGTCAGAGGCAGGACTTGAATCCATGTCTTCCTGGCTTGGAGCTCTCCATTTTGCCATGCAATATTGTCTTTTTATTTTTGTTTTTCTTTGTTTTGGATATAGTCAGGGTTAAGTGACTTGCCCAGGGTCATATGGGTATTAAGTGTCTGAGGTCAGATTGTAACTCAAGTCTTTCTGACTCTAGGGCTGGTGCTCTATATACTGTGTGCTCTGTTGTCTTTCTTATGATTGAACATAGTGGAAGCATCTATTATTTTCATGTATTATTCATTCTGCATTTGTTCTAAACCCTCTATTAAGGTTTGTCATGGTGATGTGGTAGTGAAAGTAGGTTGTCAAAGGACAGCATATATCATGGAAATTTCTACAAAACTGGAAAGGCTTAAAGAATAGCCAACTGGCAAAATGCTTCTCTGTCATCTAGGGGAGTCTGTGTTTGGGACTGCACATCACCAAGTTGGCCTTGGAGGTGTGGCAACTTCTTGGGTTTAAAAGCTCTTAAAGAAAGCATTCACAAAGTTGTAGAGGTCATATAAATAAAGAAAATACCCTCAGAGACACATAGTTCCTTGAAATCTTCAGATCTGTCCTGAAAGTCCAGTATTATAAATTCTCAAGGGGCAGGGAATATGTTTGCTTCATGCTGTGTGGGACCACATGCCAAGTAAGCACCTCCTCACCGTCTGTGGGAGTATAGTGCTGACTCTTTTTGGTTTTCTACTTAAGATTTTCCAAAACCTTTTGCCCTAGTGATGGATGTGCACATCTTCCAATCTGACCACAAAGTTGCCTTTTTATTGTAGTATTGAGGGACAAAATGTGCACCACAGGCTCCTGGAATATATATACTTTCTCTAGCTTTATTTGGACACGTAATCTGGGAAAGTGATGTTAACAAAACAAAATAAAACAAAACAAAAAAACCCACAGGGGAAAATGTTCCAATAGGAAATTAAAGAGTTTGCTGGGGAAAAAAAGCAGAAGACAGCCTCTCTTTACATTAGATAACAACTTACTTAGAAGCAAGGAAGTAGTGCCAAATAAGGAGCTCAGTCCAGCTCCTCATGGTGCCTTCTGAGATGGATGGTACATCCAACACGGAACCCTTTGTTCCCTGAACCTCCAAAAGAAGGATGTAATACCTTTCCACTTCCTATCACTTCCTTGACTTAGTCCCTGTGCCCTGTGGGTACTGTTGACCAAACTTAGGACCATACTCCCCAGGACAAAACAGACCAGCAGAGGCAGCATAACCTTTGCTTTGGTTGCTCAAACTAAGTACACAGTTTTCTCTAGGTATTCATTTGCTCTCAGGACACCTTACTTTAGAGAGCCCAGTTTTGGTCTGATGGAAGAACTGAAGTGGGAGAGAACCAGGAGTGACAATGAGGATTTGTGTACACAAACAGCCCAGGAATCATCTAAAATAAATGTGGAAAGAGGTTTCTTTGTGGACCTTTGTGGACAGATTAAAACCACTCCTGAAGAGTTTAGGAAAGGTTTAGATTTGAAAAGCTACAGAATTCAGTCTTGGAATAGAATCTATCAGATTTTTGTTTTGTTTTCTTTTACCTTTAATTGGGGAGGAGTAGCTGAATAATCAGAAGAGGATTCTCAGATCAATGTTTAGAGTATAATTCACTCACTCTGAAATTGTATATTCTTCCAGCTGGCTGATGTTGACTTGGGGAAGCAGCAATCTATTGGAGCTCTAATCAGGGGTAAAGGAAAAGAAAAATGATTACCAGAAGATATAGGAGACAAACTATAGTAATAGGGGTCCTCAGTGCACCCATTTCAGATCTAAACAAACCAAATTAAAAAAAAAAAACAAAAACAAACAGAAGGTAAGATCCTGAATAGAATTTTATCAAAATTAAATGTGGTGGAGCTCTGGAAATTAATGAATGGGGGGAAATGAATATACATAAACTAGACACATTTACAAAAAATTGACCATCCTTTAGTGCATTTGACAATATTACCTTAAAAGGTAAGGGAAGAAAAGGCAAATGTACAACCAATCCCTTTACAGAGAATACGTGTCCATGTTAATTTCTGCAGATATAACTGAATTCCCACAGACATAAACTCTATTCAATGACTTTTAGCAATTGCCTTTCTACATTATATTACTTTCCATTATATTGTGAGGATCAAATCGATCTATAAGCATTTATTAAGTACTTTTTATATGCCAGACACTTTACTAAACACTGGGGATACACAGTAGTACAAGTATTATTTATTATTATTATTATTATCCTTATTATTACTACTACTACTACCATTTTATCAATAGGAAAATAGAACTAAAGAGGTAAAGTGGCTTTTATTAGATGCCCAGTTAAAAAGAGGCAAATCTTGGACTTGTACCCAAATCATTTCAGTGCTTTATCCCTTCCTTACCATATGCTACACTATGCTTGCTATTAGATAGAAAGAAGGAAGGTTTTCATTATTTTTAACCCTACCAATGTTCTAATAATAAGGTCCTTTGAATCAAAAGATAAATTACTTAAACTTACCCTAAATTACTTAACTAGAGTCTTTTTAGACTGCAAGCTCAATATAAGCCAACAGTCAAAACTAAAGATTTCCTGGGCTTCATTAAGAGATAGACAATCCATAGTGATGGTGGTAGTGATGCTCTTATATCTTGCTCTTTTCAACTCACAATGATATTCAGTTCTGGGCATCACATTTTAGGAAATATACTGACAAACTACAGTATGTCTAGAACAGAACAACTACACTGTGTTTAAGACTCATAAATCTTGGTTTAAAATTCCTGCCTCTCACACTTACTAGCAGCTTAATGATGAGTGAGTCACTTATCTTTTCTGACCTCAGTTCCCTCATTTTTGGAATCAGAATAATAATACCTTTAATACCTACCTGATAATTTTGTTGCTAAGATGAAATGAGATAATGTCTGTAAAGCATTTTGCAGATCCTAAAGCACTATAAAAATTTCAGCAGCTGAAATTCTACCTATCTTTCAAGACAATTCAAATTCTATCTCATTCCAGATCCTCAGTTGAAAATTATTATTCCTTCTTTCAATTTCACATGGCACATCACCCCTGTCTTGAGCTCTTATACTCTATAATAGGGTCAGTCATTATACATTTATTATATGGGGTGTTCCAAAAGTCTTAGTGCAGTTTTAAACTTTAATAACTTAAAATGTTCATCTCCTCCTTCTACTTCATTAAAGCTATCAAAGCCTTTGAATGCATAGATAGAGACTTTTGGGACACCCTATCTAGCATTATATAGCTATGTATATGTCTTCTTTCCCTTGCTAGGTTATTAAGTTTTGTGAAGGCAAAGACTTAAGTCCTAGTATAAGTATTATCCATAAAAAGAAACATAATGAATTATCAATAAATGATTGGTTTTCTTTATTTTAACTGTAAGCCTCTAGAGATTAAGCTCTTAGTTTAACCTGCTTTTAATGCAATCTGGAATAATAGCACCTCCAGGTTGACACTAAATACATGCATTTCTGGTTCTGAGAAGCATTGTTCTCTAGAATCAAAGGAAGAGGTTCCCAAACCCATTTCAGGCAAGCTTTAAATAATATGAAAAGAAAAAATCAAATATATCTAGATTTTTAACTCTATACTATTAGGACTGAAAATTGACTAAGAGATGTTTCCCATCTGGAAGCCTGAGATGTTTTCCATGTGTACCTTTCATAAAGAGGATTAAAGGGGAAGGAACACAGAAACAGATCAAGATAGGAATGGTCTGGCCTCTGGGACAGACAAGTAAAAGAATAGAATATAAGGACCCACAGGAAAGGAGGAGAATAAGTAATGATAGTGAATAATGAAAAAGATAGAGGAGAAAAGAAGAAAAACGTAAGTCAATTTAATGGTTCCTTTTCTATGAATGGCAGAGGTCTGCTGCATCTGCCATGCAAACCTTGAAACATTTTAAACCTTTTGAACATTTTCACATTGTCATGATTTGGTTTGTTCAAATCTGCCTTAAGAATGTCAGGGTCCACCCATGTCCCACCATGTAGCCTAGTAATGATGACTAATGCAGAGGAATAATCTGCTAAGGAGAAACTGGGGGAGTGTCTTGAATAAGCAAGAGAGGTTAAAGATGGACAGTTGAAAGTAATGGGGCATAGAGATGGCATAATATCAAGTGAGAATAAAAATACTGCCCTGGTGCAGCTGTATGCCCTGGGTTCCAATCAAGTTGACATTCATCTCTCTGACTTATTGGTGAGCCTTTCCTAGACAAGAGGGAGAAGCTAATGAAGTATATGTATGACCCAACCCCTGTGTGTCCATCAAGGAGGCTTAGCTTGAAATAGGACTAGCTTTGGCATCATATAGGGCCTTTCTAAGTCTCTGGTCCTGAACCCAGTCACGGATTAAGCTTTGATGTTAAGTGCAGACAATAAAGTATTGTTGTGGTTGTTTGGTAATAACAAAAAGATGAAAGTAATTCTTTTTGCAGTGCTATACTTTTCCCCCCTTCTCTATGAAAGGGTAATGTAAATGGAAGAGTAAACAGGAGGAAAGTATGAAGTTAGTTACCTAAGGTAAATGGCCAAAAAAATGTTCATATTTTCTCTTTTGACAAAATGTGGTCAAAAATTCACTAAAACTTAGAAATTGGGAAATGACGCCTCACTACAGGAAGAGATTTTCCACCATGGAAGCAAGTAATTAAGGCTTCGTGTTGCCACAGTAAATTGGTTTTAATAATCATCCTATTTTCTTATGTTTTTTTTTCTTGACTTTTCATCTCTGTGCTAAGAAATTATGTTGTACTTAAGAGTTCTGACATTGATTAAAGAGCTTCAACTACTTCTGTGCAGCTCATCCCTGATACCTGCTGCTACTCTATTTTCCTATCTCTGTTATACTCCTGCTGGCAGTTTTCTTTTAGAAGGAATGATTGAATTTTTATAGGAGATCGTGTTATATTTTATAGAGTAATCTTACAAGGGGTTATAATTCAACAAACATTTCAAAGTGTTTGATATTCTCAAAACATTATTCTAGGAGCTGGGGATAAAAATGAAATAGCTCCTGATTTCATAGAGTTTACATTCTGTTCGTGAGAAACGATATGTGTACAGAGGAAATTAAATGGAAACAGAAATCTGGTGAAGCCATCTATAAAAATTTGAGGAGAATGAGAGGCTAAACCACAGGTGGGGAACCTGAGGCTTTGAGGCCACACAGGTCCTCAAGTAAGGTCAAATGGTCAAAGGGGCCACACTTAGGGCCATGTGTGGCATCGAGGCTGCAGGTTCCCCACCCCTGGCTAAACAATTGGAAGGATCAGGGAAGGCTTCTTCATAGCAGAAGTGGTACCTGGGCTGAGCCTCAAAGGAAAATGAGGCAGAAGAGGGAACATATTCCAGGCTTGGATTTGCCACTGAAAGGAGAAATAACCAGTCATAGAAAAGTCAAGGGGATTATCACCATGTAGCAGTGAAGATCATGTTGAGGACAAATTATTTGAATTGTAGCCATTGAAGTCATTGTGGTTGTTTGATTTCCTACATGAGAAATTTCTCTTTGAATAACTTTCCCATCCCCCACTTTCAAACCTCAGCTTAAGTGATTCTTTCTATGTCAAACCTACCTCCAGTCTAGAATTCTCTTGTTCGTAACTAGTTATTTACATGTCTTCACCATTAGAATATGAGATCATTGAGTGCAGGATCGATTTTTATCTTTCTTTCTATCCCTAACACAGTATAATAGCAGGTACTAGTAAGTATTAATGAGGCAGCTGGCAGCTCAGGGGACAGAGTTCTGGGCTGGGTGTCAGGAAGACCTGAATCTAAATCCAGCCTCAGACACTTACTAGCTGTGTGACTTTGGCAAGTCACCTGATTTATTTTTTTTTTCTGTTTCCCCAACTGTAAAATGGGGATAACAATAGCACTTACCTTGCAACATTTTGTGAGAATCAAATAATATTTGTAAAAACAAAACAAATCAAAAAATCCTTAGCACAGTGCCTGGCATGTATTAGGCACTATTTAAGTGCTTATTCATTTCCCTTCATAAACACTTGTTGCCTGACTAATGTATCCCTAACCCCTACCCACCAGCTGTTAGTGGCCTACACATTGCAAAGTGTAATTTGCATTTATTCTGTGAGAGGCAGTTGGCTATAGGGGCTAGAGAACTGACCTTGGTGCTGGATAATCTACCTCTGAAATATCCAGGTTGTATGTATCTGAGGCCTTGGCAAGTCACTTAACTTCTCAGTGCTCTATTCAAGGTGTAAGGAGAGCTGTTTGTGTAGGTAGGAAGCTCAAAATTGTTTCATGTTTTGTTTTGTTTTTATACAAAGACCATTCTTAGCTGTATAGCTAGAGAAGAAAGAAGATTAATGCACAGGGTTGAGGGCATAACTGTTACAAAGATAAGGAAATCAGGAGGGTATATAACTCTTCTCCCTTTTCCCCCTCTTCCCTTCCCTTCTCTTCTTCTCTTTATCTCTGTCTCTTTATCTATCTATCAAGTGTAAGACATGGTAAATACTGGCACAGGATCACTTGGCATAGTGCACCCATATCAAAGAAGGTGCTGTTCTCTATAAGCAAAGAAATGTGAGATAAGCACTTTTAGAGACATCTCCATTCCAAAAGTTCATATGGACTCTTTGTGCTTGACCTGTGGTGGGACCTCCCAGGCTCCTATTGGTTTGATCAGCCACTGTTGAACACACCATTCTTTGACCTTGATATAGTGATGTCATTTTGGTCCTCTTTGAGAACAAAGGATAACAACCCATCCACCTACCTACATACCTATCTATCTTTCTATCTACCTATCCATCCATCTGCCAATCCATCCATATTCTTTCCCATTCTTCCTTCCCCACCTTCCCCACCCCCATGAATAAGACAGTCAAGAGAATGACCTTAGAACAGCCCTTGTAGATGGCCACATACATTAAATTCAACAGCAATATATTATGCTTCTGCTATATAAAGGGAATGTGCTAGGTCTTTTAATAGAAATGAAAGATTACTACAAACACTCCACTTCCCTCCTCCAAATATCTTGTTCATATTTTGTGTCACGGTACCTCAAATTATACAATTCAATATTTTTTTTTCTTTCAGATCTGGATAAGTTTTTGCTCTTTAAGATTTTCTAATTGAGGTATAAATCCAGTTGAAGGTAACAACAGGGCCAGTTCTCTATCCACTACGGACAACTTAAGCCTTTGCAAACTGAGCCCTTATCTATGATTATCACCTAATCTTTGAGTTAGAAAGGACTTTAGTTACTACCTAGTTTTATTTCCTACCCCAAACTAGAATGCCCTTAGGCTATCCTGAACAGGTGGTCATCTGGCCTCTAATTGAATATTTATCCAGAGATTTTTTTTTATTACCTCTGCAGAAAACTCTTCATTTTTAGGCAGTTCTAATCAGAACAAAACATTCTCTCTTATACTGAGCTAAATTTGGCCTCCCTAACTTCTTTTTTTTCCCTTTCTTTTTTAAATAATTTATTTTTAGTTTTCAACATTCACTTCCATAATTTTTTAATATTTTCCCCACCTCCATTCCCTCCCCCTTCCCTAATATGGTGTGCAATCTGATATAGGTTCTACATATACATTCTTATTAAACTTATTTTCACATTACTCATGTTGTATAAAAAAATTAGAATGAATGAGAAGAAATATGAGGAAGAAGAAAAAAACAAAGAAAGCAAGCAAATAGTATGCTTCGATCTGCATTCTGACGCCATAGTTCTTTCTCTGGATGTGGATGGCATTTTCCGTCATGAGTCCTTTGGAATCGTTTTAGATCCTTGCATTGCTAAGAAGGGCTAAGTCTATCACAGTCATTGCACACTGTGGCTGTTATCGTGTATAATGTTCTCCTGGTTCTGTTCCCTTCACTCAGCATCAATCCTCTCTAACTTCTATGAATTAGTTCTAGGTCTTTCCTCTATAAACAGACAAAACAGTTTATTTTCTATTCCACTTACTTATTTAAAAGACTTTGCATCATGTTCTCTTCCCCATCCTTACACCCCCTATCCCACCCCACTTCAAGTTTTCTGAGTCTCATTTTGAAAAACCTTAGGTCCTTGAATCAGTACACCCGTTACATGTTTTTCGTTTCCCTCACCAGCTCAGTTAGCCTTTTCTGGATGAATTATAGTATGCCTAAAGTCTTTTTCAAATGTATTGCCTAAAACTGAGCTCAGTCCTCCTTGTGTGCCCACACCAAAGCAGAATGTGTTAGGACTCTATCTCCTCTTATTCTTCCTACTACAGAGGCAGCATGGTCTAGTAGATGCATCTTCAGTCCAGAACACCTGGCTTTAAATCCAGACTCTGCTGCAAGTTACCTAAACTTTCTTAGCCTCAAGCAATTCTCAGTAACATATGCCTTATTATAGATTCCTTGCCATTCAAATTGGTGGAGGGAACTCTGAATCTGACTAAATCCTTCTTCTAGTATTTTATTCTTCTTGCTGGATTTTTTAAGGGTATTCTGAGCACACTGCTAACTCATTTCAATGCCTTAGGTTTTTCCTAGGAAACAATTGAACAATGCTAAAACACATTTCTCTAATATTTTGCCTATGTATTAATTATTTTAAAAACTGAAATGTAAGATCTTGCATTTTTCCCAACTTAATTTCAACTTATTAGCTTTTATCTATTATTACAGATTCCTGATCTAGAGGGAATGACCCCTTGAGAAACATATTAGAAAGAATATGACACTGAGAGTGAGAAAACCTGAATTTAAGTTCCCCATTTCATCACTTTGTGGCAGATGATCTTACCTTTTTTATGAGTCTCAGTTTCCTCATCTGTAAAACTAAATGACCAGAACCCTTCTCTTACTGATTCTTCAAAGAGCAGAGATCAAGCTTCATTCTCCTCCTGGTCCTGTTCCTGACTTCCCCTGGATTCAAACTCATGCCCCCACACCAAAAATACCTTCATCTTCTGCACAACCACATTTTGAGTTCTTTTTTATGTGCTGTCTTCCCCCATTAGGACATAAGCTTATTGAGAACAGGAACTGTCTGTATTTTTTGCTTACATTTGCTTACATTACATCCCCAGCACTGGGCTCATAAATTCTTGTTTCCTTCCTTCCTACCTATTATACAGGCCTGTCAGGATAGCTCGAGATGGCATTTTTAATATGCATTAAAACTATAGAATAGCATACACATATTAGCTGTTACCATCTGAATGAAGTTGGCCTCCCCACAGATTCAATAAACATGCTTCTTTCTCTTCATCTAAGACCTTGACTTAGAATACTGAAGAGACTACAACTGAGGAAAAGAATGGACATCCAGGAGGGAGCAAGAAACTGCTGGGAAAAGATTACTAGATAAGTGCCAGTCAGGAAGTAGGACAGACAGAGGAAGATAGGAAGTAGAAACTTGCAAAACATAAATTTCAACTACACCAATTTTTCTGAGGGCTAATCCCATGGACACATGATACAAAGTCTATTTTGTTGTACCCTACAGTGGTAACTCTTAGTTGCTTTCGTTTTTGAAGGGGGAGTATTTTAATTGCTTCCACAAGGAAGAGCAATTTCTGGGACGAGGGCAGCCCTCTTCCTCCCACTTACCTCCTTTAGAATTATTGTCTACATAAGGTAGGAATGGAAAAAAAATTTAGAGATCTTATTGATTACAAAGACCAAAGCATTAAAGTGAGTTGGGGGAAAGTATGGAAATCACATTAACCAGAAAGAAAAAAAGTTATTAGAGAAGGGTGAAGGGGCAGGGCAGGAGAGTGGTAAAAGAATCAGGGAGAATTTGGAGTGGGGTAAAGCAAATTTTCTCATGATATCTAGCCAGAATCAGGATATTAGAAACTATATACCTTTTGTAACATCTATAGATGTTCTATAAGCTTTCCTTGACCTTCCTCCTTTCAGTAATGTTTAGATTAATTGCTTGATATTGGAGAAAACATGAAAACAAAGATGCAGTATTCATTCTCTATCTAGATCCTCCTCCCTTTTTATTTTAAAGAATCCATAAGGAATTAGTAAGAAGGATTGTGTTCCCTTTAGCTTGCTGACACTGATGAGAAATGTTTCTGTGCATCTCCATTGGTTCCTGTAGAAATAATTGTCCTTCCATCGAGGAGCATAATCTAACACCTTAGTGCTCCAGACTTCAGCTAGAATAAGTGATGAAGCCCTTCTGCTGTAATTCAATGAGTGAAATGTTTGAGGCCCCAAACCAACCTAATATCCAATTCCCTTTATTGCCCCAGTTTTATTGCGTCTAGAAACAACTATCTCCATGTGACTGTCCACTGGGACTACTCTTACATAATTTAAATCTCCCTTCCCAGGACTATGTGTGTTGAAAACTGAAAATGAACTTGTCTGGGGCATGTAAATATATGTGCTCTTGAGAAATCAGCCCAAGCCAAGAGTAT